>JAFIDM010002131.1:35568228-35585774 GCA_023159025.1 Thereuonema tuberculata
GTTGAATAAGGTCGAATTGATGAACTTCGAATTCTTCTACTTTCGAATGCTCCGGGAGATTAGTTTATGACTCATATTATGCCTTAAATCGTCTTCGTCACATCAAACTTCTGATCTCCACTTCAATCCGTTTCACGATGATTATTGCCATGTTCATTTATTTCCCTTTGTATTACACAGGATTTGATTGACTAGGCTTAGAATTGCTTTTCGTTTGAAATCAGTCTAGAAACAATTCAGGTATGTATTTTCTAATTCAAACTTACAAAACTCCCTTTCAATTCAAGACGAGTCAGTCAATAAAAAAAATAATTCAACTTTTATCATTAGTGTCAATTACTTTCAGGTTTTTCACTAAGTCTTTCAATCTAGTTTGACTTACGGCCTTTGTCAACAAATCCGCGCTGTTTTCTTCACTGCTCACATACTTAAGGTCAATTTCCTTTCTGTCTACATAATCTTGAATAATGTAGTATTTCAGCTTTATGTGTTTACTGCGCGTGGTTTGAAACTTGTTTTCAATCAAGCTGATCAAGTTAATTTCAATCAACTGTTCAGTTGATTTCAATCAACTGTTCAGTTGATTAGTCAACTAATCAAGTGTGGGTTGATTATCACAGAACAACGTCACACTTCTCTTTGACAGTTTCGTAAAATACAACTCGGATAGCGTTCTCTTGAGACTAATTATTTCTCGTGCACATTCACTACAAGAAATAAGTTCGCTTTCCTGAGTACTCTGGGCTACGATGCTTTGCTTCTTGCATTTCCATGAGATCAAGCTGTTACCCAAGAAAATTACGCTTCCTGATGTCGACTTGCCTTTAGATCTGTCCCCAAAACTTGCATCTGAGTATCTTTTTATTCTATCTTCTCCCTTCGAAAACATCAACTTAAAGTTTTCACTACCGTGGAGATAACGCAGAATTCTATTGGCATTCTGCATGTCAAGGATCGTCGGGGAGTTAAGGACCTCCGAACACCGATTTACCGCATAAGTGATATCGGGTCGCATTACTTAGGTAATTGAGGCTCCCTATGAAATCATGAAGGAAGCTTGCAGGACCCCTACCTTGGAAGGAAGAGTAAAAAATCATAAAGACAACATGCCTCTGAGACCAGTAATTAATGCATGTGGCTCACCGGTTCACAACTTGGCGAGATATGCAAATAAAATTGTAAAAAACTTCAAACTACCAAGAGAAGATGTAATTGTTAAGAACTCAAAAGACTTAATTAATAAGATTGGACATTTCTTTAATAATACTAAGAAATTTTACATGTTTTCTCTAGATGTAGACAACATGTACACAAATATTCCTGTAAATGAAACTATGATGATTTTAGAAAGTTTAGCTTTTGAGAATAGGGAAGAATTGAAGAAACTAAAAATGGATTATGATGAATTGATAGAATTAGTAAAACTAATAACTGAGAACACATATTTTAAACACCAAGATAGGATTTTCAAACAAGTCAAAGGTTTCCCTATGGGGTCACCTTTGTCAGGGACATTGTGCAATATTTATATGAATTTTTTTGAACAAAAATTATTGAAAGATACTAAATTTAGTATGGAATATTATCGCTATGCGGATGATATACTTACATTATGGTTCGGAACAAAAAGACAATTTAGTAATTTTTTCAGTGACATTAACAAGAGACACAAAGACATACATTTCAAAATGGAAGAAGAAATCAATGACTCATTAAATTTTCTTGATCTGAAACTAATAAAAAAGAATAACAAAATAACAATGAAACATTACATTAAAGATTACAAAAGTGACCATATTTTAAAATTTGATTCTGGACACAATATGAAAATAAAAAGGAATATAATTGAGAATTATTTAATTAGAATTGATAATAATACCAGTAATGAAGAAGATTTTAATATAGGAGTAAGTGATATGAAATCAAAATTAAAAAAGGAATGGTTATACTGACAGATTCATAGATAGCTCAATAAGAAATTACCGTATAATAAATTTAAGATAAAAGAATTGGATAAACATAATGAAAATAGATTTTTCATTCCGTATCTGAATAAGAACAGCTGGAAATTAAAAGAAATTGGTAAAAGATATGGAGTAAACTTAAATTTTGAATATAGAAATAAGTTAAAAAATATTTTGTGTAAAAAGATAAATAGCAATGACAAGAAGTTTGAAATGGGTGTTGTTTATAAATTAGATTGCCTGAATTGCGATTCGTTCTATCTTGGGGAAACGAAAAGAACAGTTCAAGAACGCATGGGGGAACACGAATATTATATTAGACAAAAATTAGTAAAGGAATCTGAAATTGCTGAACACTGTAAAGACAAGCAACATTGTATCAATTGTGAAGTAAACATTTTATATAATGAAACAAATACAAAAATTAGAAAGACAATAGAAAGCCTATGTATTCGAAATTCGAAAGAAAAAAATCTCAATAGATGTGATGGAGTTAAAGTTAGTGAAAATTTAGTAAAATTGGCTAGAGAAATGATTAACAAAAAATTCGTAACCTCTAAGAAAAAGGTAATAATCGAAAAATTAAAGTGTTAATAGGCTTTCTATTATCCATCTAATGTTTTGTATTCGTTTGATAAGATTTTGTGATTATTAATAATGTGTGATTGTTATATTGTAGATTATGATCTTTTATTATTATTGTATTAACGTTTTTTAACTGTTAATGTCAATATTTTAAGGTCATTGTTGTAATAGAATCTCGTCAATTTATTA
The DNA here is from genome assembly GCA_023159025.1 of Thereuonema tuberculata. NCBI lineage: Eukaryota > Metazoa > Arthropoda > Chilopoda > Scutigeromorpha > Scutigeridae > Thereuonema > Thereuonema tuberculata. The sequence continues at coordinate 35,570,967 of JAFIDM010002131.1, forward strand.
TTATTGTAAAAAAGCCTTGAAAAAGAGGAGACGGTTAATTTTTTATCTCCTTGAAAATTCGTTTTTTCAGTTAATAAATGTAGTTTGACATTTATTTTCTGGTGTTATGATGTTTAATAATATTTATTATAAAAGAGAAGATTTAAGGAAGAAGTATGGTTTGTTTGTATTATTATATTTATTTTTATTTCTGCCTTTACAGCCATGCTAAATTTCAGAGGGATATATATAAAATAAATACATGTTATTCTTTTATTAGCCGGGTACCGTCGCTTCGCTCCGGAACCCTTGCATATATAGCATTAAAACAAAAAACTTTATTTATTTCGCAAATTAATATTGAGATCGGACAATACGATTTCCCTGCCCGTTGTGGCCTTCTCCGCTTAATTCAGATGTATTGTGGGTTGGCGCCACACACATTTTTTCATATATCTTCCAAACGCAGAAACGTTTGTTAATGACTGATATACCGTTCGATAGAACTTTCAAATACCAACACTTTCTCAATTTAATGTTCTCTTCCAACTTTTATACTTTTCGTTTAAATTTAGAAAAAGTCAAAATTTGACCATTTCACAGGCGCCATCTTGGAAACCAAAAACTTTTTTCGAAAGATTTTTGTAGCATTTTGTTTGTCTTAAAAAGTTTGTCACTACATGACCAGTCTATCTCTTATAGTTTGGTCACAAAATCGGAAAAACGTAAAGTCTTATGACAATGACAGACAAAATAACACTTTTATATAATAGAATAATATCATTAGTTTTATTTACTATGTGTTCTGTTTTTGAGATTCAGATTTTGGAAAATCTTCTTAAAATCGCTAAGTTGAACTTTGCTTTTAAAATGAAAATCTTCTGCTGATTCTTCCTTTTACAACCATCCTAAATTTCAGCGGAATATACAGTGTTACCTCCGAATAACGGACAGTCACGGGACCGCAAGTTTTGTCCGTTATTGGGAGGTGTCCGCTATTGGGGAGGACTGTCTTTTTTTTATTTTTTAGCTTATAGCATGTCATTTAATGAAAAATTACGTACAATCTTAATTAAATTTCTACAATTATCATTGCGATATGAGAGAATATGAACAATTGCAAATTATTTACTATATTCCTTTTTAAATGAGTGCTAATCCGTTTGTCTTACTTAAAATAATGATAAAATTAATTACAGTACATAGAAATTAATTTCTAGCATCCATTTGATGCCTTAAACGTGTCCAATCCTAAAGTTTGACCGAATTCTCTGGCTTTTTCTTGAAGGAAAACACCGCTTATAGGAATGTTCTTTGCACGAGCAAAGAGGAACCATTTTATCACCATTTCGTCGATTTTGCTTTTAGTTTCAGTTTTACGAAACTTCAAATTCTTCGAATTTTCGTTTGAATTCACCATCAACATTTTTCTAATCTCATCTTTGTCCTTTAAAAGTTCACTTATATGAGTTTTTCCAACTTTAAAACGTTCAGCAAGACAACGCACACCCAGCTTTTCTTTTTCAGCAACTTCAAGAACATCAATTTTTTCTTTCAGTGCCAATCTCTTCCTTTTTGACGCCATTTTAATTCGCACTAAATTTAATCAACATGTTTATAGGATAGCTTTACGAGGGATTGATATTTACAAAGCAATTGCATAAGTCGTACATAACGACAAGGAGACCAATACCTACAGAGCAGGTTTCTGGTGTCCGCACAAAACAACACAACACAAAAGACAAAGGACAAACAAGGAAAAAAAAAAAAAGGTGCAACCTTCAATTTCCGCAAGATTCAGCAGTTCGAGGATGCGCAAGGTGGAGTTGCATCCTTCCCACACTGGCCGTCTAAGACTCAACCAATGTGAGTTTCAGCGCAGATCGCAACTCCCCTAGGCATTGCTATCACAACCCGGCAGATCAGTTGGATCCAAGTAGATATTAAAAAGAAGCAAAAGCTTACATTTCCATAGCCTCAATTTCCATACATTGCAATAGACACCATATGTCCCAAGTTAAAAAAGAAGCTGAAGAGGTCTTCGAACTACTGAGCGACTGAAGCAAGCATGATAATGTAGGCCTACCCACTAGTAAAAGTGTTGTACTTGTAATGAAAGACCTAGTGAGAAAAAAAAAGAAAAAAAAAAAAGAAGAAACGAACCAGCCAAACACAAAAAAAAAAGGAAGAAAAATGGAAAACCCAACATATATTTATCAATAGGAACATAATACCTCAATAATCGCCAATTCTGTAACTATTAATCACCAATTATCAAATGGTTAAAATCGAACCTACGATCCCTCCCCAAAACGAAAAATGAAAAACAACAACAACAACAGGTTGAAAACAACCCCAAAACCAGACCCACTCAAAGACACATCTTTTGCGCAAAGTTGCAATAATAATTTAAAATCTTAAGGACACAATTGTCCGGGCAAGGGTACGGTATATGTCTTCGTGACAGAAAATTCCTGAAGTTATTGCGGATCAGAAGACGCTGAGGATTCCGACATCGCCATAGGACGTGATCGGGATCCTCGTCTTCATTCAAATCACATAATTCACACTCGGGCTCATTCCTCAAGCCGAATCTAAAAAGATAACTTTTAAAAGACCCATGACCCGTTAAAAATTGATTTAAAACGAAGCTAGCTTTAAGCAAACTTTCGCCAACTTTTTCAATGAACCTGAAAAGTGGCCGTCCTTTATTGGTGTGTTCCCAATGGTTTTGCCATGCAGCTATTTGATTCTTAGTTTGAGATTTCTTGAGAAACTTCTAGGCAAGGGACAGAGATAAGTGATGCTTTCCAAGGTGTGGCACTCTTGGCCTCTCGGTCGGCATCCTCGTTGCCTATAATTCCCACATGTGCCTTGACCCAATATAAATAAATATTAACATTCTCACTCAATAAATTCTGAATATAAACAAAAGCATCCCTCGCCGATTTATTCGAGTAAGAGCACTTGCCAACTGCTCTCAGAGCAGCCTGAGAGTCAGAGATAATAGCAATATTGAAATAAGGATATCACCAAAGCTCAAGACACATGGAGAGGGCACATAAGATGGCACTGAGTTCGGCCTGGAAAACTGAAGCGTCATTAGGAAGACGTTCTCTGATGATGTCAATAGTGTTATTAAAACAGTCTTTAAACACGACGGCGAATCCTACCTGACCATCAACCTTGGAACCATCTGTATAAATTTTTAAGTCCATTGAATCAATATTATCTTCCCAAGTTAAAAAAGTGAAAGAATCCATTTCGGTAGGATGTAACCAAAGAGAAGGAGGTACCCTTTGGCAATAGTTTAAATTAAGGATCCTCTGATTGTGTTCATAAATTTCTTTAGCCTGAATCCACATAGGAACAATGCCACAAAGGACGTAAAGAGCATCAATAGAAACCGTCCTGTATGTGCGAGCTATAGCAATCAAAAAAGGTCTAATTAATAAATTAAGATAATTTTTATTTCTGATAAGACAGGCAGAATTACCCCAGATTTCGGCGGCATATAGTTTTAGGCTTAATTACGACATTTACTAATAATTTTCTTATTTTTGAAGACATACCCCCATTCCTGGGGGCAATAGAAATGAGTTTATGAACGTTCACTGATACTTTTTTCCGTAAGTAATCGAAATGGTTTGTCCTAGTAAAGTTATAATTTAAGACCAACCCAAGATAAAGCAAAGTGGGTTTAAATACTATTTTATTATTATTTAATTTGATGATTGGTTTTTTAATGTTCTTCTTATTGGAAAAAAGAATAGCAGCAGTCTTATTATTATTAATAGTGAGTTTGTTGTCAGTAGCCCAAGTTGTGAGAACAGGCCTAAAAGAGTCCCATATAATTTCAATTCTTCTGATAGATGGGGCCGCCACCAAAACAATTGTGTCATCGGCATAGGCTTGTACATCCAATGCACCCTCCGGGTCGTTCACATTTGTCCAATACGAAAACGATCAAAAAGATCTTCCATAACTAATAGCCACAGGGTAGGACACCAGATTACTACCCTTAAAACAACCTTTAAAAACCGAATACGTGGAAGAACCTAAAGTAACTGATCTATCCTTGAGAAAAGATAAAATTAAGAAATAAAGATTTTTACGACAATTGAAGTTTCTCAAGATGTTCATCACGGTCGGGTGCCAAGCATTGTTAAAAGCATTTGATATATCGATAGAAACCGCAGCCACGTGACGCCCCAGATAACTGCAGTGAAAAAAAGGCCTCAGATTCGTGCATTGAATCATGGGACACCGACACAATGTATCAATATATGGGATACCGACGTAAATACAACCATGTGTTTGTCGAAATGTTAATCAAAAAAAAAAAAATTCTTTTTATAGTTAAAATAACTGTTCGCTATTCAGAGTGTCCGCTATTCGGAGTGGATACCATGGAATGTCCTATTTTAAGGGACTGGGACCCGCAATAATGTCCGCTAATTAGAGGTGTCCGCTATTCGGAGTGTGCGTTAAAGGAGGTAACACTGTATATAAAAGACGTTATTTCTTTCGTTAATCTTTTTAAAATAATCATTTTTAATTATTATGTATTCTGCTTTTGGGATTGAGTTTTTTAAGGTCCTATCGAACCTTCCAAAAAAATGTGTGTATATGATCATGTAAAACTTATTTGCTAAAAAATATTCTTGTAGTCGGTTAGGCTAACTTTACTTTCAAACTAACAATGGGATCTTCTTAAATATTTATTTAATCTAATGCTCAGATATTTGGAACATAAGCCATTTGTCTTCTGGCTTCCCAGTAAATTTGTCCATCGGATCTCGTCCAGTGAAGTTGAAGTGCTTTACACTTTCTTAGATGTTTCCAGTCCATTGGGGTATCTTCATTGCACAAAATGCAGTTTGGTGAGGCTAATATTTTCAGTCGATGTAAGTGATCTCCCAGACAATCATGGTGAGTGATTTTACGAAATGCAGCGACGGTTTCACTGCGTGGTAACTCACGTATGCTTTTGTTATTTAGGAGTGGTTCCACCCAATGTTTCTCTTTACTCAAATTCTTAAGGTATGCCAACCATTCTGATTTGAAACAGGATTTAATTTTCAGCTTTGCAGAATGGAAGGATAATTTTGTTTTTGTGGTGTTTAATATTGTTGTTCCCTTTTTTGCTAGATAATCAGCTTCCTCATTACCTGTAATGCCGATATGGGAGGGGATTCATTGGAACATGACCTCCTTTCTCATTTTGTATAGCTCTGCCAGGATAGATCGTATTTCCAACACTCTGGAGCTCACTGGATATTTGAAGTTTGTAACGGCTTGAATAGCAGATGATGAGTCACAAAATATGACGACATTTTGAAATGATTCCATTCTGATTCGGAGTTGAGTCATGGCAATATATATTGCTTCTATTTCACCGTCAAAATTAGTTTTAAATTTACAGGCGGAGCTGTAGAACTTGAAGAGTTTACTGTTGACTCCAGCACCTGCATATTGGTTGTTTTCTCTTAAAGAGCCATCAGTGAATATGTGCAGCCAGACATCCTCTGGGTACAAAGTGTTTATTGTCTCTAATGCAATAGATTTTAGTATATCTTCCTGGACCTCTGAATTCTTGACTTTTTCTGTAAGATTCAAATTGTAATTTACCTCAATATGATCTAGTGGATTTGCCAGTTGTATTAACTCTTCTATTTCTGTGTCCGGCATATATTTGTTTCTAAATTCATCAATATGTTGGATAAATCCCTTAGTGGTTTTGAGTTTCCTCTCTTTTCTCTCATAATTTTTCCAATAGTTCTCAGATGGGATTCTAATTAGTTTCTCGTATTGTATGAGAGCCAATTTGTTTATCTCAGTACGTAAAGGTAGATTACCAGTCGCAATGTTCAATGCTGCAATAGGAGTACTTTTGACAGCTCCAGTGATAATTCTCATGGCTTGATTGTGAGCTTGTTCTAATTTCCGTATAACAGCAGATATTAAGGTCTCACATCCATATAAAATTGCTGGTCTGATATAACTATTACAAGTTTTCTTCAGGGTTGTTAGCGAGCACCCCCATTTTTTCCCTGTAAGCCTTTTCAGTACATGACAATTGTTTATGGCTTTTTCAGCAGTAGCTCTGACGTGATTTTTCCAGGTGAGTTTAGTGTCTAGATGCATTCCCAAATATTTGGGTTCTGGGCTTTCCTTTATTTGTTCCCCATTGTATTATAGATCAAACATTTTCACGTTATGTGCTAGGGAGAAAGTGTGGTAGAACGTTTTTTCGGTGTTAACTATCATCTTATTTTTTTCTGACCACATTTCGAGCTTTTTTAACACTTTATTCATGGTTTCATTTATTATGCTGATTTCTGGGTAATGATATCCAAATGGCTAGATCATCTGCAAACAGTGCTGTTTTTGTTCCGAAATATAGTTCTTCTTAAATATAGTTTCAAATATAAAATGTTTTTCACGAAAACTAGAAATTTGCTCCAATTATTATAAAACTAGGATACCTTGCGATTAATTTGTTTTTATATTTATCTGCTAAGTTAATTTATCACTGAAGAATTAAAAAAAAGGTTATAGCATTTTGTACTTTCAACTATGAATGTTTCCAGTGAAGCTTTTCTGAAAGGGTCTTGAAAGAAGTTAGAAAATGACATAAAACCTCTTTTTAAAAGTGAAGTTTTGCAGAAATTTTAACAATTATCATTGTAATTATTATTGATGACTGAGGGCTAGGGGGGAAAAGAAGGCCAAATATGTGCGTATGTTTTAAGTTCGACATTAATAAGTTTTACGAATCAAATTTTATGAAATTCCTTTTTATCTCTTACTCTTTTTCCAATCAACACAAAAGAAAAATCATTTAGCCTACTTAAGAATATATTACACTAAAAAAACAATAAACATTATTCTCAAATCTAATGTAATACTGAAATAACTGTACAATGAAAAGTTCAATTGTAAATTAAAAGTTCCACAGCAAAATACAAAATTAATTTATAAATACAAAATATTTTTAATAAATCCCAAACCTGTACAGAGAAAACGTTGCGATCTGTTAGCCTTCGTCAATTCTATCAAGTGCGGCTGCGCTGTTTTCTTAAATACTTGATGACTTCATAATGGAATAGTTCAACGTTAATCGTAGGGGTTCTGGCCAGGGCCGGATCTAGGTAACGCCAATCCCGCATTACGGTGGGGCCTGTTAAAAGGGGGGGGGGGGGCGCCCCGGGGCCGGGTTGGGTTCGAAACGAGGGGAAGGGGCCATTGAAGGATTTTCGCTGGAAGGCCAACAATTGTTAGATCCGGCCCTGGTTCTGTTAATAATAAATGATTCCTTAATAAAAGAGTTCCTTTTGATTTCTTCCTCTCGCAGGTATCCTAACATTCTCGAATAATGGTAGATGTCCATTTTTCAAACGATGTCGAAAAATTGTTGTTCTATTTGTTGTTTCCCTTGAATAAATATAAATCTATTTTATACGTGATCCTGGGTAATACATGCAACATAACATTTTTTACAAACTCTACATGTAATTTTGTAGACAACATTATTTTGTTCTATAAGGTTATTATTACATACATTATTAGCACATTTATTACAATTTGGATGTTTTTGGATTTTAATGAATTTCTAATGGGTTCATTTATCTGCTTAATAAATGGAATGGTTGCATACTGTATTTTCTAATACATTGTTTTGTTCTTTTTTTTTCTTCATTATTAATTTTTTCTTTCATTACTTTTATTTTTTTATTAATAAATTCAATTGCATAGTCATTATCTATAAATAATCTAGTTCCATATTCAATTTCTTTGTTTCTTATGTAATCCGTTGAACTAAGATTATATGCTCTTCTTCTAAAATAATCTATAACATTTCTTTTCATAAAGAATAGGTTATTGGAAGAATAGTTTAAAACGTTCCTTGAGTATCTTCTCTATTTTACACTCATGTCCAGAAATTAGGGATAATGCAGAATCACACGGAAACCGAACTCTCAAGTAAAAATTTCACCTGTAGATTATTCATGCACATCTGCACGAAGAATATGCAAATTATAGGAAGCCACCAGATGACGCCGATAGTACGTCACAATGACGAGAGTGTAAGAGAGGAGTAGAGAAGGAACGGTGGCAAAGAAGTAACATTGTTCACAAGCGCTAGGTAAGCCGCACAGTGCCATAACCGAATAATCATGACACAGAGGACGCATGTGAATGACTTTGTACGTGATAGAGTTGTCGGCCGCCTGGAATGTGGGCGTACGCAGAGGGATGTATCCGAGGAACTTGGAATCGCCCAAAGTGTCATCTCCAGGCTTTGGCAACGATTCAAAGATGATGGAAATTGCAGTAGACGTTACAGTACAGGTCGCCCCCGTGTTACAACGCCGAATGAAGACCGGTATTTGGCAGTAACTGCAAAAGAAGCAGACGGAGCTCAGCATCCGACCTGTCTCATCACCTATCTGCAGCCACGGGTACCACAGTTTCCAGGCAAACCGTATACAGATGTTTGGGAAATATTGGTCTATATGCTCGCAGGCCTGTCAGATGTGTTCTACTCATGGCAACTCACTGTCGCCAGAAATTAGCCTGGAGTAGCGAACATCCAATGTGGACATCGGCACAGTGGACGTGTGTGATGTTATCGGACGAGTCCAGGTTTAGCTTGCAATCTGATTCACGTCGGACTTTACTATGGAGAACGCCAGGTACCCGTTACCACCAAGACAACATCATTGAACGACACCGTTACGATGGTGCAGGATTGCTCGTTTGGGATGGAATTATACTGGACTCCAGAACAAATCTCCATGTTGAAATCGGAACCATGACAGGCCAATTGTATCGAGACATCATTCTGGAACGACGTATATGATTGTTTAGGGGTGCCTTGGTCGCAGATTTTGTGTTTATGGATGACAGAGCAAGTCCGCTCCGAGCAAACATCGAAAACGAATGCCTTCAATCTGAGGATATCACCCGTATGGAATGGCCAGCATTCTCACCTGACTTGAATCCGATAGAGCATGTATGGGACATGCTGGCCGACGAGTTGCAGCCCGTCAACCACCTCCTACATGTGTACAGGAACTTCGGGGAGAATTGATTACCGAGTGGAGTAATCTTCCTCAAGATCAGCTCGATAATTTGATACTCAGCATGCCTAGGCGTTGTATGGACTGTATTTAATCGCATGGACGCCATAAAGTGTATTAACCATCAGACCAACCATGTAATATTGTGTTTTTGTTGAGAAGACAATTTTTGATATCCAGGGAGCGGACATCGTAGTTTTTGTGAATGGTATCATACATACATCATCTTTTTTGTTCTTTATCTTATGTTATTATTCGGGCTATCTGAATCAGTCACGTTTGTTTTGTTTCTGAACCGTTATTTGCCGGAGCTGGCATTATCCTTAATTTCTGGACATGAATGTATTTCCCTTAAGGCAATCGAAGAATCCCAATTCTCTTTTATCATTTTCAATTTCTTATGTGAAACGTTTACAATCATCACATTTGTTTATAATACTTTTCATATTAGTAATTTTATTTTGATCAATAATGACAAAAATATCATCTACTAATCTCCTATGTAGAATTATCTCAGTTTTAACTTTATCTATAAATTTCATTTCAATGTATTTCTTCACCACATCCGCAATTTCAAGAGATGCTTGAATACCCATTGTTACACCACTGATTTGTTGATAAATTTCATTTCATTAATCTATAAAATAAATTATAACATAAGTTTTACGTGCGTTGGACATAATTACATGAAATATAAGACAAAAAAATACAATACTTCCAGTTCACTGATCAGTTTAAGAAATTGTGATACCTGGAATTCACTGAGCTGTAAGATACTGGGCGGATCCAATTGACGATGGTCAGGAAACCTACAATAGGCTATCTTGGATTCCCGGTATCACAATTTCTAAAAGTAGATCAGTGAACTCTTGTGTGGTTTTATCTTATATTTCATGTAAAAAAAAATTATTTCCAAATATTTCAACTAATCTAATAAGAGCAATCTCATTTAAATTAAATTCCTTAATTATAATATTTTCATCTATTGTTATGTTGATGGCTTTACAAATAATTTGATGCGGTAAGGAATCCTATAAGTTTATGACATCAAAAGAAGCATAATTTTTTGATCATAAGCTATTGTCTTTATTGTTAATAAGCGTATTTTTATAAAGATTTACAGAGTTCTTTATAATGCATCATGGGAAATCCTTAATTCCTATATTTATTAACTTTCGTAAATGGCGAATTACAGCATTATTCGTGGATGTTTGGATAGCTTCAAGAAGAAATCAAAAGGAACTCTTTTGGTAAGGAATCACTTAAGGAAACCCCTACGATTAACGTTGAACTATCCTATTATGAAGTCATCAAGTATTTAAGAAAACATGATAACAGCAGCCGCACTGTTATAGAATTGACGAAGGCTAGCAGATCGCAACGTTTACTCTCTATATGTTCGGGACGTATTAGAAAAATATTTTGTACTTATTAATTCATTTTGTATTTTTCTGTGGAACTTTTAATTTACAATTGACCTTTTCAATATGCAGCTATATCGATATTACGTTAAATTTCTTAAGTCGCTAAATGCTTTTTTTTTATTATTATTTATTTGTAAAAAGAGATAAAAAGATAAAAAGGAATTTTCATAAAATTTGATTCGTGACTTATTAATGTCGAACTTAAAACATACGCACTTATTTGGTCTTCTTTTCCCCAGTTCTTTTTCTAATTTTAGTATTCTTTTCATTACAAAGAATTCTAACTTCCTTATTAATAAAATGTTTCTTTTCATTACAAAGAAACATTTTATGTCGCTTTTTAACTTCTCTCAAAACCCACTCAGAAGAGCATCACAGGAAACATTCATAGTTGAAAGTACAAACTGCTATAACTTTTTTTTAAATCTTTAGTAATAATTAACTTAGCATATAAATATAAAAACAAATTAATCGCAAGGTAACCTATTTTTATAATAATTGGAGTACATTTCTAGTTTTCTTAAAAGCCATTTTATATTTGACACTCTATTTAAGAAGATCCCATTGTTATTTTGAAAGTAAAATTAACCTAACCGACTACAAGAATATTCTTTAGTAAATAAGTTTCACATGATCATATACACACATTTTTTGGAAGGTCCGATAGGATCTTAAAAAACTGAATCACAAAAGCAGAATACACAATAAATAAAATGATTATTTAGAAAGATTAATTAAAGAAATAACGTCTTTCATGTGAATTCCGCTGAAATTTAGGATGCTTGTGAAAGGAAGAATCAACAGAGATTTTCATTTTGAAAGTAAAGTTCAATTTCACGATTAAAAAAAAAAATTCACTTTTAAAAAGAGGTTAAAAAGAAGATCATCGGGCTTATGGCGTCATCTGTGAAAACCGTAAGGACATCTGTCGATAAACTGGTGAAGCAGCATACTGTCAACAAGGGTGAGAAACAATCGGCACTTGTTTTGATGCGTGTGTGTTTTAACGTGTGTTAAAACATTATTTAATTATAATTAAAAAAGACAAACACACTAAAATGGTTTCAAAAGGTCATATAATTTTAAAAATACATACATCAGCTTTCCAGAGGTTTTAGCAGCTCTCCTTGTCAACTATATACAAAATTCAAAAAGACTCATATTTATGCAAGTTTTACACTATATTGACCAATGATAACAAGGAAAAATCTAATTGGTTAAAATCTGTAGTTTTGAGGACCTCTGGTGGCGAGAATAGACTATCCTGATTCTGACGTCGCGTCGTGGAAACCGTAAGGACATCTTTCGATAAATTGTTGAAGCAGCATACTGTCAACAAGAGTAAGAAGCAACGGCACTTGTTTTGAAGCGTCCGTCTGGGAGCATGAGATTCCTGATTTTTGCCATTTTTCCTTCTCGCTTCGATTGAAAAACATTGAATTGTCTATATATTATTAATAAGGATGTTAGGTAGGAATTGGTTGTTGGATTCGAGTAGAGAAATAAAATAGGATTCTTTTATTGCCAGTGTCTCTTTGTGATCACACAATTATAATTTCTGCGTCATCCACATCAGGACAACTCTTTTTTGTAACCAGAGCGAAGTACGGATATTTTTGCTTATACTAAATATTGATAAGAACAATTACAACTTTTCCAGATGGTAAAAAAGTCACGTGATAATTACAAATTAATGTTTTAATCCTATTTTGTAACTCGATAAGTCCTAGATATCAAATTAATTTCGAGATCGGAAAATATAAGACTTCTCACCTTTTTCTGTCCTTCCCTATTTGGTAAAAAAAAATTAAATAAAGTTTGTTCCCCCCCCCCCCCCCCTTCCTCTTTTCACCCCCTTTTATTTTTACTTCAAAAATTCGTCGATAAGTATGTTTTAGATTTTGACAAAGAACACGAGAAAGTTTCTTGTTTCCAACTGAAGCGCTTTCGGAGAACCACGTGCCTTCAAGAAACTTTGCCCACACCCCGTTTACACCCTTTAGGACCCGAAAATTGAAAATTTGTCGAATACGTATCTTTTTGATATTGACAAAGAACATTCATGTGAAATTTCGTGTTTCCAACTAAAGCGGTGTCAGAGATATGCGTATCCTTCAAGAACGTTTGCCCCCCCCCCTCCCCTTTTACACCCTTATCTCGGATCCGGGTTTAATCTATTTTAAAATAATTGAAAAAAAAAATCATTATCATAAATAAAGAAATTAATTAAAAAAAAGGAAAAAAAGAAAAAGAAATAAAATACCGAATTCTGCAATAATCTCTCTCCGTTTCGTATTAAAAGTATCAGAGTAGCATATAAAACAACTACACTCCTATTCCATGAGATCTAAAATATATTTATTTCAAATTCACAAAGCAAATTTTCGGGAAAAATTTTTCGCTTTCCCTCTTTCAAGCAATAATACAAATGGGGACAGAATCTAAATTTGCTTTGTATATTTGAAATAAATATATTTTAGATACTCATGGAAGAGGAGTGAAGTTGTTTTATATTCTACTCTGAAAGAAATGAAATAATAATAATAAAAACTTCTTGTCACCAAACAGATTTGAACCCGATAACTAGAGCTCCAAAGGCCAGCGTTTAACTGCTGCGCCACATGAACACTTCTTTTGAGAAGACATAAATGAGTTAATAAGCCAATACTTGAAAATTATACAACAGTGTTAAGGGAATTAAATAAGGGGGAGGGGGAAGATGTGTTCAGGTTTCATTGTAGACTGTTTTTTCCGTAGGGTCCTAAAGAGTAATAGTGCAAAGTTTGGTCCAGATTGGTCAAGGATTCTCAGAAATGTACAAAATTTCAGCTTTATAACTTTAAAACAACGCTTTGTATCCTATCTCGTGGGAATTTCGAAAAATCCTGAAAAACGTAATTAGTGATTATAATTATCTACTTACATGCTAAATTTGAACTCTCTAATAATTATAGTTACGGAAATAAGGCAACTTTAAAGCGAAAATATAAATCCTCTTTATTCCCTATCCCGTGGGAATTTCGAAAAATCCGGAGATTCATTTTATTTTAATTTTATTTTCATTTATTTTAATTCTCCGAAATGAATATTCGTCTTAAGGAAACCTAAACGCTACTTTGATTTTAAGAAGAAAAGTACAAAGACTCAGAAGCTATTGTTTGAAATACAGTGAATTCTCAGAAATGAATGTTCGTCTTAAGGAAACCATTAAGTGAGACAGAATGCGTCCAATTTTTAGATCCGCCGCCCGATTTTCGGATCCATGTGCAATGCGCTTTATTCTTTGTCAACATCATAAAGGGAACCTCTGTGCAACATTTCAGCTTCTAGGTCCAAGGGTTTGGGCTGGGCGTTGATGACTCAGTCAAGACTTTCTTTTTATAGGTATTGATTAAGAATTTTTCGAAGTTGACTGTGTGGCCAGTTGTGTTGACCGTCTGTAGGGGTTTTTTTTTTTTTTTTTACTGCGTCAATAAGTTATCGAGGAGAAAATAATCCAAATTAATTTCCCTCAGCAGAGATTTATCGTAAACTGGTAAGCTATTAAAATTCCGACTTTACAAGGCTTAAAAAGGAGGTAAAATAAACTAAGGCGAAAGTGTAACAAACAAAAAACATTTAATAAAACATTCTTCTTTTAAAACTTAAATACATTCTCACACAGATAATTCCAACAGATAATCAACTAGAATAACATATTTATTTCTTTAACGTTAATTATCGAATGCTTTAAAGTGCAAAACTATTTAAGCGAGTTAAATTAAAGTTCGTTCTTCGGCTCACTAAACTGGGCCTAAATCTTCGGTCAAAAGTTAATTTCAAAACTTCTGGGCTTGGACGAAGAGAGTACGAAACTCGGGAGGGAAATAAAACTGTACTCACGGGGTAATATTTCGGCTTTCCGTCGATCAGGAGTCACGAAGTCTTCTTCGGGAATCCACTTCGCAAATTGGTAATTCACACAGAATTCAAAATGGCGACCTACGTTCGAAATTGGAACAGCAATCTTCGTCGAGTAGCTTTTCACCGAAAATACATCTCTGACGTATGTATTTCACAAATTTCATTGGAATAAATCAATCTGGATTTATTCTCAATAACGAAGCACTAAAACACAACTTTCACTAAGAATTGGAGATCTGAAGTACGGAACTATGAACTCCAAATTGCGGTAACGAACACATCATTACAGCTGGGCACTTAGCAGCAATCTAAACTGCAGCGATAAGGAACACATCTTTATCACTGGAAACCTGGGAGAGAACTGCACTTCAGCGATTAGGAACACATCCTTACCGCTCGGAACTTGGACGAGAACT
>JAFIDM010002131.1:35585784-35622089 GCA_023159025.1 Thereuonema tuberculata
CAGCGATTAGGAACACATCCTTACCGCTCGGAACTTGGACGAGAACTGACCATCCAAAGCGTGGCTTTCTGCTCGGAGTTGCACTAAGCACGTTCTCGTTAATTACGCAACAATGAGTTGCTCGCGCATTTAGCATTGTCTAACAATCACTCTCGAGATATTATGTCCGAAGCCTAAATCAGCAATGGGTGCTGCCATCTTGAGAACATGGATCCAGGAATTCTTTTTATTTAGGCCTTCAGTGTGAAATGCAAAATATTGATAAATTACTATTTTCTTTCACACACCAGTTTTGTATATATGTTTACATATGTAGGAGGCTGAAATGTTACGAGTTTTATTGCAGCTACAATGTGAAGAAAATTGTTTTTCCTCTTGAAAGCTCCTGTATGTATTTTCAAAATTATATAACCTTTTTATTAGTGTGTTTGTACTTTTAATTAATATTATTATTTTAGAGACAACAATGAACAATTTATGTGAAAAATATGAACAGCAATGCCAATATTTTCCATCATATAATATTCAAACTTCTCATATGCCGTGTATTCTTTTATATTTAAAGCAACCCACAGTGGCTTCCCTGCTACCTACTCGGCTGCTCTCCTGACTGAGATAATGATCTCTGAATCCAAGATCACGTGGCGCTCGTGTGTCTAATGTGAAATTGTGTGGTAGGGAAGCAGACACAAATTAAACGGTTTAACCTTTGATCTTCCCTCACCTGACTAACGGTTGACCCTCGACGATGAAAAAGAATATGTAGGCATCCTCGATTGTATCTATAACTTCAGAAACGTTATTTGTATATCTATGTCTTATGGTTTCGGAGGAGTAGCGGGCAGAAAAACCCATTGTCCCCCAATAACCAGTCCTACTTTTTTTCTATTTGTTTGGGCGCTATCAAATAATGAGTTCATTCAAAAAGGAATAAAATATCACTCTTTGCCATAATAGCTTGGAATTGATTCTTCTTGGATTATCTCATACTTCCCAGGGGGATGCCCTTGTTTATTCAATTATAATAGTTAGTTAACCAGTATTTTAAGCTTGTTTTATTTTCCTTTTCTTTCCATCTAATTCCAGTTGAAGAAACACATTAAATTGAAAAAGGTTTTAAATCTATAAAAATGAAACCCTTGGAAATGTTTAAAATGGGTGATTACGAAAATTTAATACTTAAAAATTATTTAATGGAAAATATATAATCTATATTTATTAAAAAAAAACAATGGGTTTTTCTGCCCGCTACTCCTCCGAAACCATAAGACACAGAAATACAAATAAGGTTTCTGAAGTTATAGATACAATTGAGGATGCCTACATATCCGACAGATTGGCATTGTTGCAGCGAATGAAAGATTTGGAAAAACAATTTCCTAAAGAATTTAATGGAATGGAAGATGAGTTGGATTGATGCTGTTGCTGCTATTTAACGTTAACTTTTTAACTGCATGTTATTTTTATGTCTTGAAAAATATTATTCAGATGTTACTTCTACATTTACAGCCAACACGGTTGCAGTTTCTACTCATTAAAACCCAAAAAATTTGATTGTATAGTTATAGTTGTAAATTGTAAATGTTCGGCTAAGAATTTATTCTTTCATAATGAATATGTTGGATCAGGCTGTGTTCAGTAAGCATGCATATTTAAACAAAAGAGACATTTAGAGAAAGGATTTTGAAAGCATCAGCATTATACGATGGTTATAACATTATCAGCATCAGGTATCAAGGATTCAAGGATCATTATCACATCATACGTATTCGATTTAAAAAAATGTTCAACGCAGTTAGACTGGCTTAAAGTAAAAAATAATAACTACCTGTCCTCAAAATGAAAGATGACCGGCGGAAGTTTGAACAGCGCAGCCCTTCCGGTAGCTGATCAATTATGTTGTCCTGTCACAATGGCCGACGTCGTCTGCTTTCACTGAGAAAGACATGTTGATAACGCCAAATTAAACCTTCTCTCGACTATTTACCGTTATTTCAATACCAGTTGCTAACAATAAGTATTTATATAAATAAATAAATATATATTATTTATAAATACAATGCTGTTTTGCAAAGTAACAAGCGATTACCGTAATGGCGACGTCCTGTGATAAACTCATACGGAAGTGCCTGACCAGAGTAATCGATGATACATGCGCAGATCTCACAAAAACAGGGCGGCCATCTTTCATTTTGAGGACAATATATGACAATGAGATGATGTCAAATTGTTTCTTTTCCACTCTAACTAAAACATATCAGCACCAGCATCACCACTAATTCCCATCCTCATTCTTTAATGCATATTTCAATCCTGAAAACCAAAAGAGAAAGTAAAAAGCATAAACTGTAAAGATTCAAGATTTGCTTGAGAAACATTCTTCTGTTTCCGGTAAAATCTTAAAACTTTCCCAAAAAGGGGAATAAAATTTGTAAGCAAAATGTTTCACACAGCATCATTTTGAATTTATTTTTATTTCTTAAGACTGAAATTAAAATTAGTATCATTAACCCATTAATTTCAATCTTCAATTACGAAGTTAAAAGTGTCCTCAAACCAATGATTCGCTTTTCATTTCATTTGTCGTGATGTACCTGACATTAACAAAATTTTAAACAACAACTTTAAACAGCTTTTTTAAGTTTCATATTACAGTAAAACCTCGTTAAGTAGTCACCCGGATAAGTCGTCACTCCGTTTAAGTCGTCGTTTTCCTTTGGTCCCGACAAGGTCTCATACACAATAATGTAAAATAACCCTCCTTTACCCGTCACCAAATTTAATTCTACTCCGGATAACTCGTCACCCTCAAAATGGCCAAAAGCATCTTTCTTCTCAATTTTCGACCATGCCTGTCACTTCATTCCTTTCCTACCCCTTTGGGGGATTTGGGTTCTTGGAATCTCGCTGCGACTCTGTCGCGTGTAGACGTTTTTCCTGCCCGCTCCTGAGTGTAACTTCATTTAATAGCGAGTAAACCCCACTATAAGGGCTCTTTTTTCTCTTGCAATTTCGTGGTTCGATTACGTTTTTAACATGCCAGGGAAACGAAAACTTACCTCGTTATCTTTAAAGATAAAAGACTTGAATTAAAAATAAAAAGGCCAAACACACTTGACTAATATTTTTAAAAAAAAAACATTTAACACTTTAAAAATATGCAATGGACACTACCGGTTTCGCTTCCATTATCAGGCATTAACGAGTGACAATAAAAATTGAAGAGCAGGAATATAAAAATTGAAGAAGCACTTAAATATCCATGCTCTTCAATTTTTATTGTCACTCGTTAATGCCTCATAATGGAGGCGAAACCAGTCGTGTCCATTGTATATTTTTCATGTGTTAAATGTTTTTTTTTAAATTAGTCAAATGTGTTGACCTTTTTATTTTTAATTCATAAATAATGTACGCACATTAAATCTTTTATAAAACAAGACTTAATTGCACTTTTTGAAAAATCAAATGTTTTGAAAACATCTTTTGCCAAAGAACACCATATTCCCAGGACTACATTAAACGATATTCTTTCGTCGAAACAAGTAATTGAAGAAGCTGACTGCAAAGACAAAAGAAATAGAATGAGGAAATCGAAGTTTGACGAGATCGAGGAGGTTTTAGTTCAATGGCTAAAGCATGCCAGATCGCAAAATGTGCCGATTTCTGTCGTGATTCTCAAAGAAAAAGCCATGGAAATTGCTAAGGAGTTGAACATTGAAGATTTTGGCGGCAGCAATCGTTGGCAGGAACGTTTCAAAGACAGCAATTGCCTTTCTTTTAAAATGATTAAAATGTGATAACTATAAAAAGTGTTTTTTTATTGTCCACTCATTCATTTGCATGTATTGATTTCTGAAAATCTTGTTTTTCTCACCGAATCCTACAGCAATTCATGAAAATACTGTATTTCAGTGTTTTTTTGTTTTTGTTTTTCAAAAATTCCCACTCCGCCTAAGTCGTCAAACATGTTTGGTCCCTTGATTGACGACTTAACGAGGTTTTACTGTAGTTTCAATTTGTAAATCCTGATCTTAAAACGTAATTTCGTATTGTTTTTTTACGAGGAGCTTCAAGTATAACTCTCCCTTCATCTAAGTGTATCTCTTCTCCCTCAACCAAGTATTCCTCTTTCCCCTCAACTAAGTCTACCTCTTCCCTTTAAAATAAGTGTATCTCTTTCTCCTCAACCAAGTATACCTCTTCCTCCTCAACCAAGTATTCCTCTTCCCCCTCAACTCAGTGTAACTCCTTCAGATTTTTCAGATTTTTTTATGTCTGTCGTCCGACAGGCTTTGCCGCTAGTAATCTCATAGATAGAAAACCGTAAATTCTTGATATCAACAAATAATAGATGTTTTATTGTAGAAAATAAAAAAAAAATTTATGTGATGTAATATACATCAAACTTAATATTGATCCAACTCTTAGCCAATATTAAATAATTAGAAATCATATGTTACCATTATTGCTAAGATGTTTTCAATCTCTGCGAAGATACGAAACATGTTAGGAAATAATGAAATAAATATACGATACTTATGGGTGAATACGAGGGGTATTTTTTAAGTTAGGTCCGTTTTTCAATAAAACCGAAACTAGTAAAGATAGTGTCAAAAAAAATTTTTTTAATTTTATTTCTGAAACATTAAGCTATTGTTCAACCTAATTTCCTTGTTTGTTTAAACACTTTACGTATTGTTCTATCAGTTTTTGTATGACGATGTCGTAGAAATCAGCCGTCTGTGAAGACAACCAGGATTCAACAGCTGTTTTCACTTCGTCTGTTTGAAACCGCTGACCGCCGAGAAACTCTTCTGGTAGCACATTTGTGGAAATTCCAATGACAAAATGGAAATCGTGCATCGTCTGTCTTCATGAATTTTGACATCAACTGCGCGTACCAAATCGTCTTTGATTACAGAAGGTCGCCCCGACCTTTGTTTCATCATGAAGACTGTCACGCCCGTCTTGGAACAATCTCACGCATTTACGCACTTTGCTGTCACTCATTGCATTAGGGTCGTACACTTTGCATATTTGAAGATGAATGTTCGCTGCTGACATATTCTTTGCTGTCAAAAATCGAATCACAGACCGTATTTCACAGTCGGCGGGCCGTTCTGTTGTCTTGAACATTTTAACCTCGCAATGTAACCGTACAAGGTAACGATGTGACATAAAATGGCGTTTGTTTGTGCGCAAGGAATGCCGGGAGCGGCCGTGCATGCGCATTTCAAGAGGTGCACAAAATTTACTGAGCTAGAAGTAATCGATCCTTATTAAAAAAATACCCCTCGTACTTTATGAATCTGTTAATGAAAACTTTAAAGTAATCTAGAATGAAATACTAACATCATCTAAAGCAAGATATTAATCAAAAATTGAACTTGAATTTTACAAAACTGACAATAATTATCTTTTTTATTGATGGACAGTTATCGATTCTTAATAAGAATTTATTTATAAAATTACAATCATGCGATTCTTTTTGATCCCACAATTACAGGTACACTGGTAAAGGAGCCCCCCTACACAATCTCCAGAGCACACCTGATTCGTGTTGCACGATTCAAAGCATTGAAAGCATTTAGTGGATGGAGTGCCTGTTATTGCGACCACCATGGCTACTAAGATTAAAATGATGAGATAATTGAACATCACTGATTTCTTTTGACCTATAAAATAAAAAAAAGGAAATCAGAAATTTTCTGTTTCTAATTATAAATATAATATTACAAATAAAAATATAAGAATATTATTTTTATTATTCAATCATCCAAGTTGATAGTAACTATAGCGAGTATACACCATCGGCGGACATACCAGCACCTAGCGAGCAAACTACGGCCGCTACATGCCATTGATGACTAGGGTCGGCGTAGACTGTCCAGGCTCGTACAGACCGACAGAAGGGCATTGGCAGCGCGAATCGCATTCAGTTGCAGCGAGGGAGCACCATGCAGCGTCAGCGAGCGAAGGATATCGCACTCTACATATTGTAGCCTTTGCCACTGTTGACATCAGACATTCCACTTCGCCTAGTGTAGGGAACATTAAAACTAGATCTCTGCAGAGTGGCCTTCAAGATGTATGGTCTGATGAATCCTGTTATCAGCTGTATATATCTTACAGGACGGTGCGGGCGAGGCGGCGACAGCACGAGATAGACTCTATTCAAGGAGCTGAGAGCTCTGTATGGTTTTGGGAGTCTTCTCATGGAACAAATTCCTTTTTGTGTCTGGAGAGAGGTCCTTAAACACTGAGCTACCAAAATGCTGTGGCAGATCATCTTACACTCTTTGACCGCCTTCCCATATCATGCAGCCTGTTTCAACAGGTCAATGTCCGCCTATCAGGAATGGCTTCAGGAGCACTCGTGTTTGGAACCTAGTGCCAACAAGATCCCCAGATTTAAACCCCATCGAACATCTCTGGTATATCATTGAGCGAGACATCAGATCAATGAATCCGGTACCACTTCTAGGGCGGAGTTGTGGACAATGATAGAACAGGCATGGGTGGCACTACCTCTGGTAACCTTCCAGCATCTGGTGGAGTGGGTGCATCGGCGTGTACAGGCTGTTGTTCAGGCTGCAGGAGGACCGACACCCTATTCGTTAGGTGTCTCTAACATTTTGTCTGTTCAGTGTAACGACTTCATTTTTTTTTTCTTACTTTTTAATTATGAAGTAAAGCTAATCAAATCAGTCAATCACAATAAGTATATGTTCACATGCATCCTTCCTCTTCCAATAAGCTCATGAATTTTTAAAATTTAGAACACAAAACTGAGGCTTAGGCTCTATCTAAGTTTTATAGTGAAAATCCTTTCCAAATTGGTCCATGTCAAGAATATAGCGTGAGAAAGGGTCCAAAAATCTCGTACAAAAGCATTTGAATCATTACATTGGCCTTAAAATATAGGAATTAATCATTTTAGCTAATTCAATGCATTTGGTTTGTCATTGTTAAAATTAAGCTCATGTAAACAATTTAAAAAAATGCAATAGTTATCAAACTTTGAAAATCTTAATTAAAAAGGGAGAGAAATATTTTAGAGTAATTGTAAATAAAAAAAAAGGAATTTTTTAAATTGTAATTCCTTACAACTTTTTTTTTATTTGATAATCACTTCATTACATAAAATTCTGCTATTTTTTAAAGCCATCGATGATAATGAATAATAATTGTTTGATTCTTACTTTATATATATTTATATAATTACCTAGGCAAAAAAAAACTTGTCTTACCTTAAAAATTTAAGTTATTTCTAAATAAAATTATATACGAACAGAGTTAAAGGGAAATACGATCATCCTCTCATATTTTATTGCTTGATGGACACTGGAACTGTTTAACGATAACTTTTTTTAATGTTCTTTTTATATTTTTACTTAAATGATTTTTAATTTTAGTTGTATATAAATTTAACATTCTTCTGTTGTTTCCCTGAAGCATCCTGTTTCTCTAATTTTAAATCATTGAACTTTTATGTATGTTATGTTCACCTTTCGATGCATTTATTATTTATTATTTAATTCTAATATCAGGATCTCTAAATTTAAAAAAAAAAAATGCACTTCTCATTCTTTGTTTTACGTACATTAAAATACTTTAATTCTTTATCAATTTTCTTGGTATTTAAATTGAAAGCATTCAATTGATTTTGTTACTTACCATCCTGTTTGTCACTCTTTTAATCTTACATTTCAA
This sequence comes from Thereuonema tuberculata, assembly GCA_023159025.1. Classification (NCBI taxonomy): domain Eukaryota; kingdom Metazoa; phylum Arthropoda; class Chilopoda; order Scutigeromorpha; family Scutigeridae; genus Thereuonema; species Thereuonema tuberculata. The sequence continues at coordinate 35,593,498 of JAFIDM010002131.1, forward strand.
ATGATTCCGTCTTTTCAAATGATTCTTTTCTTTTATTAATATACAATTCTTACTTTTAATGTAAAGTCCTAAATTCAATGAATTTAAAGTCACTCTGTCTTTGTTTCTGGTACAGGTTAATTTTTAATCTTTCTTCATTTCACTCTAAAAAAACCACAATGCATAAAGAAAAATTTTAACTTTAAAGCAGTGCTTGTTCAAAACAAGAGGCGTTTGAGGCTTAAGTTAAATTCATCACCTGTAGTTTGGTCGCCTGTCACTAACAAGTATTTATTTTGTGTAGATAGTCGGCTGCTTATTAATTATACTTGAATTCTACGATCAAATATAAGAATCTATTTATAGATTCTTTAGATTTAGAAAAACTATCTAACGGGAACATTCATGGCATCCCAAAGCCATTGGTGACACCGCGTAATGCGTTGAAGCGACGACAATGGTGACGCGATCACAGACACTGGACACAACAGCAAAATTCAAAAAGAATTATAAAGAAAATTCTAATCTAAGAGGCAATGTAACTACAAGAAACCAATTGAACGTGCTGGAAAAATTATTAAGAAATGAAAAACTAAAGACTGCACATGAATAACAAAATCAAGCCTTCGAGTTTGTCAGCAGAGGGAATCTAGGTCTGCCGTTTCGTCCTTATTAGGGACTCATCAGCCGATATAAATGTGATAAGTTAATCAACAATCTATATTACTAAATTTTTTATTTCTCTGTCTGTCCGGCGCAATTGTTAATTATTAGTTTCCTTGCCGAGAAATTCAGATTACAAAATTTTCTTTTTTTTTTAATTTTTTTTTTCACCTTGCTTGGAATTTGAGCAGAGGACCTTCGTTCTCGCAGTCAGATACGCTAACCACTGGACTACTGCTGGTCTCCCAATATCCAATCTACTTTTATTCTATTTGTTCGCGCGCTATCAAATAATGAGTTTATTCAAAAAGGAATAAAATATCATTTTTTTTGCCATAATCGCTTGGAATCGATTCTTCTTGAATTATCTCATACTTACCAGGGTAGACAGGGGGATGGCCTAGTATACAATAAAGAATATACAAAACACAGGCAAAATATTATATCATAAGGTTTTTTTTTCTTTCGTTGTATTTTCTCTATTGTATCAAACCAGTACAAAATTGAACACTACTTTCAATTTATTTCAAAGAAATTTAATATCTATGCCCTTTTCAGAAAATTGTTTAATGCAGAAACTTTATGTAGAATTTTACTTTTCGTTCAAACTAAACTTTGTAAAGTCGTTTTAAGAAATCATATTAATTATTGAGTGAAATAAGAAAAAAAATAATGAAAATTAAAAACAAAGTTATAAACATTATTATTCCACATAAACATTTCTTCTTTGTTGATACTGTTGTCCGTCTGTACGTTGTACATTAATGATCCAACTTGAAATAAACAATATTTATTTTGGTCTCCAAGTCTCCCATTCATCAAAAGTGATTCGCAAAAACCTCGCCAAAATATCCCAACTATTTTCTTTAAAATTTGATAAGATTCTTGTAAATGGTCCAAATTAAAATAAGAGAGGATTACTTTGGTCTCCACCTTCTACAAATAAGCCAATAAAAAAGTTAGACCACAGCTAAGCTACGAACAAAATTTTATGGAAGTCGTGTCAGCCATTTTTGCATGACAAGCGTACAAACAGACAAACACAGAAGACAAATGGAATAGTAAGGTTTCACATGATTACTCAAAAATTCTGCGACTGCTCTGCTTTTCTTTCTGTACATTGCTAAGTCCACCACTTGTCTTCAGTCTTAGCAAAGAACGTTACTACGACTATCGAAACAACTGGGCTACTTCTCAAGGTGAGTTTCAAAACACTAGTTTTTTTATTTACATCACATAAAAACCACATCCAAGAGCAGAAATGACGTTTCTGTGTTTATTACGTTAGAGTTATCAGGGTTTTTTTGCAAATCAAAAACTGACAATTTTCATAAAACTACAGAGAACTGTAAAACATGCTGTAGATTTAACATTACTAGCATAGAAAAAAATCTATATACTGTATTTTGCAGTTTCATGTCAGACGCTATAAGGATATTAAACATCACTACAATTCCAGATGGTGATCAAAATAACAGTATTGATCTAATGCACGATATCCCAAAGACTTTTCATTATTTTAATTGGTAGAATATTTACAGTGACTGACAGAATTATTACAACACATATCGGTTATTTTGCTGATGTTCTTGTTATCTAGTAACTGTACCTTCTGTGAAATATCAGAAAATAGCATTTATGAAATGTATTAGCCGTGTTTAAATTTTTGATAATCTCTCTTGAACTTCTGCTGAAAATGATTATTTCAGCAATTATTAGAACTTCTAAACTTGTTTTATTCTCAAAACTAGGATATACAATAGATTCAATTATAGTTTAATTTAAAAGATCCAAATTAACTTAAAACATTGATCTGCATTTTCTCGTTAATTCTTCTTTATTATTAATTTTGGTGATTATAATCTAATACATAGAGACCCGCAGCCAGTGGTAAGGTATTGTTCTCTAACAATACATTGACCTGGAAGCCAAGAGTTCGATCCCGGCGAACGTCGGAGATTTTTCCAAATTGATGTCTTCTCCAGTCGGGTACTAACCTTTCCCAGAATGTACACCGGGATTTTTCCCGAGGTTAAAGGCGGGCGGGCATGAGGCTGACCACTCTACCTCAACTTGGTCCCGTTCATCAGGAAACTCAAGGAGCCTATCTTCAACGAACTCAAGGTCCACATAGGCTTACAGTGGAATACTTTAACTTAACTATTCCACAGTATAAATTGTAATATTAGTTAGATGTTCTTTTTCTGCAGTTCGTCAAAAAATCCGTTACATTTGGCTATCGACATTAATTAATATATCTGTCAAAATATGCATCAATAATTTTACCTATGGCAGCATATGCATGTGACACTTGAAAATGTCACTGAAGGCAAACCATAAGCTTAATGTCTTTCATCAATGTTGTGATGAAATGTTTAGAATCACCTACTGTGATCATTTTACAAACGATAAGATTTTCGAAAGAAGTGGCCTGCGTAGTTTACATAAAATTATTGCTGAAAGAAGATTAGGTTAGCTAGATATGTCTTTCGTATGGACAATAACAGAATCCCAAAAAAACACTAATGATGTGGTTCCACCAGGTAGACTTAGGGAAAGAGAAAGACTACGTAATACCTGGCGTCAGACATTTTTTAAGTGCTTGGAACAAATGGGTATTGGATAGGATGAAGCCAAAGACCTCGCAGCTGATCGGACTCTATCGATATGCTATACAGCAAGCAGTCTAAGTAAGAAATCTGTACAAACACCGAAGGCTGAATAGATGTAAAAATGACTTTAAAATAAAATAAAAAGGCAAGTTATTATTAAAACTATTAATCTCTGTCTGGCTCAATAGCAATCTGAATAGATAGATACATAGGGAAAACCCTATGGCTCAAAGTATGGCTCCAGAGCTCAGTGGCCATCAAGATCAGATGACCATCCTAATGTTCGCCGGTCTGTAACCCTTAGGAAAGAAGCCTGATCTTCATATGACACAGGACTGGGTGATTTCTATGGATGTCCGGAGGAGAAAAAAAAAGGGGGGGGGGGGAAATCCCGGCTCGTTAAGCCAGCGGTTCAGTGCTGTAACATTATGTTATAGTTCCATTCTTCTGAATCACTGGAACCACAGTAATCTAAATACAAAGTATCCAGCGTAAAAGAACCAAAGGAAAATCAAGAAACAGTAACTAAAATAACAAAGTAAACATTTGTAAATAATTAACGCTTTGAAGTATTAGTGTGTGGGTCCAGTGGTAAAGCACTGATGAGATGAAACAAATATCCCATGGACAAATCAACACATCTACTATTCAACAGAAGATTTAGCTCATCAAACGAACGTCATCTTTCTGTTCTATTGAGGTATTTGAATGAAAATTATTAATTTAAAGCTTTAATACTCATTTTCAATTGAAATCACCAAAATTCCAAAAGTTGAAACATCTTTATTATTCGGTTCGCAAGCGCCTCCACGCTCACAGAAACTATTGTATAATTATGTTTTTTTCCTCAAATTATTTCAAAATATAGACTCTCGTTAATTATAGAAAGCGAAAGCATCAACATACCATCATGAAAGCATCAACCAACTCGACTTAATTCATTAAGTCCTGGAGCCTTAAGTCCCGCGACCCCAAGGCAACCATAGACCTATAAGGGGATACTTTAACATTTTTTAAAATACCTTATTAAAGTTAAAGTATTCCACTACAAGCCTACATGGCGCTTCGTTTCGGGAGGTAAGACATCCGGCATTCCTGATCTAGGGGACTAAATTGAGGTCGAGTGGTCAACCCAACGCCCGACCGCCTTCAACCTCCGAGAAAGAAATCGTGTACTCATTCATCGGAGGGAAAAATAGGATCCGTCTGGAGGAGATTTGAGTGTTGTAAAATCCTGGACCTCAGCCGGGATTGAAAATTGAACTCATTTCCTCCAGGCCGCAGTCAAGCGCCTTACCGCTTTTGTCCACAAAATATCTTATTACCTACTCATTTAATTTTAAAAATCTTGCATATTAAAATTGTAGCAGTAATGTAATTTCATTTTGTTAGGGTTTTGTTTGTTTTTGTTTTTTTTTTAATCTTGGAAATTCAATGCTGAAAAATTGTAAACCTAATTTTCTCCATTACAAAACAAAAATATGAAAACCGAAAAGTAGAGAATGCACAAATCCGTTTGCTTCCACGCATTGAGCCATCATCGACAGCAATCTGGGACAGCTGTTTCGTCCTTATTAGGACTCATCAGCCAGATTTAGCCTCGATGATCAAGCTCAGAACGCGTGAAAGCCTAAGGTTCCTTCTCCCGCTCTCGAAAGTGGGACTGGGCATAAAGCAAACAACAATAGAAAAATCGCTATAACCAGTACGGCATAATTACCTTACTCCGCTAAGCGATGGGCACAAAAGGCATTTAATAAAAGGATAAGCCAAACGCAAAGGTGAAAAATTAATATGTAAGAAAGTTTAACGTGCATTAAATGTAATATGGAAACGGAAAAAATAGAGAAAATGCACAAATTCGTTTGCTTTCACGCATTGAGCCATCATCGACAGCAATGTGGGACAGCTGTTTCGTCCTTATTAGGACTCATCAGCCAGATTTAGCCTCGATGATCAAGCTCAGAACGCGTAAAAGCCTAAGGTTCCTTCTCCCGCTCTCGGAAATGGGACCCGGCACAAAGCAAACAATCATTTAACCAGTACGGCATAATTAGCTTAGCCCGCTAAGCGCTGGGCACAAAAGGCATTTAATAAAAGGATAAGCCAAACGCAAAGCGAAAAATTAATATGTAAGAAGGTTTAATGTGCATTAAATGTCGATGATTGCTGATTGACGTCGATGAAAGCAAACGAATTTATGCATTCTCTATTTTTTCCGTTTTCATATTACATTTAATGCACGTTAAAACTTCTTACAAAGCAAAAATATAATAGGTAATTAAATACTTTATTACCTTTACAAACATCTTTTTTATTATTCTTAACAATATTTCATTTCTTTAAACAAGAAACTTCTTCAGGTTTTACTGAGGAAAAGAAAATCTTCTAAGACTTCATAATTCGTTACGAATACAAATTTTAAAGCTTAAATTATGTAGTCTTAGAAGAAGGAGAAAGCTTTTCTTTTCCTGAAGTAAAACCTGAAGAAGTTTCTTGTTTTAAGAAATGAAATATTGTTAAGAATAATAAAGAAGATGTTTTTAAAGGTAATGATATTGTAGTATATTATAGTGTTATGTATAGTATGTACTTTGTTAATAGCACCAGAAACTTAATTAACTGAAATACAAAGATAGAGAAAATATTGTGGGACTAGTGAAGACAACAAAAACAAAAATAGAATTTTTTCCACTTTTATAACATTCATTAAAAAAAAATTGAGAAATTGATTTTCAATATTGACCAGTTACTGAAGTCGCTGCAATGATGCAACTGTACGAGGTCGCTTGCTTTCTGTTTATTACAAAACTGTGAATTGACAATATTCATTATTTAACTTTTAAAAGTATTTTTAAGAAGCTTTAAAGCTCATTATCTATGTTATTAAAAAAAAGTGCATGTGTATGTATGTGTGTGTGAGTACAATAATTTAAGGCAGATCTTCATTTAAAAAGTCCTAAAGTCCAATTTTTTCTTTTGCTTTCAGCAAGCTCATTATGAAATCTCACAACTCTGCTCCTTCTTTCGTAAGGCATGGTAGTAATAGAATCAATATTATGACGATCATCCTGGATGCAATAAATACTTCTTTAAGAAATAAAGAAAAATAGTTCATTTATTTTTGACTAAACTGGTACATTCTTTGAACCATATAAAAGTCTTATTTTAAGTTTAGTCACAATATTTTCTTGAGTGTATCTTAATTTCTAGTAATATTAAGTCATTACTATAATTCATTACCAAACACAAGAGTTCAAAGTTCGTTCGAGGTTTCATATAGATTATCTTCATAAATCTATAATGCACTAACAAAATCAAAGTGTTAATTTATGGATGAGTTTTTTATTTTGTTTTGCTTCCTTTCAGTACCGATTACTTACGTGTAAATATAATTACTGGCTGAACATGAAGTGCCTTACTATTATTTTACTTAAACATTTTCTTCTATTGTTTGTGTGCTTGTATATTTGTCTGATGTCATAGTTTTTTGATGTTTTACTACAACTGAATCATCAAGCGCTGGGTTTTGGAAATGAAGGGAAATCAAAATACTTGTCCTCACATTTTGAGTTGGACCAAAGTAAGCATCGTAAATTTAAAGAATTTAGCCTGGCCGTTTTAGCTAGGGCTTCCAAGGGAAAAGAGCGGCGGAGATCTATATTAATACCTAAATATGTCCCATAAATAAGATGTGGGTCCTGTAGTCTCGTGGTTTAGGCGCTGGACTGCGAACTGGAGGAGCTCGGGTTCAATTCCCGGCGGTGGTCTGGGGTCGGAAGCCTAAACCAGGACTCCAGCGTACCTCAGAACTTGCATAGCCTGTACAGTTTAATTTTAACCATAAATAAGATACGTACTAAATGTTACGACAATCCGTCGAGCTGTTTTAGTGTGATGAGAGCAGAAATAGACAGACGATAAACAGACAAATAAGCCAATGGACATAAGAGAAAATGATCAAATACTCAATAAACTCACTCGTCAAATACAGTTTTGTGAAAACGAAAGAAGTTTTTTTTTTTTTTTAAGATTAGAACAAATGTAAATGCAGATTAATACAACAAAAATGCTTAAAATTACGTTACTACAATTTTAGTAAAAATGAAATTTTAACAGGCTTAAGTCGGATTCTCGTAAATTTATTACAATTTCCTAAAAGCTTGATTTAAAAAAAAGCAAATGCTGTTACTACAGCTATTAGATGTTTACATAAAAAGTAGTGAGTTTTTCATAAAATTTTAATATTACTACAATTTTTATAAAGGCAGTTTTGTTAATCGAAGTAATCACCTTTTGACACAAGTTAGCTTACACACAATCTTTCTCGGATGAAGAAGTGGTTTAGGTTCTTCATCTTTGTGAGGATCTACGACAATTAACAAAGAGAATCAGTTCTTATCACAAGTTTCAATTCCGTTGAGAAAAGAATCCTTTTTGCTCAAAAGAACAGAAGATCAAATCTCGTATCCTTTCATTTTGGTTTCTTTTAGTAAATTCGAGAGGAACCCATTTCTGCAGTTTTATTTTTTTCACCTCCCCAAATGATGAGAGATGTTTTGAAATTTTTGCAATAGATACCACAAACTTCTCTCCAAGTTCAGGAACTCTTGAATATAAATTTCAACCATTTCTCAAGTTATCATCATTAATTATGGTTTCTGGTTTTCCTTGAAGTTTGTTTGAAGATCCTGAAGCGGAATAAATTAAAGAAGAATTTATTTCTCAAAATTAAATTAAATAAAAGCTTCAATTGTAAATTTTAAATGTAAAGTGGAAAATTTAAATATTACGTCAGAAGAGCTATCATCTATAAAACCCCGTGACAGCCTCATTCTGAAGAGCGAGACACGCAGCGAGACAGACACAAAATTTGGATGATCACGCAGAGAGAAGTCTCGCCAACCTCCCAATGCGCAGATGGCTAACGACGCTCCCGCACGGAAGATGTGAAACCCCCGCATTCGATGAACTCAGCCCACGGCAATGAGGCCTGGAACCGACGGAATATGAAGACAACCGAGAACATTTCGATGTCAGAAGTAAGAAGGAAAGAAGCTTATAAAGAAGAGCATTCGGATTGAAGAAAGAAGAAACTACATCGTAAAGGAATACAAAGCTTTCGAACTGCGTGGACCGATAAATTTAACTGCGTGGACCGATAGAAGTTGAAGACTACGAAAGGGGAAACGGAGTCGCAACAAAGAGAGAGCGTGAAATTTACAAAGAACGTGCGAAGGAAAAGTTTGTCTGAACAGAAACTAGAGTATTGGAATTATTTATTATAAAGAGAGGAATATTAAAGTGAAAGCAAGAAAAGACTGAAATATTAAAGCTTAAATGGACTTAAGCATTTAATGGAAGCTTTAAATTTTCATACAAGGTGATAAGCATTAACCAAAGCAATTGAATTTAAATTTAAGAAGTGAATTTAAATTTGCATACTAGGTGAAAAGCGAAAACTAAAGAAATTGAATTTAAATTTAAGAAGTAAATTTAAATTTCATACTAGATGAAAAGTGAATATTGAATGCCATAGCTATTTAAGGATTAATTAATCACGGAAGGTGAAAGTCATTGAAATTAAAAGCTATTAATTTTTATGTCAAATGAACTGCTAACTTGATTAAGTTAAACAACCATAAATTGCAAACCGCATAAGTAAGCAGTGCAATAAATTTATTTTTGTGAAGTGCATCAAAAAGGGATTCGATAAGTTATTATTTTGAGAAGATTAAAAGGACAGAAATTATTAATGAGCCATTGGCATAAACTGATAAAAACTAATTATAATTGCTTTTGATAGTAACTAATTGTGTTGTTTCAATTTATTATTAGGAGGAGCCCAGCGCCAGCTTACTAGTGGGACGAACCACTATGTGGAAAAGCAAATTTAACAACCCTGCCATTCCAAGGACTTTAATTTACGAACTTTCTTTTTCTACATATACTTTTACCTAACGTTGAAAATTCAACTTTCTGTATATATTTACGACCGTTTTAATAAAAAAAAAAAAAAAAAAAAAACTAGACCCCTCTCAGATCCACATCTCCAAACCTAAATTTTGCTGACAATTATTTAGTCCAGCAAATAGAGATCAAAAAAGGGGGGTTACCTTACAAAAGGTCCGGTAGTTCTAATTTTTTGATATGTTGTCTAGGATGGTTAGTAAGTGTTTAAAATGCAAAATGCACAATTCCTCCCCCGCCGCGCCCGCCGCCATCTTAAAAAAAACAAAAAAAAATCGGCACTTTCTTTAGATTTTCGCCTATATCTTCTGTTTGGTGCATTTAAGCGACACAAGAGTTCTACTCAATGTTGTAGAGAATACAATTTCCTACAATTTAGTTTTTAAATTTTGTTTCTAGGACTGATAGTTACGGAGATATGCACTTTTTGAAAAACAAAAAAAATACGCACTTTTCGGAAATTTGTCAAACTTCGAACTTCAGGACGCTGTAATTCAGTTATGGCCTATTCTAGAGAAACAAGTATGAGAATAAACTTTGTAGGAAATTTAATTTCCTACAAAACGCATGTATATTTTTATGAACCAACCCTACGAGTGTTGTGTAAAATCAAAAATCAAGAACAACGGAATATTGCTGGGTTTTGCTATTGTGACGCACTAGTCCAGCAAATAGAGACCAAAAGGGGGGTACCTTACAAAAGGTCCGGTAGTTCTAATTTTTTGATATGTTGTCGAGGATGGTTAGTAAGTGTTTAAAATGCAAAATGCACAATTCCTTCCCCGCCACGCCCCCCGCCATCTTAAAAAAACAAAAACAAAATGGGTACTTTCTTTAGATTTTGGTTTATAACTTCGTTTTGGTGCATTATAGCTACAAGAGTTCTACGCAATGTTGTAGCGAATAGAATTTCCTACAATCAAGTTTTTAAATTTTGTTTCTAGGACTGATAGTTACGGAGATATGTTTGTTTTGAAGAAATAAACAAAAACGCACTTAAACTTTTAACTTTAGGATGCTGTAATTCAGTTATGGCCTATTCTAGGAAAACAAGTATCAGAATAAAATATGTAGGGAATTTAATTACCTACAAAAAGCATGAAAATTTTTTGACCCTACGGAGAGTGGGGTAAAAAAAATCAAAAACAACGGAATATTGTGGTTTTTGTTATTGTGACGCACAGAGTATCTAAACAAAATTCACCAATTACCTTCCAATGTTGGCTTGAAATTGGAATGTATACCAACCCTATTTGAGTTTCTGAAATGTTACAGCGCAATGCTCATGAGGCAGGTACTGTTTCACTGGAATACCTACTGGTAAGAGCGGTAAGAGCGAGGACCTCATTCCTGTTGTCACATTCTTGGCCAGCACAGAATTTGCATAGGGAGGGACAATTAAGGCCCGCCTTTCTACAGCCACACGCCCCTATGCAGCCAGTTGTGCATCTGCATGAGATGATCTTAAGCAGGTTTGGAGGAGCAGCGTCTCTACTCATCCTGATGGGTTCCAGTCCTCGAGCTCCTCTACACCAGCCCCCACGCGATCGGATCTTTGACAATCCCCATCCACTCCATGACTGGCTGGGATGAACTCAGGAAGTGGAAATGTGCTGCGTCAGTGGTCGGAGGTAGTTTAGCCAGATTGAGCTTGATGGTACTGGTCATGAATTTGCTGTGGCGAAGTGACTCAATGACTGTTCGTTACTGCCACCATACAGGGATACCAAGATTTTCACCACTACTGCCGAAATTTCGTGGGGAGTGGCAGCGAGGTCCCCGAACCTCTCCGCCTGCTCCAGCAATGATGCGTCTTATCTTAAAAGTTGGCAGAATTTATTTTCAAACCCAAAAATGGTTGAAGTGGTGTCGCAGCCCAATATTGCGCGCAGGAGCAAGATACAGCCTGTGGAGTTGAACTTGTAGGAGGAGGCGCAGTAGATTGCGTCTGGCTGTTTCCCTCTCGCTGGTTTTTTGAAGTAGACATTGCTGACCGCAGGTGTTGTGCCAGTCAGCAGGACGAGTAGGTCAATGGCTTCACCGACAATGACGACGGCGTCATATGTGGGGGACAGGCATTTAGCTGTGGCAACTAATAACCTGTCAGCATCTTCAGTTTAATTTCAGAAACTCAAGTAGGGTTGGTATACACTCCAATTTCAAGCCAACACTGGAAGGTAATTGGTGAATTTTTTTTAGATACTCTGTGCGTCACACTAACAAAAACCACAAAATTCCGTTGTTTTTGATTTTTTTTTACCACACTCTCCGTAGGGTCAAAAAATTTACATGCGTTTTGTAGGTAATTAAATTCCCTATACATTTTATTCTGATACTTGTTTCCCTAGAATAGGCCATAACTGAATTACAGCGTCTTAAAGTTACAGCGTCCTAAATTGACAAGTTTCCAGAAAGTGCGTTATTGTTTATTTTTTCAAAACAATCATATCTCCGTAACTATGAGTCCTAGAAAGAAAATTTAAAAACTAAATTGTAGGAAATTGTATTCTCTACAACATTGAGTAGAACTCTTGTGTCGTTTAAATGCACCAAACAGAAGATGTAAGCGAAAATCTAAAGAAAGTGCCGATTTTTTTTGTTTTTTTTTTAAGATGGCGGTGGGCGCGGCGGGGGAGGAATTGTGCATTTTGCATTTTAAACACTTACTAACCATCCTAGACAACATATTAAAAAATTAGAACTACCGGACCTTTTGTAAGGTAAAACACCTCTATTCGTTGGACTATTTCTTTATCAGTGGAATTCAATGCGCCTCCATTAGTACTATTGTTATTGCTTACATTTTAACATGCTATATTTACCAGTAATTATGCAGAACGCCGAACCACTGAAATTAAGAGGAATATTCGTTATTCTTCAACGAAGTGATTCAGAAACACACAATTAATATCTAGTCTTTAAAAACCGTTTTCTTTTATATAATTTTTAAAAAATTTACAAATTTAAGTGGCACTCTCTGTAGATTATCACAAGATGGCGGAAAACGACAGCTGAAATTGAGAAGTATCTTTGAAATTATTCCGAAGCTTCAAATTAAGAGTCATCCCCCCCCCCCCCAACACACATCCGGAACCAACGATAGGACGCTATTCTGGTCATGTTTTACAGTGAAGTACAAAGCTCTATCATGTTCTTCAATGTCTGCCCGGCGAAAATGTGTCCCCTAAATTTCGAAATTTTTTGAAATTACTTAAAAGAAACACGACTTTTCATGAATCAACATTAAATCAAGAATCAACATTAAATAAGTGCTTGTTTGGAAAATACCGAAGCTTCGTCTTAACTTCAGAGGTTTGGTCTTCTGTACAACTACTGATATTGGAAGCTTCAATTTTAAAAGTCAGTCACAAAATAACACCAAATGTCTTGAACCACGTTTTATATTAACTGAACTCTTTTTTCTGAAATCTGACAATTCTCTACAATAACAGTGTACGTGCTGACGTGATATCAAAGCAAGTGCATTTCTTTAGTATTGTTAAACATCCATTCTGGGTTTTTTGTTGGAAAATTCTTCTTGATTGTTTACATAAACAGTTTCAGTTTGGCCTACAGGATATATTCATTTGTAGAGTTCCGCATCTAGGCTTAGAAAAAAAATTATGAATAAAACAAGGCATTTAGGATTTCCATAGAAGAGTTAAGAATGCTAACGAAATTGATTGCATCTTAAGTTTCTTGTTGTTGCTGAACGAAAAATGAAATTAAAAACAATTGGAATTTTTTGATATTACATGAAGGTAAGGCAATAAGAATAGGAATTAATTGTATGATCTTAATTTTACGATTACAACTCTCTGAAAACAAATAATTAATTCATTAAATATAATTGAACATTTGATTATAATTCTTACTATTCTCTCTCTCACCCTTTTTTTTATATTTTAATTTTTTTTTCTGCCAAAATGCCTTGCATGATGCCATCTCTTCGTGTCATTGTTTTGCAGCTAAATATAAAGAAGTCTTTTCATTACAGTCCTGTAAATTAACCTAAGTTCAGCATAGATATTAGAATAGCTGCTGTGTTGCAAAACATAGCCTACAGTAGCACTTCTGGAAGTTGAGTGTTAGTACTTGCAATTCAATATGTAGAAAATTGAAAGTGAAAGTCATTACAGAAGATACAGAATGTTTAAATTCTAGAGCTAAAATAATCTTTATGACTCGTATACACGTCAAGAAATTATTACTATGGCCTTTATCGAAAATTCGGCTAGCCTGCAGAGTATGATACCCCCCAATGGCCGGCGACAGTGGTGACTGGGTGCATACTGGGTGTTATCTCAAGAACGCAGTTAGCCAGTATAGGGTTAGTTTTTCCAGTAAAAGATCGTGCAAAACCATTTTGAAATAAGCATTCTACTTTTTATCAGTTTCACATTATCCGCCGTCTTCAAAATAGTGCCACGGCCGCCTGCTATTGGGCGGCCACTGGGAGTACCATATTCTGCAATCTTATCTAAAATTTTTGAAAGGAAGAATTCTTGAAAGGTTAATTTGAATTATTAGAATTTCAAAAATAACATAACACTTCTCCAAGGCATTTGTGACGTGCAATTGTCTGTTGCATGTAAATGATAATATCTTCGATTAATGTAATATCTGAATTTTGAGTTTGTTAATTTTCATCTTCTATTTGAAGCAAGTAATTTAAATTTAAAAGATTCTTAATAGTTAACAATAGATCCACTTGACAATGTACATATTAAGAAGAGCACGAAACAAAAATTCGTCATATTCGGAACAAATTTATAAAATTTCACTTGGTAATACGAAAAGTGACAGTTACAGACAAAAGGAGAATGTGAATGTTAATTTGTTCTGAATGAAAGCATCAAGGAAAGTTCATGAAATTGAAATATAAAATGTATTAGGAGATGAAGGCCAATCGTATCCATAGAATGACATTGTCAGTCTCATTGTAATGTGCAAATCAAACCACTCGAAGGACTTCAGAATTCTGTAACTTACCAGTTATAAACTATTCTTAACATTAATTTGTTTTCTGGTCAGATATGGATTCAAATCTCCACTGAGTGAAAAAAGACTATCGAAGCACAAAAATATCACAGTATGTTGCTTTATTAGTTTTAGGAAAACAGTGTTATAAATTATAAGAGAAATTTAGATCGATCACAAAAAAAATGTTTATAAAGCTTGTACGAAAGCAAACCAATACTGAAAGAAAATGAGATGATGCCCTTAAAGTGGCAGAGATGCACTGTTTTACTACAAAATCATCTTGACGAAGGCATTTGTCACAACGTTTGATCAGTTTGTCCATCCTAGCCATATAAAGACTGGGCCCTTCTGTTGTAGACATTTTTTTTTTGTATTAAGTTGGATTTTTCATTGCATGTGAAGCGTCGAACTGGAATGTGCTCTTTTAAGGCAGGGAAACGATGACTGAGCCAAATCCGGAATTTATGGCAGATATTCCAAAATCTCCCAGTGGAAACCGTGCAGCAAGATCTGTGTTCCGTGCAACTTGTGGTCGGCTATTGTCATGAAGGAGGATCACAGCGTCATTCAGAAGACCAGAACGGTTCTTCTTGGTGTTGATCAGACCAGTTATCCAAGTGGATCGCTGTTTGGAATAATAGCGGGCACTTCCAATGACACACGAGAAAGACGCGCGCCACTGAACAGCACAGCTTCCTATCGGATATTTAAGCAACCGCCGGTATTATGGCAAATTCTTCAATTTAATTTCTAGCGGTTGTGAATCTTTTTTTTTTCCTGATCGACCCGTGTAGAGGCAAGAGATAAGTAAAGCATCTGTGAAAGAGGCAATTTATCTGTGGATGTTTTAAAAGTTTTAGCAAAAATTACTTTCATATTAAGTCGAATTAATTCCTTAAACTAATTAAGATAATTACTATAAGTAACAGTCCTAATATTCTGTATAGTATTTAAATAGGTATTATAATAACATCATTCGAATTTCCGTAATATTTATGTTAATTCTTTGTATTACACATACTTTGATTTTCACAAATAAATCTCAGAATTGTTGTGTTGTTAGAATAGTAATTTTTTGGATATTTTATGTTTAATTTAGCTTTAAAGAGGAATTTTGTTATTTAAAACCTATTCTATTGTAATTCTCATTAGGTGAAGCTGGGGTCCATAATCAGCTGCAGGCCCTATTTGGGCGCCATTTTTGAGTCCTTCAGTTCTTCTATTCCAAAGTCTTTTTGCAAATTCTCTTTAAGGAGTGGTGCTATAGTTGCTGCCATTATTTCTGCAGTAAGAGTTTGTTTTTTATCATAATTAAAATATATAAAAATACAAGTAGGAGAAATTTTAAAAAAGTAATTAAGAGGAATTTACTAATTGAAACCGTATAAATCTAAAACAAATAACTAATTGATGAAAATTAAGCACAAATCAACCAGTCCAAATAATACATTATCTGTAATCTTGTGAGTGTAAATACATTATTAAGATCCATTACTCTCGTCAACTCTAATTAATAAAGGATCTTAATAAAGTATTAGCAATATAGAGGGGAGAAGTCATTGCAAATAAAACTGTAGAGCATCCTTCTAAATATGGCGAAGATTCAGTTCAACAAGTAGGTTTTAGTTAAGTTTTATTTTAGTTAAGTTTTTATTGCTTTTTGTTTTCATAGGCAATGAATACAGTTCAGAAAACAAGCAGTTCCAAGAATGCCTGCTGAGATTTCATTTTGGAAATGTGTGAACAATGATGCGCGCAGATATAGTGGAAAGATATTAACTAGTATTTAAGGGATAGTGTTCTGTTGTAGAAGATATAATGTATATTGGAAAACGTGAGGAAGTTGAGTTTTCAATGGCTTCCTAGATATTAATTGGCTAATGTTAACAGGGGCTTTAATGTTCTAAACTGTGCAATTTGGTTTGCCAATTGATCTAGGAGTCACTATTTATCCAGATGGTAACTGTGTGAACATTTTCTATTCTTTCCTAGTGGGCATAATCTCTAGAATGTAGTTGATTCGCGGACTGTGAGAAGCCATCTTGTTTGCGAAATCCTAT
Source organism: Thereuonema tuberculata (assembly GCA_023159025.1). Lineage (NCBI taxonomy): Eukaryota > Metazoa > Arthropoda > Chilopoda > Scutigeromorpha > Scutigeridae > Thereuonema > Thereuonema tuberculata. Next base: position 35,609,765 of record JAFIDM010002131.1, read on the forward strand.
CGTTTGCATTGAATGCAATTTATGTTATTTAGACATTATTGTAATCGACAATTATTTATTCAAAGTATGTAAAATATTATCATATTTCAAGATGGTACTTTCTTCTGTTATTTCCGCGAGATTGTAAACATTCCTGTCATGCATCAACTATCGAAAAATGCTTTCTATATATACAGTCTCTGCTCTAAAAAGTGGGCCACAGTGTAGATACGAATATTTGCATCCACAAGAAAACTTTTAAAAGATCCAAACCTTGCTGTAAATCTGTAAAGCCACAACTCCCTGTCCATATTTCATGCAACGTAGGCCAAACAAATTTCCAAGTCATTCTAATCTGCGAATTTTAATGCCATTTTCCTCATGATAATAATATTTCATGTCTTACTGGGAATTGTTCCTTATCCGATCGTAAATCACAGGAACCAACTTGTTAGTTTACTCGATCATATGTCCATCACACATGGCTTTCATCTGCTTCCTCTCATCTTCAATTCACTTCTGCTTCACTGCTTTCCTCTCATCGGACATTTGATATCCTCTATAGGATTTTTATGAGATCACATGAACTCTTTCGTCTACGAATCCTCCTGCAAATGAAAACTTCTGCAGGGTAATCAAGATTTTAGATAACTTTGTTCAAAGTTTCTCTGGATTGACAAAACAAATGTGCTTTAGACCTTTCCTGAAATGATCCTCTGTAAACTATTGACTTTTTATGTTAACCTTTGTCTCTGCCATTGTACATTTTTCTTTACTTTCAGAAATAAATTATAGAATTACTCACTTAATACGCCTCTTGAGAGAAACTTAGTCATCATGTTGTGACTAATGTTAACCATAACTTATCTGTTAAAATCTCTGCTTCTTGAAAGTTGACGTCATCAAAAGTATTCCTGGAAATTAAAATTCTTCCTTTGAATCCATTTCTTAGATAGAATTCTAATATTAATTGTGCTTTGTAAATATTTCGAATGAAACTTTTCAACATGAAAATTTTTAAGAAAATTAGCGTTTGGTCAAACTATAAAAACATATGTCAAATTTTATATCTATCTCATTTTTTTAGTCGATTTCTATATTTGAATTCTAATGAAAACAACAACTCTTAAACATACATTGAGTTTTGTAGTAATTTATTCTGTCTTATTGCCATTGATTTGTTTTTTTAATTTTGAATTTTCTATTTTTAGTTTCATACCATATTTTTAATCACTACATCTATCCTTTCTGTTCATGGATACTTTCGCTTATATGACATCTTAAGGAAAAGCTCTTTAGATGGAGGTAATTTAAAAAGGTTCTTTAAAATTATAAAAAGTAATGTTGGTATTATGACATTTTTTACATTAAAAAATTTGATACCAAATTCCATCAGTTAAGATCATATTGTTAATAATAATAATAATAATCTATTCATTTTAGATACGATGAGAACGGAAGGCGTTGTTCACTTGATTTGGGCCCTTATAATGATGATAACATTATCACTTATGGTGTATGGACTCAGGGTGGTTAGTAAGTAATAATCTCATTGAAAAAGAAAAGTAATCAGCACATATTTAAGCATTTACTGTACAGTATCGAGAGTATGACTGTTTTACCATTTCACCTCGAAACAGTAACAGTAGACTAAATATTTTTTTAATCTGTTTTGATCAAAGCTTTTTCTGAAAACTTGCTTTCAGTTGTAATCAGTAGCCTAATTTATTAGAAATTGTTCATGTGTAAAGCATTTATTTTAGTTTAGTTTATTTCCTTGTTGAGATTGCTGAAGGAGATTTAATCTTAAGCATTTTTGTGTTAAGAGATAAAAATGAATATTTAAATTGCGATCAAATTAACCATGATTAATCTAACTATCTCGTGGTTTATGAATAAAGAAAATTCACCAAAAAGTATTTGTAAATTGCAATAAATAAGAACTATTATGTTCAGTGATGTTAAGAAATTCAATGATCTTTAATTTTGAAAAAAATAATGAAAAAAAAAATACAGAGTCTTTGGTTTTTGTTTTAAATTACGTTCTTAGCAGCAATTGGATATTTAAAAAATGCAACTCATATTAAAGTAAATCAATGTATTTTAAGGCAGCAAAACCCCTAAAAAGTCTAATAACGATTACAGAACTTCAGATTTTAGAAAGCAATTTTAAAAATTATTAATTGTTTTTCTTTTTTTTTTAATTAAAGCGATTGCAAAAATCTAAATAATGGCGATTCATAAACATAGGTAAAAACAAACATACAATTGACATTTAAAAATTAAAAATTGGCGTAACTAGTTTCAACTGCTGTTTCAATAGTTTTCATCAGACAAAAACAAATGATAAAGAGAATTCAAATCAAAGGGTTTTAATAGAACAGCTATTATTACGCATATAGTAATGTTTACATTTATTTTGTTTCAGAAAAAGCCTTCTGCCTTCTCTCCGTGGATGGTTCAGGAGACTTTGAATATTGTGATTAATGTAACTCTCATCATTTCAGTGATTTTTGATGGCGTAAGTTTTTTTTATGGTTTTTTTGAATATCAGTTTTTGTTTCCTTTGATGCATAATAAACAAAACGATTATAACTAGGATAATGAGGTATTTTTTTTTCACTGCTTCATTCCAAATACAACTTATTGTTAATAAGCAAGAATGGTTATGAACAGATGAGATGTAAAATTCCAAAATGTAATGAAAAATTGACAAATATAAGCATAACATGGAAATTAACTTTACTACATCTTCTGATATCTACGATACAATTCGACGTTAAACAGATCTCAAGTAAGAATGGGTTGGTTTTTTTTTGGTTTTTTTCTTGATGGAAGCAGCTCCAATTAAGATGACTTTTGTAATTTCTTCATTCATGTCGAGATATGTCTCTAACGACTTTTCAGGTGGTAGCTGGAAAAAAATGAACATTGAAATTTAAATTATAATCTAGTAGACTAATTAATGAGCTATTTTCTTTTTTCTCTGGCTCTTCTCTCATTGCGCCACACACACACAAAGGGAGTGATAAGAAACAATAATTTGAATGTAGTCCCCGTGGTGTAATGGTTAAGATGTCTGAATTCGGATCAAAAGGTTGCTTTGTTCGATTCCCGTCGCGAACGTTTCATTGAAGTAATTTTTTCCCAGGAAAGTAACAATTGCGCCGGACAGACAGACAGAGAAATAAAAGATTTTAGTAATGTAGATTATCCAAGTTAATACCATCTTTTAGGTAGATTATAAGGCGAATTTTTATTTATTCTTTATCCCTTAGAATTCTAATTCATATTTTATTATTTGAATTCGTAGCTACGTAACATCATAGAGGTTCCAGGAATAGGCAGTATTACAAAAATATCTTGTTAACAGCATTATCCGATCAGAGCAATATTTTTATAATATTTATATCAATAAATATTTTAATAAAAGCCTTCATCAAAACTAATCTCCTTCCATCTCTCATCCCTCGTAGATCATCTCTGCATCTGCCTTAGCCTAGAAATTATGTTTTTCTTAAAAGAAGTAGAATTATTACAGAGTATATTGTTATTACAGCTACAGGGCATTTAAGTTCGCATGACTTGTAATATAAATAATAGATATTTAGACTTTTGCAAATTGAGAAAAGAACTTTTGTTAAAAGTAATTCAATATGGTTTTATCAAAATCTTACTATTAAGACAAACTGCAAAAATTAGCTAAATAGATACATAGGACAACAAATGACAACCACAAATTCTGTTGAGGACCAGAATGAGAATTACAGTAAGCGTTTGAAGCCTTTAATGTCCAATACCATTTTGCCATAATTTGATAGTTATCTGATTCTTCGGTTGTTCATATTTGTTGTCCCATTTTTAAAGAAGACATTCTGGCACAGTAATACGAACTTCATAATACATCTAGAATTGTATAATGTAAATGTCGACAACTGATGTAAGATTTAAATAATAATAACAATCTTACACTGTGATATTAATCTACCTAAACTAGCGGAATTCAGCAAGAAATTCATTTTACCAATAAATCATGGATCTTACAATAATTTTATTTCAAATGATCTCTGAAATAAAATAAAAGATTAAAATACATTAATCACTTGGATTCAAACACTAAAGAAAGAGTTATACACGACAATCACTTTTATTTGTATTTTTTAATGTCTTTTACTTCATGACTAAAAAGAAATTTTATTCACTAATTGTTTTCTTTTTGTAATGCACAGAGTTTGTTTGTTTGTTGGTTTTTTATAGCCTGCTTTAATTTCTGAGAAATAGTAAATTTTACTTACTTCTAATAATTGTATCTGTTCTTTAACATTTAGATATTGTATGGGGTTTTCGCTTTAGTCCCACTTGCTCTGGAAGTAAGTGCCCTTACAATTTTTCGGTATTGACTGTTTTGTCGTTTTCGTATAAATTTTAAATATTAATAGATTTAAGAAATCCTCAATAAATGCATTTGTCGTTATTTCTTATTAGATGTATCTATTCCTGGTGGTGTATGCTTATGTCATGGAGTTAGAACATCGTCAGGTAATGCAAATTAATTTATTTCATTGCATATGTAAGATAGAATAACCTAATGACATTTTATCGATTCGAAAACAAGCAGCAAAGGAAGTGAGGTTCAGAAATAGCGATGACACGACAATGCCACGAACTATTGACCAATCACACTCTCCTCATTCCAACAGTTAATCAATCAGCAATGTATTTATTTATTTCTAAATTAATACATCCTCATTATTTTTGCCTTTTAAGTGTGTGTGTGTGTTTTGTTTTGTTTTTGTTTGTTTTTTTTGTTAAACAGGAACAAAAGAAAGAGGCCTATTACTTTTTTTCTTCGAATTTAGCCTCCATTCCATTATAGAGAATAGGAATATCTTATTTCATTACATGAGCCGTTTATTTTGAAAGTGACCTAAGTCGATTTTTCCATTTTTTTTTTGTTAACTGTAGTAACGTATGCAAATTCCACGTTAACAGTCATCGACCACATTTTGCGGTTGAGTATATTCAGATTAAAAGATAATATTGGACAAATAAGTCACTGCAGTAACTTCAATACTGAAAACCATTACTACGAAAGTGACCTAACTCCAATCCATTATTCATAATACAGTAGAGTCCCGAAAACTCGGCACTCGATAACCCGGCAGCCCGGAAAACTTGGCCAACCCCTGACAGGGCAGAAAAACCCCGTGCGCAGACCCTTTACAAAGTTACATTTATATACAGTTCATGTATTAGATATTTTCTTAAGTTTATTTGGACAGTTTAAGTTTGAGTTATAGTATTCTTTGTAAACTGTTGTATTCTCAAGCAACAAATAAAAGTATTTTATGACGAAAAAAACCGTACTTATTCTTTTTTAACACCTTTCCCGATAACCCGGCAGTTTTACAAACTCGGCCACCCTTCGGTCCACATTAGGCCGAGTTTTCGGGACTCTACTGCATCCGAAAGTGCGGATTTTCAATACAATAATAAATTGTATTGACACCACTTCATAAAAATATAAGACAAATTACAACATGATGGACTTGCTACGATATATACCACCGGAGCACAAAGACGCCATCAAATTCCTACCGCATACACAAAAGATAGATGAGCAGTAAATTGTTCTATAATTTATATAGTTAAAAGATTACCTTCATTGCATAAATTGTGTTTTTAAATTATTATAAATAAATATAAAATAAATTGAATTTTGTTTTTTCAATTTGAAGCTTGCGTCGAGTGGACTTGGGCGCTTCCAAATTTTATAAAAAGTTATTTGTTAATTCTGAAAGTGGCCTAACATCATTTGCGGTAAAAAACCACATGTTATTCACATAATAACTGCTATTACTTTAATAGGAATTGTTTCAATTTAATAATTGTTGTTAAAAAATAGGGATAACTTTAGCAAAAAATTAACCAAAAATACTCCAAGTAATACATTAAAAACTTACATAACTCTTTATTGAGAAAACAAAAGAACTCCATCTTGGCTATATTTCGAAAGTCTCAGCGACCTTTCTTTTACGAGGAAAAAAAAAAAATTGGGGGAAGAAGACGATGTTTCTTTTCCCTAAGGTGTAAGGCTCGTAAAAGAAAGGTCGCTGAGACTTTCGAAATATAGCCAAGATGGAGTTCTTTTGTTTTCTCAATAAAGAGTTATGTAAGTTTTTAAGGGATAACTTTAATTAGAAGCTACTATCATTGGTGCTATTATTCGCACCATCAACAAACTAAACACCCTTCAAGAAAATACAGAACACGATGTAAAAACTGATGGGCAAGAAGGAACTACCACATAATCCAGTCTTAACTACAATCATAGATTACCAGAGGAAAGGATGCAAGTAATGGTGGCAATTTTTGTTGGAAGCGATTCATTTATCTAATCTGGCTTATTTAATATGAACTTGCCATAATATCTATCTCGGTTAAAAGACTGACTAAATGCATAGAACTATAAAAACAGCAATTCTTTTTCAGGTAACATCAGTTGATACAACTGTTCAGGTCTATTTTTAAAAAAAGATGTAGCATAATTTTGTATATGTAAAGTATAGATATACCTGAGTCCTTAGCACTTAAATGAGTCAATTTATCTAATTAACTGGCATTTCACTACTTGTGTTAATATAAATGTTCAATGGAAGATCAAATGCATAAATTAGTGAAATTCTAACAAGAAGCCCCACGCAACTGCCTTTATCCCGTAACTTTTAAGTTAAGACGATTGCTTTGCCTACTGGTTTTATTCAAAATTTCTTCATGGCCATTTAAATTACAATCCAAGTTATAGAAACATTGGAAGGATGAAAATGGATAAAGTCATGCTGATTTTGCCAGATTTATGAAACTATTGAACCTGTGGTAAAATATGATGTAAGAGGATACATGTAAGACTCTTAAAGCAAGGTTGGTAATTCTCTACACCAGCTAAGAATGGTCGATTTGTAGCCCTAATTACAAAGCACAATAGACCGACATGAAGCAAAATCGACTTTGTTTGTTGCCTTGTCAACGGCAACCTCAGCATTAAGTCGGTATTCACAGGACTTCGAAAAAATGAAACTGTACGCTAGAAACCATGAAACTATGGTCAGAAAATGAGTTCGATTAGAGTAGAGTGGACTGCATCACAATTGACACGTGAACACTAAAAATTTTAAAACTATTTACAGGTGAGAGATTCTTGAACTTCAGTATATTTGATGAGATTTAATCTCACTAGCATGCAAAGGAAAAGTTTTCTGGATGAGGAAGTTACGACAAATGTCGTGACTGATAGTCATATAGCTCTTCAATAATGGAATTTTGTTTATGGTAATGAGAAGAGTTCCTGCAATTCCACAGAATTTTGAGGAACTTTTGGTGTAGAATTTATGAAATGCTTGAGAATGATTACCTAGATTTGACAACTGGTTAAGATTCCATATCTGAATGGAATCTCGGAATCCAAGAGGGGCCCAATTCCAATTTTTTGTGAAATTGAGTTATGGATGCCATGCCATTGTAGCCGTTACTGCGCATCTATATACAGTCGGACCTCTATTTAACGAACCTCTATTTTGCGACTTTATTTTGCCAACTTTTCTTTGGAACCAAGAACATTTTGCTAATTTCTTCGTAAAATAACCTCCAAACAGCGAAGGGCATTTTCTATTTAACGAACTTTTTCGTGGTATCTATTTTTTTTTTTCTCCTTGAAATGTTTTTATTATCAACATTCTCTTAAAGAAAATGAAAGAAATGTGGATAAAGCTGAGGGAAAAAGAAGAAATTAACGATGATGTGCTGATTGATGATTATCTTTCACTTGATTTTGAAGTTCAGAAACACTAACTGAATCGGATATTTTGCACAGTATAAAAATAAAAACAATATAGTAATGAATTGGGATGAAGATGATGACATGGAAATGATCACGATGCAGAAATCAAAAAGGTTCGTATGATGAAATGCTAAAATCATTTGAAACAGTCCAACGCGGATTACAATTTGAAGAAAATACTGAAGGAATTTTTGATGCATTGCAAAGATGCGAGACATACTATAAGCGAAAACACTTTTTCAAAAAAAAAAAACCCTCAGACAAAATTAACAGACTTTATTAGTAAAATTTAAGTACGCATGTGGTAATGTATGCTTTATGTCATTACAATTATACGTTTTTTAATAATATTTATTGTTGATGATCTGTTTTATGTAGTTTTAAAGTAATTTTAAAAGGTGAATCTCTATTTAACGAATTTATCATATAACGAACTTTTTTTCGGGATTTAGCGACTTCGTTAAATAGAAGTCCGACTGTACCAAAAAGAGAGGCCCTACTCCAATATTTAACCACATCTCCCCAAATCCACATCTCCCTATTGGGGAGATGTTTTATTTAAGGCAGTTGTGGCTACATAACTTTTGTGATTATAGTTGAAAGACTGGTAAATTCACTATGTACATAAGGTCTGAAACAGGTCAAACGAGGAGCTAATGAAGTGCTAGGTTGCCTAAATTTGAATGAAAAGATAGATGCAGACGTTAAAAACCTGTACATATTTAGTGATGGGGCTGCAGGACAAAATACAAATCGTAGCATGGTAGCATTTGGTCTATACTGATCGAGTTGGGGCATTTTAAAAAGATTGTTTATTTTTCCCCTATAAGAGGGCAAAGGATCCTTCCCTACGACACGTAGTTTGGTGTCATAGAAAGGATGAAAAGAAAGAAGGAGGAAGTTCAACGTTATACAGAATGGGTGGACATGGTCCGTGAAAAGTTTGATGTTAAGAGTCATGTCAGGAAAGGATATAAGAGATTATAAGAATCACTTTCTTCAATACTTTAAGAAGTCTGCAACAAAGAATGGACAAAAGTTCAAAATTTCAGATTATAAAGTATTTCAGAACAAGTTAACTCATGAAAATAAGATTGCAGTTTCACAAACCATGTTCAATGCTATATATCAATATTTTAGGTTGATTAAACGAAATGGTAAACCAGATTTTCCCAAAGTGCCTTTGTATACAAAACCCTGTCCAGTGAAGCCTGCGGAAATTATAGATTTAAATACAATAAAACAGCACTTGAGACAGGATGTAATCTCTTACATAGAATCACTGCAGTCAGGAGAAACCTTGTCTGATTCTGAGGGTTCTGAATATGTTAATTTATAGCAAATGTTATATAATCACTAGGGCAAGGCATTTGATGATTTTGCATCTTTTTTTCTATGAACGTTGAAACATGGCTCGCATATATGAAGATATGTAACATTAAATAATTGGTTAAATAAAGCCAATTCGTTAGGGCATTTTTTTGCATTTTTCGGCATTTTTTTAGGAATATTTTTAGGTCATTTTGAGCATTTTTAGTAGTTTTTTGGAAGTCAATGTCATTTTTTTATACTTTGAGATTTTATTTATTATTCAGTATCTTTGCTCAGTGTCTTCATTCAAGCCAATAAATTTTTCCAGAAAACAAGTAGACCTTTTTTTTTGGTTGTCGTTAAAAAAGGTAAAAAAAAGGTTTAATGTAATAAATTCAAATGTTTTATTGGTCATTTTTTTACTATTTTTAGGTCATAAATGCATTTTTTATTGTCATTTATTAGCAAATTATAGGTCATTAAATGCCTTGCCCTAGTAACCACTGCGTTAGTTTGGAACAATATAATGTAATTTGCATTTTTGTTTGAAAATAAAGACAAGAAAACCTTTAAAGCTACTCAGTATGGTGTTATTATACAAAGTTGTATCTGATAGCTGTGGATTCCAAGGGCCCAATATTTAACTACTTTGAAAATTTATTACTGGTGAAATAGAATTAATAGAATCTTGTGGTAAACGCCATGATAAGATAGTATGAAGATGTACTTAAGATAAAAAAAAATCAGATGATCAGAAGTATTTTTGTAGTAACATCAGACGTTTTTCAGTTTCCCAAAAGTTTTGTTTCATGGACTTGGGCCTTCTTGGATTCTGGGATTCAATTCCTTCGAGTACATTTAAGTGGTTTAGAATGGAAAATTGTGCTGAACCAACTCCAACCCAAGCATGAGTAAGCAAACCTCCGAGGAGGAATAGCAACGACTTCTTACGACTTCTGACCTTGTTAGAAGCATCGTAGTTCGTTTGTGAAGCCTTGGATATCTATCTAATTGATAGTAAGAGAATTTCGTAAAGCAAACATGCTTGGCATCTTGCTTACCTTGCAACATACAACATGTATGGTGATTCAAGATGTAGGTTTTATTTTTCAGAAATTAACAAAGGAATTATGTCAAATTATCCATACAAAGATTTATTAAATTTTATTCGTTTTATTGAAGTAGCCGCATCTAAGTGTTTCTTTCCAAAATTCTGCACCCAGTATATTTTCCACGTAAAGTTATAACCATGTAAAGTTATAACCATTTATAGTTGAAAGCATAAATTTTGAATCTGTTATTAATGCGTATTGTATTAATAACAAAGATAATATTAATGTTAATTATAATGATATAAAGCTACACTAAATATGGTGAAAATTATCGTAGTACTAACAGGCAGTCTTAATTATTGCCTGAAGGTTCAAGTATCAGAGATACGAAAGTAGTACACATTCGTTTTCTGTATTGTCTCCAATGTCACATGTGCTAAAGACTTATACAAAATCCCGACTGATTCTTTAGATTATGTAAAAAGGATGCAGTTACATCTGCCAAAAGGATGGATCTATCTTAACCTTTCTAGTGAATGACTTTGCAGAATCTTCCTTAAATAGCCAATCACTAGTAAATTATTTGTTTAAATAATTTCTGGAACATTTCAGAGAACCCGGAATATTTTAACATGATCATTATTTTCACATTTTTCATGATCTTGCTAAAACCTCTCCCTGTTTTCTCTTATTTTCTTCGTTAGATGGAACTTTTAGCTATTGACATTCACATGAGACTTGGCCAAGGATTAGATGTGCGTGAAGGACCCAGTGACCTGCCTTCGGTCAGTCCCCGTCGCCGCCACGATCCTTATCGCGGAAACCAGTCAGGAGACAGAGTTGATCAGAGTTCCGATAGCACGCCTTCACCTTCACGATCTCCTGTTCTTCGATCTGCTCGAACTATTTTCATTGATACCAAGAGCCGACAGAATACGCCACGCTTTGATGAAGGAAGGATTGAAGAAGAACCAATCCAAGAAAACGGGATTGGAGATGCAGACTAAATGAGAAATACAGAAGGTAATGATAGGAGAACTTTGTTTTAGTATTATAACGCTTACCCAAATATTTGTCAGTTAAAATAAAAAAGGCATAAAGAAAATCCTCTGGGCAAATATTTGGTAAAGTTCTTTTTATTTTAATAGTTTAATAAAACTTTGTTTTACCAAACAGTTACGTAACATATTTTTTTGCTATTTTATCATATTGGAATATCCAGCCTTCAAATTACCTGAGAGATGTGTTTTCCACACCAGTCTGTCAGCTCAAACATGGAAAAAAGAATAATTTTCCGTAGTTTAAAAGAGACAAAAATAGTTCAGATGAATAAATGATTTCGAAATCAAATGAACAGTCATTTTGTGTTCGTAACATTAGAAAATGAATAAAATAAAAAAGAGGAATAATAATGAGATAAGTTACTGATAACATCATTTGATTTTTCATGCTTACATTTTATATTTGCTAGAATTTTTTTTTAGAATAGTGTTGTTATGATGCATTTGTTTCTAATTGTTCAGTTAAATAAAATGTTCTGAAGGAGTAATCTATTAGAAGTTATTTGCATTAAAAATTGTAAGACATTTAATAAATAAAGAAATCAATAAAGAAGAATATTTAGTTGCCGTGAATTTTTTCTAAATCATAACACAAACGAAGCAGCATAAACTTTTTAATAATTCAATTTCAGCTTTTAAATGATCTGGTAGTTTCGAAGTAATGTATTAAAATTATCTAGGACTCACAAAGCTTGTAATCATGACTGTTAATTTATCATTAACAAAACATAGACAATCGTTATTATTATGCCTTCCTATGAACTTGGGGCTAAAGCCCCATTGCACATGGATCCGAAAATCGGTCGGTGGGATCCATGTGCAATGGGCTTAAGGAGAGCGTTTGCGACCAAAATTATCGTATTGAAATGAAAAAAGGTAAGGTGAATGAGGGTGTTTTGAATATGTAAATTTTCGACTGAATCACCCTATTTTTAAATTGTGTTCCAAAAACACCTTCATTTACCTTTTTTCATTTCAATATGATAATTTTGGTCTCAAACGCTCCCCTTAAGCTCATTACACATGGATGCGACCGAGCGATTTTCGGATCCATGTGCAATGGACTTAAGCCATTACAATACATC
>JAFIDM010002131.1:35631750-35642738 GCA_023159025.1 Thereuonema tuberculata
TAGTGTTGGTGTTATTAAGTAGATATTAATACTATTAGTGTTATTAAGTAGATATTGATACTGTTGGTGTTATTGAGTAGATATTAATACTATTAGTGTTATTAAGTAGCTATGTTTAAATAGGGTGATTCACATAGAACCTATAAAAACCTTTGCTCAGTTGTTTATGAATCGTTCTATATTTTGTTATTTAGCCAATGGATAAAGCAAAAGAAATAACATTTGTGCAAAAATTTCTTACCGGATTTTTATCTGTTTTAAAGCAGGCTTCAAAGTCTTTCGAAAATAAAAAACCGAATTTCGGTTTAAGTACTTTGCATATATATTGAAATTTTTTTAGGTACTTTTTTTAATATTTCTGAATTATTTAAAGATATAATAAGAGAAAAGCATCTATGTATTTGAAGTTATACGAAGTAATAACATGAAAAATCTTCTAGATCGGTTGCATTATTGTCGAAATAAAAATAAATAATTGTCCTAGTTTAAATTAAGTTACAACTCCTTGAATTTTCTTATTCTTACATATGTTTTGAAAATCTGATCATTTTATTAATTGACGATTTAACTGTTGCTTTAGCTATTGAATTGTAGCTATTATCGTCCCTTATTGTCAATTTTGTATTAAAAACATTAATTAGAACAATAACTTAGAAAATTATCAAAAATACAACTGGTTCTATTGCGAGTAATTTAAAATATAAAGACTAAGGCAAATTAACATGTGGCGGTGAAAAAAGAAAATTCCTGTTGAAAGTTATCTAATAGAGTGGATCGTGGGAAGACGGCAATCGGGGGATGATGCCTAATTTCTTGTTGTTCACACTGTTCCCCGTAGAATGCAACACCGGTTGCTCCGCATTCTTGGTTTCAGTCTGTATGTTGGAAGCCATTTGCAACGGTTCTTTTGTGTGTTTTCGTGAAGATATAACGAAAAATCCACGGTAAGTATCAGAATTTCCCTAATAAAATTTTGCAGGTGTTAAATTATACACTAATACTAAGTTCAACATGTATGTAGTTATGAAATTTGACTTATTCGTAGTTTAGATGTTAAGTAATGCATTGTGCTTGTGAACAGACTTCGTTCCGCCATAAGACGCGAGCCATTCGTATTGGCATCTCACCCCGATCATTGGGTAAGATGCAAATTTTATTTCGGGATAAGTTGCACATTTTTTGGAATATATAAAACAACTAAAATTATTTATTTATTTCATAGAATATGCCAAGAAACTATATAAGAACATCAAATAGAGGCCAGTGGAATGAGGACAACCTTCAACTGGCTATGGCCCGTGTCGCTATTGGAGGAATGAACTGTTTTCAGGCGTCTAAAGAATATGGTATTCCTTACCGTACTTTGAAGAGGAGAATAAATAACAAATGTGATACTAAAGAAGGCATGGGACCACAGAGTAAGCTTTCTACAAGGCGATGAGACTTTGGACTGACTCTCACCCTGGCAGGAAAGTCACTAGATTGCAGTTTGGTCCATTTCTGAAGCAAGCATGGCGGCTTGCTACCACTTCAAGGAATGCCTGCAGTGGATTCGAACACTGTGGTATGTATCCATTTAATCCACAAATTATACCAGAAGAAGCGTTCTTGGTTTCAGATATGATACTGAATTCTAATAATGAGAAACAAACACCTCAGTCAGGTAATTACCTATCTTCAGTTGAGTCCTTGGATTCACCACGCCAAGGACCTTCTTCGTGTGTGGTTTCTACATGCCCAGGAGCTTCTTCAGTTGTGGATTCAACAAACACAGAGACTTCTTCATTCGAAGAGATTGAACCAGTCCCAATTCTACAACCAGCACAAAATAGAAGAAGAAATACTACCAAAGTCTTGACAGAAAAGCAAAATGTTGAAAGGGTCAAACTTCGACACCAAAAAAAACGTCGCCATCAAGAAAAACGTGAACAACATCCAAACAAGGACAACAACAAGTGCTTTGTGTGCAAAAACGACTACTATGACAGAAATGGTCCACAAGTGGAATGGATCAAGTGTATTAATTGTGAATTGTGGTTGCATGAAACATGCACTGACGATGATAATATGTGCAATGAATGTGCAAAAGATGTGTAGAATTAACTGAGATAATTGTAGCTAATATATACGATAAAAATGATGTTGTTTTTTTAAAAAATGATTTTGCCGTCTTACCCCGATGTCTGGGGTGAGTTGCCTAATTTACGGCCCTGCATATAGGACCTTATAACAGGGCAAACACACAATGTTTCATTGCAAGATTCAAGAAGATGTTTTTTTTAGCCTTTCAGAATATGTGATAACATTTTTAAATTAAAACTTTAATTTTTCTTCAAAATATTTAAGTCTAAAAATATAGGCAACTTCCCCCGATTCACTCTATTAGAGGATCAAATAGTACAGATACCATAACTGATGGAACTAGAAGGACTAGAGATATTATCTTCCAATTATTTCTCTTGCAGACTGTCACAAATAAATTATTAATTATTGAATTTTCCTCGTGAACAATCAAAAAGTAAGATTGGCAATGAAATTGTGCTCTTTTACCAATTTTGTGTCATGGAAAGAAACCCACAAAATAATCGAAATAAACCGTTACAAGACGGTCCTTCAAACCTTTGTCAAATGAGATGGAAGGTCAGAGACATAGGTATTGTAAAATTTGCATTCGTAGATTCGTAGATATAAGAATCAATAAGTATTTATATTTTCTTTTTCATTTCATTGACTCAATTTCATGTATCTATGTATCTCATCTTAATGTATCTATATATCTCAATTTCATGATACTATTTCATCATGAATTTTTTTCCATTGTGTTTCTCCGTTTTTCTGCTTGTACGCTTGCCACGTAAAAGATGGCTGGTAGCTAGCAAATATTTTTTATGATTTAACTTTAAAATGCGGCTCATTTATGTTTGTCTCCACTTCCAAAATTAATTGTTAGAAAGGCTAGATATATTATTTAAGCATCATATCACATTTTAAGTTGACACAAATAATCATCTTCCCAAATTTCTTCGTGGTCAACTTAAAATATAATATGATTGTTTAGTTCTGAACTCCTCTTCTAGTCTCCCTATATTTAATTAACCCTCTTCCCCAACTATATTCTTAGTCGTCATTACGAGACGGAAAATCGGACGTATAACTAGTTTTATGTTATTTTTTTTATTTCAAGTTTCTTATTTTTTACATTATGTGATTGTGAGAATTTCTAATGACTGATATCACATAGTAAACACTTGATCTCACTCATCGATGCTTCCGTTTAACCTGCCATATTTTGGTGTTGATA
This sequence comes from Thereuonema tuberculata, assembly GCA_023159025.1. Taxonomy (NCBI): domain Eukaryota; kingdom Metazoa; phylum Arthropoda; class Chilopoda; order Scutigeromorpha; family Scutigeridae; genus Thereuonema; species Thereuonema tuberculata. The sequence continues at coordinate 35,635,052 of JAFIDM010002131.1, forward strand.
GTAATTCTTACATTGATATTTTTAGATGTGACATTGTTTAGACATACTTAAACGGAGTGTCTCGTTATTGCGCTGGTGTGCTTATAATCTGAGTTGTATTTCCAGAACGAGTTTATTTATCTTCTTTCTCAATGTTATTCTTATCTTTCTCTAACCTCTTCTTGCCAGGTCTCTTCTGATCTTGTCCGCAACATTAATGTGGACCGTATGGTTAATTGATTACATTTCTTATTACTTCTTGTATTAGGAAAATTCCCTTTCTTCAATTTATTTATGTAGTCTCAACTTTCGTCTTTTTGAAGCATTGAAAGATCCTGTATTTCTGATTGCTGTAAAGTAAAGGTTGAATGTTATTTTTGATTGTCACTATCACAATATTTGTGAAAATCTGTTATAGCGTGGTCCAAAAGTGAGAATCAGCAGAATCCTTAGCAAGTACCAGGAAGCCATGGTATAAGAAGATATACTTGAGGTGTAACAAGTTTTATAACATTAAACCGAATAAAGTTGGTAACTTTCTTCAAAAACGGTTTTAACTAGGTATAAAAGTATACCAAGTTTGAAAGATATAGATTAACAAATATTAAAGTTGTAGGTAAATACTAAAAATGATACAAGATACATCGTCTTCTTAGCATTGCTATTTTTCTCAGTTTTATTTCTTTTAACTGCTTCATTAGGCCTTTTCACATACTTGTATCATTTTTAGTATTTCCCTACTTATTATGTTTAAATATTAGAACGTAAATAAAGTTAAAAATAATTTTTAGCTTAAATTAAATTTTAAAAATTATCTGTTTTAATATTAATTTTGTCGGATTGCTTGACAAGCACAAATCCACTTCTGTCTCAAGTCTGCCGTCTTCGGAAATCTTTGAAATTTTTTGTTTAAAATCTTACAACGTGTTTTGTTTGTAGAGTTGTTACACCCGTAAACAGCACAGTAACCCATGGTGTATGCGAACAGTCATGAAGTGAGACACGTGGGCCTTTTTTGTGTTTGACGACATGCTTTTAAGCCCATTGCACATGAATTCGACAATCATATGGTCGGATCCACGAATCGCACGTTTTCTCTTTCACATGTCCACGAAACGTCACTATACGAACGATCCGACCATCCGATTTTCGGATCCACGTCCAATGAGCTTTAGTTTTATAATTTCAAATTCTGTAGCGGAATCTCTTGTGATTTCTGATTTGAGAGATGAATGTGTAGATGTTCCTTCATACATCTTCACTTGATTCTGTAAATTTGATTTTTCAATTTATCTTCATCGATCTGCCCATTAAAAATCTAGTCACTACTTGCCTTTATGGTAATTTTAATTACTTATTCAATAAACGATCTAATTTTGATCTATTAAAAATTCATCGGCTATTCCTTTATTCGTTTATTTACTATCTTTTTAAATAATATAATGTAAACAAATGACGTTTTAATAAGAATATTTCAGTAAAATCAACTTATTAAAAATATTTAAAGAGTGATATCAACTTAATTACGAATACTTAAGACAATATTTATAACATTCCTTGTTTAATAATAATAATAATTGTAATAAGTTTTAAAGCTCATTGATTTTCAAGCAAAAACTTTAAATAATAAAAAAGTAAACATTAATTAAACGAAACGATGTTGAAAATAGATCTTTAATATTTAAAAATTCGAATTATTATATTAAAAATTATTTAAATATTATTATTAAATTGTTGAATATTTTTTTAGCTAAATGGAAATTCCGATAAAGAGACTTGTATTTCACTCTCTCATTTAAACTGTTCAAAGCACCTAATAAAATAACCGTAAAAACATTTGCATTCTTTTGTTTACGACTTTCCTATATAGTTTCTGACGATAGACATCAGATAATTGAAGGATTCAAATAAGGTAATATTCTATAATTGTTAAAGAAAAGATAGTTGTAATAGAATATACAAGTGGAAATGTATTAAACATCAACACAATCTCCAGGTGTTCTCATTTAAAGTTAAAAAATAAATTAAACATAAAGGATGAATTGCAAAATGTTGGTAGGATGAACGCGATGAAAAGCAAAACTAAAGAATAGTCGAAGAGAAAGGAAATAGCTGAAAAGATGTAGATTAGGGAAATGTATTGATTACAAAATAATTGATTGTAGGAAATGATGCCTGGATCAAAGGTTGAAGCAGAATAGTTCAAGTTATGGTTATAAACTTGCTTGAGTAGGGAATAGAATTTAATTAGTTAATAACTTAATGTGAAATACATGTACTATATAAATAAGCTTATTTTTATTCATAGTGTATTTCTATTGTTTCTTTTTTTTATATTTATAAAATCATAATCAGCATTTGCATTTGATTTACCTGCGTTTTTCATTTGTCAAATTTTTACATTTAATTTAATTTGTTCTTTTCTTTGCTACTTCTCGATGACAATGCTCAGGATGAATTCCGTCCTCTTTCATTTTCTTGAAGTGTTTTTGTTTTATTAGTTTATTGTTTTTTTTTTATGTGACAGTAAGATTGATTTCTGTGTACCTTTTTTTTCAATAGTAAGATTGTCGTAATAAAATATTGTCATAAATTCATATGTGCTTTTAATTTTCCAATCTCTATTAGTTCCCATTTCGAAGAATTGTAATTACTGTTTCCTGTTTAATTAAAGATTTAAAAATTCTTTTAACGTGAACTCTTTTATTTCGGAAAGTATGTTTAAGTTACAAATTTGAAATAAAAAGCACTGAGTAATCTACCTCTTAGTGAATATAGAATAGGCTCGATCGATTTCCTTAAAACTTAATACATTCCTTATGACCCAACTTAAAACAGGAGTATAATTACTTTGTTCTTCATCCCACACACACACAATCCCTCAAAGAAAATGACTTCAACATCCCTGTCTAATGTGACTATGATTGGTTTCCTTCAAATTTAATACAATGTTAATTTATAGTCCAACTTAAGAATTTCCACTCCCACCTTTTAAAGTGAATCCTCATCGCTGCGTAATCACTTTCCACTCTTCCGTGGATATCCGAAGGTATCCCTTCTTTATTTTCAGTTGCTGTTGATATCCATTCACAAAATTTAGCTATTATTTAATCTACTAGAAATGATTTTACATTGCTCTGTTTTCTTTATAAAGTGGAAATTCTCGTTATTTTGTCTTCGAGATTCAAGTAACAAAAAGCAGAACTTTGATATGTTATGATTGTATAGCGTTAGAGAAAAATATAATAATTTGCAGCACTCTTTGCCTGAGGTGTTCAGATGGCGAACATGACTTTGTTATATTAATGACGAATGATTGTTTAAAAAAATAGCAATCAAACCAAGTCACGAGAAATAGTTAATACTGCAGTAAATTAATATGCTTCTCATATTTAAGTACATTAAAATGTTTTATTGAATAAACATCCTTTGTTTTACATTGTAGATTAGAAGAGCATTATATGAATCAAATCTGTAACAGAAAACTATGAAGATCTTAATTCTGTTTTTCATTAAAATAAATTTATTATTGATGGTAAGTAAAATCGTTCATTTTTACCTGTCTATTTGCAAACGGTATATATAGAAAGAAGTTACAAAATCTCAAATATACAGACTAAAAACAACTAACATTAGAATAAAATATTCTAAGGTAGAAGTAGAGAGATCAGAACGTACCAAGTTAAAATGCAACGAACTCTTCGTTACGGCACGATATCCAATTATCATATATAGGACAACATTATTATATGAGCAATATATAACTTTATGTGAATACGTATTTTCAAAGGAATGCGGCTTCGTAAAGCAGGATACCTGTAACAAATGAGTCCACTAGAAACAAAACTCACAATATCCAAAACTTGATTTTTTTGGTAATTGAGCACTAATTGATATGATGGTAATTACAATCTTTTAATATAAAAATGAAACATGCTATTTTGTGTAATTTGAATCTCTAATTACATTTTAAGAATAAAAATCATAAGATTTTGTATTTTTGTACGAAATATTTAACAATTAATATTGGATAATGACAGTTTTGACTCCAAGTAATGGATATTGTTAGCTTTCATTCTGAAGACTGAGGATAATATCAATTTTGATACAAAATGTCAATATAAATATTTTATAATGATTATTTGCATGATAGAATCCAGCATAAATAATGCATAATGAAACATATTTTATTACAAACAATACTGTTAACATTAACTTTAACATTATGACATACTAATTTACATTTTTGTATTCTGAGTATTTAAATTGAAAGTATTACTTCTTCCCCAATAAATTCACATAACTTATTTTCATTACTGTCTTTGTCATCATTACTGGAATCAATCACAGACACACAAAACGAAAGAGATTCCACGGTACGCCAATTTTCTCCATTGTGATGTTTCAAAAGTTTTGCGACATCTTTTTTCTTTACCTCTGATAATGCGTTTTTTTCTTCTATTCTAACAGGATTGAAATGCTGTATGTTTTTCTTTGCTTTAAACAGGGACTTGTACATGCCACTGTCCACTTTAAAAGCACTTTCGCCCTTAACAACAAGTTTATCTCCAATGAGACGCATCACCAATATGCGTTTCACTTTTGACACTTGGAAATGCCAGTCCTTTGGTTCTTTTATCACTCCTACCATTGCGCCCTTAAAATCAAGCACCTCCACATGTTTGCTAGGTAATTTTACTGTTGCATACTGATGTATAACATCAAGAATCTCTTCTGGTTTGATATGACCTCTATCTTTTTTAATTTTCTCTCGATATTTCCAAACACACGATCTGCTGGCAGAAAACTGTGCCCAGTTACAGGATACACAATTTCCATGTTTTCTATTTGGTTTGGTGCCTTAGTTGAAAGCCACTTGTGAAGCATAGCAATGAAAGTCGAATTTTTATTTTGACCTGCGCAGCCATCACATACAAGACGTATTCTTTTATATTGTTTCATATCCACTGAACTAAGAAACTTGAACATACAAGAAGCAATCATGTTGGAGTCTCGGGCAAATTGATTCTCAGTCCAACAGTAAGAAGTAACTGAACTGCAGTCCAAGTGACTTCTCCTATTACCCTTCACTATAGTAAAATTTTGAAGATAGATTTGACGAATGTAGTAGGTGCTCTAATCTGGCAACTTCGCAATGGTAAATTCTTTTCGCAATCGAAAGAGAGAATAAGCAGACCATCTGCAGAATCTTGAAGCTTCTCAAAGAATGCTTTGTACTTGAGTCTATGTACTTTCTTCTCTATCATTAAAGCTTGCTTTTTCTTCTTGTTGTTCTCAAGTTTCATTTTTTCATCCAAGCACAAACATGTTGAACACATCTGTGCGGGGTGATCCAAAACCAAGATTATATTTTGTTTTGAAGATCATTGTGAAGTAAGATTCTTTCCATCCATCCATCCAATGTTTTCAATCCGAAGACAGGTCCAGTTCTATGGAGGTCACGTGGATCTCCCCGAAACACCTGAGGAAAGATACTGGGGGTGGTTTCCCGTTGCCTGCCCCAAGGACGCCATTACGAAATGACGTCAGACCGAAGAGAAAGTGAAGAAGAGGCTTACAACACAGGAAAGGAAATTGAAACATCCAAACCACTGCCGGGATTCGAACCCAGGTACTGGCGCACTGGCCAAACGGCAGACCGCCGCCGAGACCGCGCGGCCTCGTCAGCAAGGCTAAGATTCTTTAATAGGGATATTTTCAGGATTAGACTTTCTAGCAGTCTGCCCTCGACAATAATGGCTTTCTAAACAGTTCAGGGAGTTAATAAATTGCTCAATATTTTCTCTTTTTGGTTTGAAGACTGCCTCTTGTTTAAACCCTCCTCTTTTATCTGATATAAACCCACTCTCATGGAATTCAGCTGTTATTCTGTTTACCCGGAACCTAGAAACACCAAGAATATTGATGAAACTTGGTTGCCAAACACGGGTTCTCTTTTTTTCTGAATTGCGGACAAAATATATTGTTGTTCTTTTTTGTTTGGAATATGCCTTAGCTTCATCTGTCTTGGACTGGAACGGCCTTCGTCTGTTAACAGCTCTGATCTCTACAAATTTGAGTATAGAGTTATCTTAATGCTATCACAATGTTTGTAATACAGACTATGAAAATGTTTTACATCTTTCATCGAAAGTGCCCTGCATTGAAATGGGCCTTCCCTGTGTTGGCATTGGGGATACATAGGCATTGATTTTGATTTGCACCTAAAACAAACAAAAAATTTAAAATAAATTTTACTATCCAGTATAAACGTTTGGATAGCACACCTTTCCATCTTTAATTTCTGCTTCTTCCATCGACATGATGTGCTTCTCCTTTTTCTATAAGGCCCTTCAAGAACTGGGGATTCTACTTTATCACTATCCATTTCAAAAACTCCCCAAAATTACTTCAATTCTGGCTAAAACAAACCAACGTACTCGCAATCTGAATCGTGTTCTGGTTGCCCCACAAAACATGGGATCAGCGCGCAGAGTGCCAGACAGAGCAGATTCCTGCTCTCTGATTGGCTGAAATTATGTTGGCGACAAAACACACAACATACAGCTGATAATGTGAGTTTTGACGCCAAATGCCATATTCAGCTGTCATTTTTAATGGGATGTTGTAAGTTTAGAACCAATGTAACCTTTTATATAGATTCCTTGCATAGTTTTATATAATGGCACTGCTATCTCACTTTTTTGGATATTGTGAGTTTTGATTCTAGGCAACTCAAATTGAAACTACTACTTATAATAATACATGAATGTTTTGTTTGTAACTTATCTTCTTTCTTAAATATAAGTTCATTTTTTGAAATAAAATGAACTTATGTTCATATTTTTTTATTATATTCTTTTTATTTTAGGACGTTCTACATGTAGCTACTTACCTTTTGTTTATTAGACTATAGCCTAAACATAAAATACAAAGAATTTGCCTAAAAAACTGTTTCCTAAAGTATGTCAAATGAACTCTAAAAAAAAGAAAAAAACAAAAACTTTTTCTATAAATGTTGACACAAGTATTGCAAAGCAATTACCAAACTACTCTCTGTGACAAGTTTGTTTTGCGCGTTTTTTTGTTCTTTCAGACCTTTTTATTTTAACCAACTAACATGAGATTTGCTAATATGGTGAATTTACGTGCACTGAATGACATTGAATACAATAATAAAGCCATACACCTGATTAATCAAAAATTATTTATAGACATGAAATAGGGATACAACGTTTCGCTATCGAGAAATAGCCTTCTCAAGTGAGGTAACAAAAATTTTGATGTCAATTTATACATAAATTTCTTGAATGAAACAGGACTGGTAACTGCGCATGCGGATGATGTCATTAACACGCAACAGGCATCCCTCTGACGGCCAGTTTCGGCAACCGAGCTGTCCTCGACTGAAAACACTAGAACTAAAAAGCATGTCGTAAACAACTTGTGACGTAAAAATAAAATTACAATAGGAAAAGGACTAAACATGAGCAGTAAAATAATACAGTAAGACAATAAACTTAAAAATAGGGGATGAGCCTCCTGTGTTAAAGTAACAACCAATGAAAATTATGAAAATATAAACTTACTAAAATCCCAATGGAATTAAAATTGAGAAAATTTTAAAAAATTCAAAATTTTTTTAAAAAACCCTTAACAATTCTCAAAAATCCCTTAAAAAATTTAAAAAAATTTAAAAAAAAAAAAA
>JAFIDM010002131.1:35663010-35674178 GCA_023159025.1 Thereuonema tuberculata
CAAGCCCAAAGTATTTATTATCACTTCTTGTTATACATTAGTTTCTCCAGTTTTCTAATTCTCTTGAATCCTTTCTAAGCCCTTATATACATTGACCAGGCTTTCATTACCGCAAGTAACCAACGCTCACGTGCATTTGTTTACTACCGTGTTTCCAGTTAATTCTGATGATGTCGTTGTGGTACTGGACGTCATCTCATTAAAATATTTCCCCGGGATTTCAGCAGGGCAATCCCTATACCTTGTACTCACTTTTAACACATGCTTGAAAATTGTAATGGAAACTATAGTTGTAATTTTTTTTGTAAATTTGATTAAATTATTGTTTGATACTATCTTCAGGTGTACCGACTTTTATTTATGCTTATTAATAACCAACAGTGCATGTAAAACTACGTTCAATCTACAGAATAATTGTTGTTGTTTTTTTTCTTTTAAATAAAACGTCTGAATAAAATATCCTAATAATTTCTTATAATATCCTAATTTAATTAATAATAATTAAAAAAATGATAAGGTTTTTTTTATTTCGAATCAGTTTTTAAAATTCAAGATTGACAATTATCTTGAATTTTCAGTATAATTCAGCTAATACAAGTATAATTAACATTAATAAAAAAAATATCTCCCTAAACTTGACAAACATAAAAAAAATGTTTGCAAAGTTTATGGGGAGGATGCAATAGACGAAAGCACATGTCGTCGATGGTTTCGTAAATGTAGGGAAGGAGACAGAAGCTGCCAAAATCAGGCTAGGAGTGGACGGCCATCACACGTTGGAGAGGACGATATTGACCAAGCCATAAGAACAGCCCGAACCCAATTGTGCAAGTATTAGCAGAGACCTTTAACGTACACCGGACAACGGTCGAGGGATGGCTGATTAAGTTGGGTTTTACGAGAAAGTTGGATCGTTGGGTTCCACATAACCAACATCTAAGCAACGGGATGACCGAATCGCCACCTGTGTTTCCTTGCTTTCCCGGTACAAAAATGACCCATCTTGACACGAATTGTGACAGGAGATGAGAAGTGGGTTATGTACTGTAACGTAAAGCGTCGTAGGACTGTGTGTCGTCCTTCTGATCCGTTTGCATCGACTTCGAAAGCTGAACTTCATCCCAAGAAGGTGTTACAGAGTGTATGGTGGGATGTGCAGGGAATAATTCACTGCGAGATCCTGCCACTCAGCCAAACCATCAATGTTGCCTTCTACTTTCTACAGTTAGGCAGGCTGCATTCAAATTTGTTAGCAAAGCGGCCAGGTCTCATCAATCGTCGCGGTGTTATCCTTCATCACGATAACGCCAGGCCACATGCTGCTGTCATCACTCGCCAAAAGTTACTGGGCTTTGGTTGGGAGGTTTTACCCGACCCTCCCCATTCTCCTGACTTGGCACCAACTGACTATCACCTATTTCGTGCGTTGAACAATTTCTTCGGTCAGAAAATCGTTGATGATCTTGATGCTGTGAAAACTGTTATCCAAGACTGTTTTGACTCGAAACCGCCGTAATTTTACCGCCGTAGGATTCATCTCCTGCCAGAAAGATGGCAAGAGGTCCTAGATAGCAATGGGGATTAATGCCAATAATAGGTACTGTTCATTTTGCGTTTATCTGCTGTTCTTTACGGGTAATAAAAACGGGTAGAACTTTTGCACTCACCCAATATATCGGATTTTTACTGAAGAAATAATTTCCAAGTCATTCAACTGTTGTGATACTGTTAGTTTAAAGCACATCCACCACGGGAGGTCGTACCTAATCGGTTGGAAAAAAAATCGGTTTTTAATTGTCCTGAGGCCAAAAACCACATAAAAAGCAGCAATGCAATCGGTTTTTAATTATCGCGAGACTTAAGAAAGACGTTCAATATGCTGTCCACCGTTTTCTTCAACAAGTTGAATCCCTAAAACAGCATGTACCACAACAAATCGGAATGTCTAAGGGGTCCCGTTGGGAATTTGTTGCGCAATACGTGCATTCAATTCAGCTAAGTTTGCAATCGGACCACTAAACACAACATTTTTCAGATAACCCACATCCAGAAGTCAAAAAGATCAAGATCAGGTGATCTGGACAGCCAGGCTGTTGGAAAATGACGGCTGATAATTCTATCTTTTCCGAAATGCCTCGTGAGCACTGGCTTTCCAATGTGCGGAGGAGCGCCATCTTGTATAAAAATGATGCTACCCACACATGCACGCTGTTGAAGTGCTGAATGACGTGGTTGCCCAAAAGACTCTCATTGTGTTTACCATTGACGATACAATAACAGGACCCGCACGATCCATCTCCTCAAAAAATAATGGCCCTACGATGAACGCTGGCGTCACCCGCAACACATAGTTATCTTTGCAGAATGAAGAGATAATGGTTTATGTGCGAACAGATTTTCCGTTGCCCATATTCTGCTATTCTGGGTATTGACATGTCCTTGGAGATGAAAATGGGCTTCGTATGTACACAAAATGTTCCATGGCCATTCATTGTCGACTTCCATGCGAGCAAGAAATTCTAGAGCAAACTTTTCTCTCACTTGTAGGTCAGCAGGAAGCAAATCCTGAACATAGGTAATTTTGTATGGATAGCAATGTAGGATGCTCCCTACAGTTTTATGCATCATGCTCACAGGTATGTCCAAAGTTCTGGCAATTCCCCGTGCACTGCACGTTTGCACACCACCCCTCGTCTCTTCCTGGACTGCTGTATCCACATCTTCTACTGACGTCGAAGCAATTGGTTCCTTACTTCTTCCAGATTTCACTTCAAAAAAACTTGTCTCTTCGATTTTCTTCATCATTTTCTCCACACCCTTACGTTGCAGACCACAGCCTTTTTTCATACCCTTTACTGTCCGGAACTTCTTCAGAGCTACTGCCGCACAGTCACCGTTTTAGTAAAAGAGCTTCACAAGCAGAGCGCGATCCTTCATTGAGACATGGCGGAGCTTCTCAGAAGCAATATCAAGAAAACGCTATGTACCTCGCGTTTTTATAAAACATGCAATGTGTCGTGCCCATGACACGTCTTGTATTTTGCATATTATGACGCTTAAAACGCCATCTATTGCTAACATTTGGAACTTTTTTTTTATGGAACTGAACATTGTACGAAACATGTGTAATTGAGTAATACACACGTAATTATTGTAAGTATTTAAAAATAATAATGTACAATGTACGACCTTTTTCGTCGATTTTCTCCATTTCTTTTATTTCTTATTGTATATTGCCCTGTGTTCACCCAATTTTGTAGATCTTCGACCAACGGTAGCCTGATCGGAAACATTTTAAAACTGTTTAACTCAAGAACTGTTTTCAGAAAACGATCCTTTAGAAAACAAAAAACATCGTTTAAACAACTAAATCTGAAAAGTTTAATTATACAAGAAACAATATACAAATCTCAGATGCAAATTATCCATTATCGGACTTTATCAAGACTTGTCAACAATATTTTCATTTTATGAGGTTTTCATTCTCCCGATATTATTATTATTATTCGAAAGTATTCACTCTGTCAATGTCTGATAATCATTAGTTTGTTATTCAGTAATGGATTAATATGCCTCTGAGTAAGTGGCGTAGCGTGGGGGCGGGGGGTGGGGGTGGGCCGCCCCGGGCGGCATTTTTTTTGGGGCGGCAAAATTTTATAATAAATAATTATAATATCCTTGAATCGGAACTAAAAATTTGAATCATTTAATAATTAATTCTCGCTGAATATTGCCGCGGTTTATTATGAATTTCTCCATTCTTTTTATTTTGATTAGTTCGCTTTATTTCCAACTCTTATCAATTTCTTATTTTTTTGTTTCTCACGACTTTCTCCCTTTTGCTACTTTGTATCGTTTCCTTTTGTAAGGAAAGAAAATCATTGATTTTATCAGTGTAATTGAGACAGTGTGAATTGGACGACTGATGTTGCAGATGTTTGAACGCTTATTCTTAATATGAAAGAATTAATCCTCGCTGAATATTCGTAGTGAACAAAACCAAGTGAGTACAGTATATGTTTCCCTAGTTAGAAGTATTCACTTTTTACTATACGGTGAATTTTGTAAGTAATTACTTATACTTAGTATACTTAGTTATATTATTAAATATCTTTATCAACATACAAAACTAAATGTATATATTATTAAATACATTTATTCTAAAAAAATGCAAATTTTCAAGGAGAAAGTCGTCGTCTCTTTTTCCAGCCTAACTATAGAATAAGTTGCGAAATTCTTAACAACCTTAGACTAAAGGTTACATAATATTAACTAGTTGTTAATAACAATTAATTACCAGAATAGGGTTTAAAATTTTCCAATAATAACCAAATTCTTTTAACAATCTAATTCATCAATAACAACCTAATTTTATTGCAACTAAATATAATTTTTGTACCAACTCTTTAGCTAATCCTACGATACAAGAATTGACTTCAACTCCATCATTTCTGTTTAAATTTTTCTCCCTCGTATTTCTAGGATACATATTTTCAATTATTTTTCTTATTTTCTTATCTTTTTCAACGCATAAAATTTTGATCTCATTATTAATACAATGCGTTTTTTTCTAAATACAATGTTCCGCCACTTCAGATTTTTCTACCAATTTATTTCTTATACAGTAACCATGTTCAAGAACTCGTTTGTTTACTTTCCCCCCAGATAAAATACATCGCATTTCATATAATCCATCTTGTAAATTATATCCATTTGATACTTTCTATCACTCATATTTAATTTACTACACAAAATATTTTTCATTTTATTATTATATTCACAACCCAATGTCAATTTTAAACTTATACAGTTTTTTCAGAATTTTGAATCAGGACATTATTTGAGTATAAAAAGAAGTATAATAGAAAAGTATTTAAAAAGGATTGATGTACCTATGAGTAACAAAGAAGATTTCATAAAAGAAATTGCAAATATGAAGACAATTTTTAAAAAGAATGGTTACCGAGAAAAATTCATTGATAAAGCAATAAATAAATATCAGCATACATTTAAAATAAAGGAATTGAAGATGTATAATGATAAGGGAGTTTTTATTCCTTATTAACTTATTTTATTCCTTATTTACAAAATGTTTTTATCGATGATAATTACAATTGGAATTTTCATTATAACTATATTATATACTTTCACTTATATGTTTTATCATTTAAAAGATATCTCCCTTTAAAGCAAAAGCTTATAATTTATAAAACATTAGTTCATTCTATTTTAGATTATGGATTAAATTGTTGGATTTTTTTTTTAAATAAATGTCAAATTGATAATATCAATAAATTGATTTTAAAAATTTTTAATAGCATTTACTTTAAACATAAAAACAAAACTTCTGCACAAAAATTAAAAATATATATTTATTTATGTAAATATAAAATATTAAAAAAAGATGAAAAATTTATTTATAAAACTATTTTGAACCATTTCTATAAAATTAGCGACAAAAAACAAAACTACGACATTGGTATTTCGACTAGAAATAATTGCTTAAATATTTTTGAAATTAATAAATCAAATAATAATTTTGTTCTTAGATTAGACAATTATGTCAAATTTAAATTATTTAGTCAAATAAATTGAGAAAATTATACTAGTAACAGCATTAAATGCATTAAAAATCAATTAATCTATGATATAATTAGTGAGAAAATAAGAAAAAAAACTTTTAATCTCTGCTTTTAATCTCAACTTTATAAGTCGTATAACAAATTTCCAGCACCTACAACACAGGTGTAACTAGTCTGATTGCACCTAAAAGGACTGGTCAACATTAAAAAAAAAATAGCTTACAACTGAAAAAAAATGTGTAGTAAGTTTAAAATTGACATTGGGTTCTGAATGTAATAATAAATTAAAAAATATTTTATATAGTAAATTAAATATGAGTGATTGAAAGTATGAAATGGGAATACAGTGAAGTCTCAATTATACGAATATGAGGGGAACCAAAAATTATTCGTATTGTATATCGTGTAAGTGAATTACATATAGAGAAATTCATATATATGAGAAATTTACATATATGAGAAATTCTTTGTATAATTGAATGTTTCGTATAAGTGAGACTTCACTGTAATTTACAAGATAGATTGTATGAATTGCGATGCATTTTATCTGAGGGAAAATAAAAGAACGAGTTCTTGAACATGGTTACTGTATAAGAAATAAATTGGTAGAAAAATCTGAAGTGGCGGAACGTTGTATTTAGAAAAAAACGCATTGTATTAATAATGAGATCAAAATTTTATGCGTCGAAATAGATACGAAAATAAGAAAATAATTGAAGGTTTGTATATTAGAAATACGAGGGAGAAAAATTTAAATAGAAATGATGGAGTTGAAGTCAATTCTTGTATCGTAGGATTAGCTGAAGAGTTGGTACAAAAATTATATTTAGGTTGCAATAACAAGGTTGTGATTGATGAATTAGATTGTTAAAAGCATTTGATTATTATTGGAAAATTTAAACTCTATTCTAGTAATTAATTATTAACAACTAGTTAATATTATGTAGCATATAGACAGATTGTTAAGAATTTCGCAACTTATTCTGTAGTTAGGTTTGAAAAAGAGAAGTCGATTTTCTCATTGAAAATTTGCATTTCAGAATAAATGTATATGTTATTACATTTATTTTTGTATGTTTAATAATAATAGTAATTATAAGAGAGATGAATTGAAGAAGTATGGAATATTTACATACTTAGTAATAATCAAAATCTTTGTACCTATACTAATTAGATTAGGATAAAGTGGTAATTCAATGAATAATGAATAGATATATCTGAATAGTGAATATTATAATATGATTTATTCAGAATTACATATCCATTTTTTTAATAAAAATAACGGGTTAGTTACGTAATTACGTAATTTAAACCCATAAATTCCTTAATAGTTATGTAATTTACATATCCTTAAATTTCTGTAAATTTTGGAGCCTTTTGGATTTAAATACCTAAATAAGGGGGGCGGCGAATTTGGCCTCCGCCCCGGGCGGCTGAAACCCACGCTACGCCTCTGCTCTGAGTTGATATTAGTTTACTGTTGCTAAAATTATGAGTTCTTTTTTTTTTCTTAACTAAGAATAAAAATTGACAGAAAGTTGATCTGATCTGTCCCATTTAATTTTTTTTCTTAATTTTTCTAAGTACATTCACTCATTTATGTAAGTAAAACCCTTATTAAAGAACTTTATCTGTAATTAAAAACTAGTGGAAAGTTTAGAAACATACCAATGTTTCCACGCTTTGTTTAAGCCTTTTTCTCAGTCTTCTTATATATATCTATACTCAGTACTACCTCAATTGATAAAGTTAATATAATCCTTATTAATACGATATTAAAGGTGCTTAGCCGAAAGTAATGATATTTAAGAATAAATTTTAAGAAAAATTGGGTAAAACTTGAATACATGGTACTTGTCCTTTTGTTTTTTTATCCTCGGCACTAAACATGGCCGGCTTAAGGAACTACTTTCAGAAACCGGAAGCGGAAGTTGATGCCTGAAATATCAATTTTTAAGAAAACAAGCAGAATGAAATGGAGAAGACGTAAATGTTTGCTGAAAAGAGCTATAAACATTAAATCAAAAAATCACCTTCAATATTTAGGGAAAGCCATGTTTTTCTGGTGGGCCCGGTAGCCGAGTGGGTAAGGGCGCTTGGCTGCGGGTTGGAGGTAGCGGGTTCGATTCCCGGCCTCGGCGGAGGACGGGAATTTTTCCACGCTTCTTTCTCCTCCAAACGGGCCCTATGGTCTACCCAGCCCTCTATAGAATGGGTACCGGGTTTCTTTCCCGGGAGTTAAAGGCGGGCGAGCGACGGGCCGACCCCCCGTCCTCAACTTTGTCCCGTAGGTTTTGAACACTGGAGCCTACCCTCCAATTGCACTGCGCGGTCCTCTGGGCCTGATCGCAACTTTAACTTAACATGTTTTTCTGAATGGGGCCATCATTAAAGCATAGAAATACCATCAATATTTATGAAAACCCATTATATGCTAAAACTGATCATAATCATTAAAGCAGAATTAAACCCTGACTAATTACGAAAACCTTTTCTTACTAAAAGGGCCCACTTACAGTAAACCATGAAAAAATATTACAAAGCATATGATTGAATGAAATGTATTGGAAGGATAGTGCCCATAAAAAAGTTAGGCCGACCTTTCATTGAAATCCATGTGCGTGGAACGTTTTTCGTTTAATATTCGTTAATACCATGACTTAAAGTGAAATTATTATTTACGATGCAATGTTGGTGTATTCCATCCTCGAATCTAATGTAGCATGGTTATTTCCTTCTTAAAAAAATAAGAAAAAAAAAAAAAAAACAGAAATCAACAGGTGTTTCGTACGAATCTGCCATATTGAATTGTAAAAAAATAGAACCCATATGATATGGCTGTCACGTGATCAAATGCGAATAACATCATTACATCATACTCATATCCTACCCCAAACTCGTCGCAGTAAACACAAAAACAACTCCGCACTGAGCAGTACCATGTATTCAAGTCAAGCCAAAAATTGCTACAGATAGCATATATGTCTTAATTTCGGTTGGAAAATATCACTTAACCACCAATTGCAGCGGAAAGAGCATTTATCTTTATAAATGTTTGTTAAATCTGATGATTTAATCGATATCGTTACGTGTTGATGCAGAAACCGTTGATTTTTGTAGGGAAGAACGTAAATGATGCCATCATTCCAGTCTAGTATTTGTCTTCATGATCTTTTAAGTACTTATGGATTCATAAGTGATTTTTTTTATTTTAATAAACAATAAAAGAAAAAAAATATCGGTGAACTGGACTTCGTCTCTCAATGACTTACCACATTTAACAAGGGTGGAAAAAGTCTTCCAGTATCATTTTATTTATTTATTTATTTATTTATTTATTTATTTATTTATTTATTCACTTAATTCAGTGTTTCTCAACCTGTGGGGGGGGGGCGAGCATATCAAAATCTGGTAAAGAGATAGGTTTGGAGGTGTTTTTTTTTTTTTTCGGGGGGCGCGATGAGAGTTGTGATTGAAAATTGGGTCGCAAGTACTAAAAGGTTGAGAAACACTGACTTAATTACTTACTTATTTATTTACAATTGAAAATTGACCTTCAAAATCCTTTCATTGTAGAAATTAAGCTAAACCAATATCTTACTGCTCCTTACGTTTCTAAAAAAAAAAGAAAAACCCAGAAAATAAAAAAATAAAAAGCATTTACAATATAGAAAGTTAAAATAAAAGAAGTTTAACGTGCCCGAATAATTCAAGAAAAATATTAATCGAAAGGCACAAAGCTAAAGTTAGGATTCGCACTTCGAGTTGTCATCGGGAAGAGACTGGGACGGACCGTTTCGTCCTCATTAGGACTCCTCAGCCAGCCAAACTCCTCCGATGACAACCCAGAAAGTGCGCACGGTGTTAGTATCCCGACTCTCGCACCCGAGAATGGGATCTCCCACCGAAGAAATCCTAACCATAAATTAAAAAAGGGGGGAAATACAAAACTTCCTTGTCCTGCATTAAAGCAAGCACAAAAGGAATTTAACGGCTGCATCAACTAAGTAAAATAGCCAAGTGTTTATGAATAAAAGAAGTTTAACGTCCCAGTCTCTTCCCGATGACAACTCGAAGTGCGAATCCTAACTTTAGCTTTGTGCCTTTCGATTAATATTTTTCTTGAATATAGAAAGTTATTGTTAGTTTCTTGACATATACTCACGAAATTGATTTTATAATACATTTTTTAATTATTACAGGCTTTGTACAGAATATTCAGTTAACTTTTAGATTCTTCATTTTTCTACATAAGCAATTAGAAAAAAGATCAATGGCGGTATCACTGCAATTAATTATGGGACGTACTGGAAACAGTCCTTCACTTATCTGCGATTTGTGCAGTTTTGATAGCGCTTTCAATTGTGCAATTTTCAACTTATTATCTTTCAAAGCTTCCGGAAATTGTTTGGAAATGTAATCTTTGTCACATAATTTGCGGAACATACGTCTTTGTAAATTTAGCATGGATTTCTTATTATTGGATATCATATTAATTCCCGTAGTATTGGTAATGAAGTAGTCAGCCATTGCAACATAGGACCCATTGTTCATTATTATCGGGTGGTTGCCCTTATCAGACCCTTCTATGATAATTCATCTTTTTGCCGGATTTTATTTAATTCAATTAGCTCAAGTGGATTTTGGAGGACCATTCCATTTTTATAGGCTAATGATGTGGTGCCATTACCTACCTTACATCTTAATAAATTGGCTTCATTCTGGTTTGTCATGCCCTCAATTATTTGTTCTGAGGGGGCAATAATATTTTCCAACCGAAATTCAATTGAAGATACATTGAAATTCAAACCTTTTCTCAATGCCTGTAACGCGAGGGGGGTATCGTAGATCCGGTTTAATTTATCACTCTATTACAATATAACTGGTCGACCGGCCATCGTTTAATACTTAAAGTAACCAGATTCTTGATATGTGTGGCGGCAATGTCCTCATATCGCCTTTGATAAGCCATTGCGGTAAATTGCAACACAATTCTATTTAAATGTAAGCAATCGCATTTCATTTTATTTAAAAACTTTTAATTTTATTCAGTTTAAATCAAGCCCTAAGTATTTATTATCACTTATTGTTATACATTAGTTTCTCCACAGTTTCCAAATTCTCTGGAATCCTTTCTAAACCCTTATATACATGGACCAGGCTTTCATCACCGCAAGTAACCAACGCTCACGTGTATTTGTTTACTACGGTGTTTCCAGTTAATTCCGATGATGTCATTGTGGTACTGGACGTCATCTCATTAAAATATTTCCACGGGGTTTCAACAGGGCAACCCCTATATAATACCTTGTACTCACTCGTAGCACATGCTTGAAAATGATTACTCTATGTAATGGAAACCACAGTTGTAAAGTTTTTGTAAATTTGATTAAATCAATGTTTGACGCTATCTTCAGGTGTACCGACTTAAATTTATGCCTATTAATTAATAATTATTCTCTTTCCTAATTTCTCTTACTGACATTCTTTGTTAACTTGAAAAACTATTTCCTGCTTAAGATTTAAAAAGGAAATTATTGTTTTTAAATAACCATACTTTCTTTAAAGTATTCTAACTTTCTAGAA
>JAFIDM010002131.1:35686920-35700949 GCA_023159025.1 Thereuonema tuberculata
ATGATGGGTGAGGGAGAACTTCATAGCCAAGTTCGTGTAATTCCTGCTGGATAGTCCGTCACACAGAACTACCCAATTACCAACATGGGACCGACCATTATCATGCAGCAGGAGTATCTAATGATGGCGATTTACTAGTGCAGGCTGCATCAGTCATAATTTCCCATGCATGATTTCCACGTCCGCACAATATTTGATCTTCTCCAGACCTCAAGAACGAGTAGTGAATAATTCCCCTGCAGAGCACCATACAGTCAACATAACCTTCATCGGATGCAAGGGTGGTTTTGGCACGTGTTTTGGCGGTTCTCTTTATCTACCCGCTGAACATCTGCGGTTGTCGTACAGGACCCATTTTGTCGCATGTCACATTCGACGAAGAAGTGGGTTCCGTGTGTACGTCAGCAGAATAGAAGAACAATGTCCAGTCAGGTTTACGTTTGCTGCTCCGTGATGCAGCACCATTTTATCCATCGTTATCATTTTTCGAAGTGCTTTTAAATGGTCTGCAACTGTGAAGGATGGTGCATCTAGTTTGCCCACTAGCTCACGTACACTTTGGGGTAATTGCTGCAATCAAGACTTGTAAACGGTTACGTTGATGGCATGTGCAGGACGACCATGGGATTGATTTTGTAGTCTCGTGTCGCCTCAGCCAATTTATTAAACCAATGTTGTCCAAATGCAGAATTAATATTTCTGGCTACTTTTGTATTACTTTTGTATTAAATTTCAATTCATACAGAAAAAGTAATCAAAGGTGCGAGCTGTCCATGATTGAGACAACTTGCAACATTCCATATAAAATTGTGCGCCGAATCGACAACACTTGTGGCACATGAGAGGGTTTTACACAAGTAGATTTGTCCTTCATCGCCACACATGTGAATTTGTTCTACTTAACATACCGCGAATTTGAAAGGAAAACCAAATTCAAGTGGGCAAAATCCGATATTTCATTTCGGACAACCTGATAGTACAGTAGAACCTCATTATAACGGACCCTATTATAACGGACGTCGCTTATAACGGACAGTTGTAAAAAAAAATTGGCAGCCTACAATTAAGATGAGCGAAGTGAAAGACCATTTAAATTTTGTTATTCAATATGTTGAACAACTGGCAAAGGAAACACTAAGAATTATTTGTTATAAACCGGACTTTCATTAAAACGGACAACCATCAGCCCCTATTAGTCCGTTATAATGAGGTTCTACTGTATTTGACCATTAAATGATCAAATTAATTTAAATTCGTTTTTATTGTTAGCTAACTTACCTGCATATTCATCTCACCTTACCTTCATAATTAATTCTTAATCTTTATAATTTTAATTAGTTCATCAAATTAAAAGAAAGAAATCAATAAAAAATAAGGTTATCCTAAATATTTGTGGGTGTTTCGTACAAAGCAAGCTGGCATTTGCTTACAAATAACCAAGACGTTAGGAATTAAAACGATAGTATCTTTAAAAAAATGAATTATTTCCTTTCTTTCAAAATCTGTGAACGTTTCTCTATGAACTTCATTGCCTCTAATTTGATATCATAACTATTGAACGGAAGATCAAAGAATTGATTTCGTTGGACAGAAGTGCACTAATACTTAAGAGATGAAAAACGTTTTCAATATGTATTTTCAATAAAGTGTTTCTTTTTTTAAATCGTATATAAAAAATACAAACAGACAATTTTATTTTAGTTTTAAAGTCGGATATTGATAATTGTGATCAACAATATATCTAGAGATCACAATTATCAATATTCTATTTTATCACAATTATCACAATTAGCAATGTAACAAAATAGAATAAAATTTAAATTATTCTATTAGAATTATAAATTGAAAGGATTCTAAATAAAGAAACAAGATTTGTTGAATCACAACAATATTTTACTGTTTTGCACTTTATATTGCACTTTACTATAATAAAACTATAAATCATATCCGTATTGTAACTAAGTGAATGAAAACAGTATTTTACACTTTATATCAGGAATGCTGAAGACTGCTCCCAAAATACAGTGAAACTTGGATAATTCGAACGCTGAAGGGACCAGAGAAAAAGTTCGAATTATCCAAAAATTCGAATTATTTTCTCTCAAACAGAACATATATTCTCAAAAACAGAAGAGATAAATAAAAAAGATTAACTCCACGACCAAAGATTTAACACGTAAACTTTATCTAAGAATACTGTTTAAAAAAATCCTTAATTTACGATTGCACTAAAAAATTCTTTATGCATTATTTGAAGTTGAAATATAAGCATAATTTCTATAGAATAAATCCTAAAGCAATTCTAGAAAATTTAAGAAGCTCAAGAACAATGTTCCAAAAGTACAGGAAGAAGAGAATTCCTTTTCCCTTTGTCTGGGTTCTTTATTAAAATGAAGCACGGTGTATTTCGCTAACAGTTGTGTGTATTTCGCTAATATTTACCCAATGATGTTCTAACGTTATCACATTAAGTCAAACATCTGAAGGTGTTTAGATTATTGAAAAATCTCAACAGTTGTCAATTTCACTCAATGTAGATAACTCATTCATAAAAGAAATACGATTTGGAATTCTTTGTTGTTCACTGTAATAAACATAGAAATTAATCTAAAGGAGAAAAAAAGAAAAATATTCACTCAAAACTGAATTTCCTGTCAATAATAAGTGTTAAGGTAGAACTGGGTAACATACAACCATCGTTCCAATTACATTACATTATTGAAAAAAAAAAACATTTGTACAAATACTAACTGATTATATCCATCAAATCATCTAAGATAGTTCTCACGTGTTTACATTTCCTGTTAGCAGTAATACTACTTCGAACATATATACCACATACCGCAACTACACCACTACAGGTCCTAGAGTGGGCGAGTGGCGATTCTCGACCAACGGGACTAGTTGGTCAGCCTAATGCTCGCCCGCGTTTAACCACCCAGTGAGAAATCCGATACCCATTTGAGAAAGAGTTGGGTCCTCGTCCGCAGTTCAGCGCCTAAATCAATGAACAACCGGATCCATACATACATTTCTTTTCATTTTTCAAAAAAAAGCAAAATTGATTAAAAGCATTCCTGAAAAACTTACTTTTTATGATACAAAAATTAAATACAAAATTATTTTTTTTAATATTATTATTATTTTATGATATGCATTGACTTCGTTCGATTGGCTCATCTTCATCTGTGCATGGCCTTGTCGAGTCCCTGGTACAAGAAAAATCGTCTGCTTTACATTTCGCCAACACTTTTGATAGCTTTATAAGTTAATAGACATCACCAACTTTCAAAAAATATATTTAAAATATATTTATTTTATAAACGAATTTTCGGAAAAATTGCTTTTTTCCTTTTTCAAGTTTTGTTACAAATAATTAAATAAAATAGCGCGGTGTTACACATCAAATACACATACTAGACATAGTTGTAACAACAATAACTTACTCTTTATTAAACTACAATCCCTGACCACTACTTTGGCAACACTCCTATAATTGTTTGAATTCTTCAAATTTAGCTAATTTTTTATTATTTATACAGGAATTAACCATATCTTTAGCCAAATTTACTAACACATTTTCAACTTCTAAGCCGTCATTACGATTAATGTTAATATTCTTAGTATTTCTTATAATCATATTTTCTGAAATTTTTCTTGATTTAGAATCTTTTTCCATCAATTACAATTTTACTTCATCACTAATGTTGCAACACCAATTTGCAACAATGTTCAGCCACATAAGATCTGTCCCCTTGTTTATTCTTAATGA
Organism: Thereuonema tuberculata; assembly: GCA_023159025.1. Classification (NCBI taxonomy): domain Eukaryota; kingdom Metazoa; phylum Arthropoda; class Chilopoda; order Scutigeromorpha; family Scutigeridae; genus Thereuonema; species Thereuonema tuberculata. The sequence continues at coordinate 35,690,693 of JAFIDM010002131.1, forward strand.
AATAAATGTGCCCCAAAACCCGCTCCTTGATAGTTCTTTTACTCTCTCCAATGTAGAAAGTTCTACAATTTAAACATTCTAATTTATAAATTGAACCCATATTATAAGTGTTTCATTTTTGTTTAATTTGTAACGTAACACATTTTTTAATTTATTATTATATTCAAAGGTTAAGTTAATTTCATATTTTCTGCAAATTCTTTTTAATTTACAACTTCTTTTATTTAAATACGGCACTATCAATCTTTCATCATTATAGCTGTCCACTTCTTTAATTTTGAGTTTTCTATATTCTCTTATGGTCCTATTAATGAATACCTCATCATAATCATTTTTCTTTAAAATAACTTTCATTTCTTTTACTTTATTTCTGAAATCCTCATTAGAACTTGAAGCTCTAACTATCCTATTGATGAAGTTTTCAACGATATTCCTTTTTATTTGTGAACTATGCCCCGATCTAAAGTTGATCATATGGTCACTTTGTGACTCTTTTCTATAAAGTTTTAAAAATAAATTATTATTATTTAATTAGACGAACATCTAAATAATTTAATCTGCCATTATTTTCTTTTTCGATTTTAAAATTTATGTCTGAATTGTTTCCATTTAGAATCTTAAAAAAAATTTGGAACTGTCTAGTAGTTCCATACCAAATTGATAGTATTTCGTCAGCATAACTGTAATAATCAAATTTAAACTTAGTGTTTTTTAATAAATCATCTTCAAAAAAATTCATATAAATGTTACAAAGCCTCCCTGACAGCGGGGAACCCATCGGGAAACCTTTTACCTGTTTAATAATCTCTTTCCCATGGTTGTTATGAATCTAATCAAATTCATCAACTCTAATCAATTAATCAAGTTGTCAATCTTGTATTTCAACAATTTATCATTATTTTTGTAAGCTAATTTTTCCATTATTAAAAATGTTTCTTCAACTGAAGAAATATAAATATCCCAAAATATCTAGAGAGAATAAGTAAAGCTTCAAATGAGTACAAATGTTTCATTTTAGTACAAATGTTTCAATTTTAGTTCCAAATCTTTAGTGTTCTTAATTAAAACTTCTTCTCTCGGGAGCTTAAAGCTTTTTATTAGCCTATTTACAAATCTGGCTAAGTTTTGAACCGGACTACCATATTCATTGATTGAAGGTCTCACTGGGATATCTTCTTTGTGTGTTTTAATTCTCCCATCTAAAGTTGGAGTTTTACAAGTTTCTTTCAAGATTTCTTCTTTGTGTTGAAAATTTATAGTTCCTTTTTCATATAATTTTCTTACATTCATCTTAACTTTCATCATTATAAGACCATACACACATTATAAATATAATGATTATATTATTTCACACACTATGAATAATCATCTGAACTTTGTTGTATAGTTTTATTGTAGGGTCTTTATCTAACTTTTCATAATGATCATCTTTAACCAGTAAATTTAATTTTTGCACATAATCTTGTTTATTCATAATTACTAAATGGTTGCCTTTATCTGATTTAGAGATATCTAATTCTTTGTCTTTACCAATCCTCTTTAAAATATTCCATTCTTCTTTATTCAAATTCATAACAATCTTATTAAAATTATTCTTAAATCTAACAATTTCATTCAGGAATTCATCTTTCTTTTTCGAATCCATCTTTTCTGCTGCGATTTGTAAGCTGGCTATCGTCTTAAGGTCTAGACTTTCTTCTTTCTCCTTTATTTATTGTTCTATTTCTTTGTTATTAAATTTTCTGTTACTAAGATTTATTATAATTTTTTTTTTCATCCAGAAATTTCTTCTCTTTAATTTTCTTAAATTTTCTATATCTTTCCTTTTGCTTAATATTCATATACTCTTCATTGTGCCATTTCATAATAAGCTCATAATCCTTCTTATCTAACTTACTTTTGATTCTCCTATTAAAGATTTCTTCTTCTTTCAATAGTTTTCCGACACGTTGTTTCACCGCTAATCTTTGATTTTCTCTTACAAGTTCTCTTTCTGCTTCCTTTTTTAAAAGTTCTGATTTATTTGTTTTTAAAAAAACTGGATTCCGAAAATTCGTTTTTAAAATAAATATATTTTAATTTTGAAAGTTGGTGATGTCTATTATTTAGTAATATGCAATTACGCAGAAAGGAGTTAAGAAGGCAATATAGACTTAAAGCTTTATAAGTTACAATATTTTCTCTATTTACGGATGTGAATCTAAACTATTTTGCCCTTCTGGAAATAGTAAAGCATCACATCTAAAAAAAATACTTTCAGTATCATTACAGTAATTTTAAATCACCTCCAGAAAATTTCCTGGTTTAAACTGGTTATCTAAGGAATAGATAATACGATTGTATAAAAGACAAAAGAAAAAAAAAATCTAGCTTTCGGTGACCCCCCCCCGCCCCAATTACATTTTGCTTGGTCTCTGTTTTGATTTTAAGATTTTCTGAAATATATTTTTAAGCTTTTTTCAATAGAATCTTGAAATCATCATAGAAAGTCCATTAACTAAAAATATTCATTATCAACCGGGTGTGATGGTTGTGCATACAATCATGTTTTTTACATATCGACGATCATTACAGTATAACATTCCAGCATATAATTACCCATAACATTAAGGGTAACATTATAGAAATGCCAAGTTCTTTGTAACAATGCTTACTGTTTTTGCTGGTTAGAGAGTAAAAAAATAAGGAAGAGATAAGAGAATTCATTTTCAAATAATTAAAATATTAGGTGTAATTTCATGATTTTAATTTCAAGCTCCCTATCTTCTTCTTTTACAAGTAAAAGATCACAGTTTGTTCACACTAGACACTTTTGAAAGGGAAAAAAAGGTTTCTTCTCAAGGAAAATGTATTATGAATAGTAGGGGAGACCGGGGCAGAGTGGTCCACTTTTTTTTGTTGAATTTTTTTTTTTTTTTTTGTTAAGAGATTTTCCATTGCATTTATTTTTGTCAGAATCGGGAACGTAAATACTTGATTTCATTTCATTATATTCATAAATAAAATTGGTATTAATCCGCAAAGCAAAAATGGTAGAGTGGTCCAACCTGCCCCGACCACGGGGCAGGCTGGACCACCCTATGGGGCACGTTGGTCCGGGTAAGAATAACAACATTTAAAGTAAGTTTTTTATTGAATATAAAATAATAAGCCATTCAGGATATCATGAAATAAAGTTTAACTTAACATAGACTACCTAAGGTATTACATATTCAAGTGAAAATTTAAAATAATCATTATGCAGTTGAAAGTCGTAAATGAATATCAAATAGGTTTACATTGAATTAATTAATCATTTTCACTAGAGAAATCTACTTTCAGTTGAGGCATTCGTAAAATAAACCCAGAATATTACTGGCTACGCAGGAACTATGGGCCCATCTCTTGCACTGCGTACATTGAATCCACTCCAGCCATGGTTTGCTTTTTTTAAAGTTCTTCAAACAGGAGAGGCACACAGCATCTTCATCATCTTCATCATCACTAATCATCTGTAATTGTTTCCTCTTTATCCCTTTGTCTTTGCTTCTATTTGTTTTTTTGCTTATGTTGCTTTTAGAGACTGTTGGCCGAGTCATGTTTTTCGTTGCTACTCTTTCTTTTCTTTCTTTAGATTTTCGTTGCTCTTCTTGCAGAGCTTTTTTTTCTGGCGTATTCGTCAGTATTGCCGTTGACCTTTTTCTTGTTCTCTATTAAGATTATTAAGATTATATTGTTATTTATGCCATTTTTTAATGCTTTCTAATGTTACAAAGTGTGTATAGAATTTATATTTAATTTAGAGTTTCACTTACTGAAAATTGTGTTAGTTCACTTAGGGATGTAATTGTGTGTGTTTTAGAATACGCTCCCTCTCCTGAAATGCTTAGACTGATTGGGTGTACTTTTTGCCCGCGTGTTTCAGATTCATCAGCTGATCTGATTTTTCCCGTCAGAGTGTACTTAACTTTTCTCCTTTTGTTCCAACGGAAAAACGAAACAGATAAAACCAAGTGATCACTCAATCAACTGTGTTTTCGAAGTTTTTCTTTTTCTTTCGTACATATTGTTTTCTAAATAAGCTCAAACCATTAAAATAATATTTAACCATGAAATATCACAATAATAATATATAAGACTTTACCAAATACAAAATTCAAATACATAATGACAACAATACAATTATTAAAAATCAAAATATATTCCCTCAGAGACCAAGATTTTAATCGTGTCATGTTACCAATTCCACAACGTGACAGTTTGCATAGTTTTTAATTAGAATTTAATAACAGTTAAATGTGTAAATTGGCTATTTTCGAAGATTAGGATGCCTTCGCACGAAGTCTTCCCCTATTACGGTACTTGCTGAGAGGAATTACTAAAGGGGTAATATCCTTTAATAATATAGGCTACACACAATATACCCTACATAAAAAAAATATATAAAAAAATATAATATGTAGTAATATAATACAATATAATATAATAGGCCTAACAAATATATTATATAGAAAAAAAATATAATGTATAGTGCCAAAATATTTTATTGTAAAAACAGCGGGGCAGAGTGGACCACTGGTCCAATGTGCCCCGTGTCGTTTGGTCCACTCTGCCCCATCGTCTTTTTGGCGTTTCCTTCAGTTGTAACTATCGACTACTTTAAGTATTCAATTCATACTACAGCTTAAAATGATCTTTAGATTACCACTTTTAATATGAATATTACGGTTATGTTATTCAATGCATCGCTGAACGGCAATATTAAAGTAAAAACAACACTAAACATTTACTTAGCTGGACAAAAACAAAACAATCGATCATCTCACTGTCACCAATAAGCCGAATTCACTGACGCTTTTGTGGTAGCAGCGCCACAATGGCACCAACCTTCTTTCCGATTTTTGGCGCATTCTAGCGTCTACACGAATTACTAAAGTCAACGGTCCACTCTACCCCTAGGTCCACTTGGCCCCGGTCTCCCCTACATGATTTTTTCAAGTTTCTGACCAGATATTAAAATATAAAAAAAATTATTTTTTATAGTTATATTTAAATTTGGAAATTTATTGTACACAAGTCAATCAGAATATCATAGGAAAGTCTGAAAATTAAAATGAAGAGATTATTTATTTGAGAGCAGTCTAGTGTAAAAACATAAAAAAAAAGTTCTTTTATGCTCTTTTATGAGTATTCTTGATACTCGTTTTTCGGTGATTGTTTTCCAAAACTATTGTCATTCTCATATTATGTTGTTTTCCATTGATCCTCTTGGAAAATAAAATGAGAACGACAGTATCTTTTGAAAATATCACAGATTCATCATGCTAAATCACAGGCAGAACAGTTGCTTATAAGTTACAGTATGTCTCTTTAAAAGTTAAATGTCACATCTTAGTTGTCAGCTAAGAGTTGGTGGTTGCTGAAATAAATCAGACTTTTGGTTTCCATTAATTCGTAAAAAGCTGGAAATGATTTTATTTCACTTTGGGCATCCCAAATAAGAGTAATATGAGTTTGCGACGGTTTTTGAGGTGAGCTGAATTTTTGGGAGCCAAAAAATCTCAAAATTTTGGCACTTTTTTCAGTTTTTCCATTATTACATCTAATCGGTGCATCTTACAGAAAATGTCACACTTACCAAAATGAAAGAGCATTCCACTCTGCGTCGAATGACTTCCTTAAACATTAAATTTGGTTCAACGGTTTGGACAGAATCAGTAGTGAAAGATGAGCAAATTTTTCTGTTTCGGCTGAAAAGTGCGTTGCGCTCACTGTCAAACGCCTGTCACCCGATATTTGGCTATTCCAAATGAAAAATGTAATATACGAAAGTTTTAGAACATCAAATTCTGCGTTCAAAGAGCACCTACTTTTAATATTTTGCCCATTTCTATGCATAGATACACGCAAAAAAACAAAAATAGTCATAGCGCTCATTTTCCGCAATTTGTCTGGGGAATCGAATTTCTAAGTAGTTCGATCGTTTAATTTCGTTCGCTACATTTTATCTAGGAGGGTTGAGAATATAGAACTTCCTATATAGAAAATTACTGAGGAAAAACCGAGTAATGCTACTGAGAGGTGTGAACTGTTCTGTCAAGATCAATGACACACTGGTCCCCGTCGAGCCTGATACCATTTTTCGAACGATTCCTTTCCCTAGAACTATTGGTCCTGCTATCTGCGCATCAGCAGCCAGAATCCACCCACAAAATATTCCTGCTGAAACTTGGAAAAGGGAAGCAGGACACATCCATCTACAGTCCAAATAATTCTAAGCTCTCTGAAGAGGCAAAAATAAAAATTATTATACCTACACGCCTTCTGTAGCTGCGACAGTACTTCCGCATTTTTTAGGCAGGCAAAACAAAATTTGTCAACATCTTCCAGAAGATCACCAGCCTTCACAGAACTGTGTCGGTTTTCAACAATCCCAAAACCACACCTGATCAGGTTGCTGAGACCGGAGCCAAATTTGTAGTCCACCTATTTACGGGTGACAGCAAAGCCTCTCATAACTAAACTCGTTTGCATCTCTTCCAGAAGGCACTTTCTAAGAATAATTTCAAATTGGTAAGTTTGCCTCCAACTGAGGCAGCTACTCTCTGAGCGTAGACATTCAAGTGCAAGTGTGGAGGAACAATTTCCTTGTTCCGCAGGAGTGGGGCTGGAAGACCAGCAAAAACGTTCTCGTAGCAAATGCCATAGAGCTACCACCAGCGCCATCAGAACTACTTAACAACATTTCGTGTTCTTGCAAAAAAGAATGCCAAACAGCTTGCTCCTGTAGAGAAAGTCACTAATTGTCTGGCTGAGGATCACTGCTGGAAACAGCTTCACATGACGAAGAAGTGGACCTTATTGAAGAGGACGCATACCAAAACACACTCGAAGATGAAAAGCTGGTGGACAATGATGAGCAGATTTCTGGACCAATTTCTCAAGTGGCAGAAATGTTATTAAAACATGATATATTTCTTTTTCTTTGATTCGCCTTTTTAATTGAAGTAACTATCTGTATAAAGTATTGATTTTAAGTAATTTTTTGCTATATTAAATAAAACATTTCTGATGATATGGCTTTCTTGTTTCTGAACCCTTTACTATTACTTTTACAATCAATAGGTACTTTAATTTGTCTGAAAAGAAGGCCCTTTTCATAACTATTTGAACTTCCCCTTTTTAATATAATTAGGGTACCTACCTATATTGAGTACGTAGGTACGGGTATAGCAAATAGTTACATTTTTTGAATTGCATAGTGGGGACCAGTGTGTCATTGATCTTGACAGAACAGCTCACACCTCTCAGTAGCATTATTCGGTTTTTCATCAGCAATTTTCTATATAGGAAGTTCTATATTCTCAACCCTCCTAGATAAAACGTAGTGAACCAAATTGAACGATCGAATTACATAGAAATTCGAGTCCCCAGACGAATTGCGGAAAATGAGCTCTACGACTATTTTTGTTTTTTTGCGTGTATCTATGCGTAGCAATGAGCAAAATATTAAAATTAGGTGCTCCCTGAACGCAGAATTTGATGTTCTAGAACTTTCGTATCTTACATTTTTCATTTGGAATAGCCAAATTTCGGGTCATAGGCGTTTGAAAGTGAGCGTAACGCACTTTTCAGCCGAAACAAAAACATTTGCTCATCTTTCACTACTGATTCTGTCCAAACCGTTGAACCAAATTTAATGTTTAAGGAGATCATTCGACTCACAATTGAATACTCTTTCAGTTTGGTAAGAGTCACATTTTCTGTATGATGCACCGATTAGATGTAATAATGCAAAAACTGAAAAAAGTGCCAAATTTTTGAGGTTTATTGGCTCCCAAAAATTTAGCTCACCTCAGAAACCGTCGCAAACTGACAATACTCTTATTTGGGATGCCCAAAGTGAAATAAAATCATTTCCAGCTTTTTACGAATTAATGGAAGGCATGGCCCTTTTTTGGTCTAATTTGACTGGACTAAAATGATATTCCTATTTATTTTATCTATGAAGATTACAGGCGTAAAAATGCTTTTTTCGGTGTTCAAGTGAAGTCAATATACTTGATTTTTCTTTTTAAACATAGACTTACACATAATAATATTCACTATTTACGTAGTATAGGTATTAGTAATAGTTTATTTGTTAAAGCTATTTGGAGAAGGATGCTTCGTTCCTTTCTTTTGCTATAACGATTACTCAGTATCGTAGAATCAGCCATTCATATATCAGCCACTTAGTATTGTAGAATTAGAATATTGAAAAAAATCTAGAAAATATAAAATTAAGCATAACAAAAAAAATGAACTTATGAATAAAACTTGATGATTCCACTGAATTGAGACAGAGAAGTATTTTTTAAAAAATATTTAATTTCTTACATTATTTTTGTACATTCAATCATGTTATTCATAAATTTTTTATTTGTGAGTTCATTTCTTAAACAATAAACTCTATTAAAAAACAGTTCGTACATAACAACTATCCAATTGAATTTGTTGATCACAACATATGGCAAATTTATTCAATGTCTATAATCTTAAAGCCAAAACGAACAAAAATAAAATCGACGCGGCCTTTCCTTTTTATAATGGCCTATACAATAACCTAACAAATCTTCAAACATAGCAACGTTCATTAAAGTTTATAATATTAAATAGAGACAATAATAAAGAACGCAGAGAAATAAAAGAATCATATTTTATTTCTTTATTTAAATCATATAACCAAATGTTACCTAATATAACCATTAACAAATTTATAGATAATTCTAGGTTCCTGCTAAGAAGTAAAAAACAAAAAAGAAAAATTACTGAAGATGATCCGCAAGCTTAAGAAGCCCAACAATCCTTGTATTGGGAAGTCGTAGTCAATGCAGCAGAAGACGATTTGTTAAACACTTGAGGGCGAATCGACATGCCAGACAATATGGCAGCACTCCTGTATTCCCAGAGCAACGAGCTCCATCGCACATGGTATCCACCAGAGGTTCATCGAATTAATTTTAAAACCAATCAAATTGTCACTTGTCAATTTTGTATAAATAATGAGTCTATTTTTGTTTTGAATTTAGTTAAAGAAGGATATCCGTTAATGATTTTGAAAGTCCTTTCCACCTCCATGTAATGTATTTTTAAATATATATTTTAAATTTTTAAAGTGTGTTTGTCTTTAATTTTAATGAATCAAAAAACTTTTTAACACACGTTAAAATTAACTACAACTATCTTATCGCCTTACGAAGTTGAATAGATCTTTCCAAGTCAACGTTTTTTTCTGAAATTGATGTGGAAGGGATTTTCTTGTAAAGAAATGTTTTCAAGCTGAGAAAGCTTTTGAGGCTCAGAAAGTTCTTGAAGTTGTAGTTTTATCTCGAACTCTTTTGTGAATTTCTTCATCTTTTTCTTCAGTTTCTTCATCTTCTTTTTCTTGATTCCGATGCACAAATCGGGTTGGCCAAGAACGGTCTTGAGTTCCTTAGATTTCATAGATTCTAGAAGAACTTTCATTTCTGCATCTGTTTACCTTTAGATACAACAGGATTACGTATTAATCTTACAAGAGAATATCAGTTAAATTATGAAATAAAAAAATATCGTTTTTTAAGATTGACTTTTTGAATTGCACATGGTTTTGCAAGTGTTGAAAATAACTGAATTATTGTGGCGCAGTTTCGGAGAAATTTCTAGATAGACAATTGACAAATAACGCACCATTTGTTCAAAAGTTACTGTGTTTTGGATTTTGAATCTAAAGACAAACAAAAATCCGAAATTCATTCTGAAAATGATTATTATACCCTTGAGATGAAATTACAAAAAAAATTTCTAATCTTCAAAGCCAAAATAAAAATGAATATTATAGGAAATTTAATATTGTAAACTGTAAATATAATAGCGAAACTCAATTAGTATAAAAAAAATGGACTGGAAAATAAAAAAATTTGGCTGTAACATGGCGATATAAGGTAGAGATAGTAATACCTTAATGCTAATATTCATTGGAATACTAAAACGAATACTAAAATGTTCTCAAGTTCAGTCAAGGGTCAAAATGAATGGTTGAATGTATTATGGGTAATTAGAATAAAAACCTTATTTTCGTTTGCTATATTTTCTATATGTTTTTAGAGGAAACATGAATATCAAAAGAGAGTAGCTGTTAATTGTAGTTCATGTAGACTTTGCTCTTACTGCGGAAGCCTTGATATGGTAAATCATTTACCTAAAAAGAAATCCCACCCAAAACACTTCGTGTAAAATAAGTTGCCAAGACTCACA
>JAFIDM010002131.1:35701049-35721285 GCA_023159025.1 Thereuonema tuberculata
CTTTCTTCTCCATTTTGCATGCCATCGTGTTGTCTTTTCAGCCCCGCCCCTTCACTTTAAGAAAGCCAATTCTTTACGGGGAATTTTCACGAGGGGCATTCACTTGGGGAAATTGCACACTTCTCGCTGCGACTCTGTCGAGTGTAGAAGTTTTTCTTGACCGCTCCTGAGTGTGACTTCATTTCATAGCGAATAAGCCCCGTTATAAGGGCTATTTTTTTCTCTTGCAATTTCGTGGTTCGATTACGTTTTTAACATGTCAAGGAGACGAAAACTTACCTCGTTATCTTTTAAAGAAAAAAAAAAGAGTTAATTGCACTTTTTGAAAAATCAAATGTTTCGAAAACAGCTTTTGCCAAAGAACACCATATTCCCAGGACTACATTAAACGATATTCTTTCATCGAAACAAGTAATTGAAGAAGCTGACTGCAAAGACAAAACAAAGAGAATGAGGAAATCAAAGTTTGATGAGATCGAGGAGGTTTTAGTTCGATGGCTAAAACATGCCAGATCGCAAAATGTGCCGATTTCTGCCATGATTCTCATGAAAATTGCTAAAGAGTTGAACATTGAAGATTTCGGCGGCAGCAATGGTTGGCTGGAACGTTTCAAAGACAGACATTGCCTTTGTTTTAAAACGATTAAAATGTGGTAACTATAAAAAGTGGTTTTTTTTTTCACTTATTCATTTGCATGTATTGATTTCTGAAAATTTTTGTTTTTCTCACCGAATCCTACAGAAATTCATGAAAATACTGTATTTCAGTTTGTTTGTTTATTGAGTTTTTTTTTTTTTTTTTTTTAAATTCCCACTCCGCCTAAGTCGTCACTCCGCTTAAGTCGTCAAAAATGTTTGGACCCTTGAGTGACGACTTAACGAGGTTTTACTGTATTACATAGTATAATTATATAGATATTTAATTAATATATAGTAAAAGATTTTTATAAAAATATAGTCAAAGATCTATTAAAATACAAAATTTCTTTCCCAGTGTTTTTATCATTATTAGACTATTATAACTATATAGTAAATATTATAAAGTTATAATAATACCTACGTTTATAATTTTCATTCACATTAATGTTATTTAAATATTAGTCATATTTATTAAATGGCATAACATCAGTTTTCTTAGTTTCCTTTAACGTGTATTATATGAAAAAATTAGAATAGTGTTTTTAAATAATTGAGAATTATTTCAGTTTTATCAATCTAAATTTTCAAATCTATCTATGTTTATTGATCTACAATATATAAATAGTTTTAGTTACATGCAATTATAATGAGTTCTAGAATCATGAAATCTTTGTTTAAATCATTAGAAATTTATTTTCTTTCTGCTGCTTTTAACAGATGTAGGTCAGTCAATAAAAGCATCGAACATCGCAAACGCGCATGTATCTTCGATTTTTTTATATGTTGTTAGGACCCCTAAGAGTAGTTTACACCCAAGTTTGCATCCCTGAAAACCCTGTGCTACTCCTGTGGTGTTCGAAAATCTGCGAAATTCGGCCACCTGTGTCAGTTTTGTCAAAAAAAACCAAGTGAAAGAAGCGTTTATCGGGTATCTTCACTCTATTTGCTACAATTTGAGCCCAACTTGAGCTCTTTAGATCTATTGGTTGCGGAGATATAGTCAGTCAAAGATGGGCAAGTTTTTTCAAAAAGTGGTGAGTTATCGGTAGGGTCATGTTCCAAGACACGTACTGGCTAAACTAATGGCTCTAGAGAAACATCATGAGAAAGGAAGTTGTAGAGAATTAAATTAGCTGCAATTTGATTCCAAAATGGTGCCTCTAGGCCTCATAGTTTCCTCAAAAACGAAAAAATAATAAAACATCGGAATTTGGAAAAATGAGGAAAACAATGTACTGAATCATGTTGGTGTGTATTTCTTTAAAAACACGTGCAAGAATGTGCAGTTAACCTCGTAGATGTAACATATGGTTTCAAATAAACATACACTAAACAAATAAACGTAAACATGAAATAAACAACGGAAACATAAATGTAAACAAGAAAATTCAATGTACACAGTCAAGCATAAACACCGCAGTACTTTAGAACTTCGCCGTTTTGGAAGGGCCGGGTTTCATCCAGTCTGGATCAGTGGGGGAGGGAGTGGGAGGATGGACGACGTTTTATGGAGGTGGAAGCAGGTCGTCATGTGGTGTTGGGTCGTCCACATTCTCATCCTCCTCATCCAGTACGATAGCGGTGACGTTTGTGCAGCTGCGGTCTTGGCAAAAGGAACATAGGATAGAGCACTTTAGCCCTGCCTTTCTGCAAGTGCACGACCCTAAGCACCCTTTCTTGCATTTGCAAGCCACCATTCTAAGCAGGGTCTGAGGAGGAGCTCTGCGCACATTGTGATGGGCATGAGACCTTGTTCGCTGGTGGCCCATCCCCAATCACAAGGGTTTTTGTCGACCCCCCAACCATTATTGCATCTGGTGGTAGGTCCTCCACGAATGATATTTTGCAGCCTCTGGGTGGGGGGAGGCGGGCAAGGTTGATTTTGGCCGTTGCTGTTGATTTTACAAATGCTGAGTATCGCAGGTTGTTCAGCGTTCCCGCATCTCCGCCATACAGGTTCATCAAGATCGCCAGCATTTCCTACTTCGTCGTGGTTGGAGTTTCGATCAAGAAAAATGCTGGCGAGATCTATCCAGTGGGGTTTTTTTTTGAGGGCGTTGCACCACTTCATCTTGCCTTGCCAGAAAAGGGCAGAGGTCGTGTCACACCCACTGATGGCATGCAGGAACACAACCATCCCTCGTGGAACCTTCATTTCACCACATGTGAAGGAATTTGCTGTATAGTGAGCGCACACTGCCCCACCTCTGCCGCATTTCTGGAAATACATGTTCGTCTGTCCAGAGCTTAAGCCGTTGAGGAGGACCACGTTGAGGAGGTTGACGTCCTCCCCAATGATAAAAACTTGGTCGAACGATGAGCTCTTGAGAGTGCAGTCATCACTATATCAGTATCGGCGTCTTCTTGAGATTGATGTGCCTCGATACCGTACTCAAATTCAGTAGGCATCATGGTGATCAAGCGGCATTTGTTAGATTCTTTGGAGAGCAGTTCTGCCTGGGGAACTTTGATGGATGTTGATTCATCAAACAACATGTCACTGCAGGAGAGAGAAGCAGAGCGTCGCAGGCGTTCAGCTGATTTAGTGCTCTTCATAGATGCATCGTGTGGGTATCCTTCAAACACCACAGCTACGTTTGTACCAAAGTGGTTGTAAACGTAGCTAACGTATCCCGCCACAATGGCTCTGACTGAATCATTGCGATGCCAGATCACCTTGTTAACAATGTTGGGCCAGATCACAATGTTAACTTCACATTCTTGCACCTTTTTTTAAAGAAATACATACCAACATGATTCAGTACAATGTTTTCATCATTTTTCCAAATTCCGATGTTTTACTGTTTTTTCATTTTTGAGGAAACTATGAGGCCTAGAGGCACCATTTTGGAATCAAATTGTAGCTAATTTAATTCCCTACAACTTCTTCTTTCATGGTCTTTCTCTAGAACCTTCAGTTTAGCCGGTACGTGTCTTGGAACATGACCCTACCGATAACTTTGCAGTTTTTGGAAAAAGTTGCCCATCTTTGACTGGCTATATCTCCACAACCAATGGACCAAGAGAGCTCGTATTGGGTTCAAATTCTAGCAAATTTAGTTTGCTTTACAAAAAATATAGAGTGACGATACCGAGAAACGCTTCCTTCCGGTGTTTTTTTCGACAAAACAGACACAAGTGCCCGAATTTCGCAGTTTTTCGAACACCACAGGAGTAGCACAGGGTTTTCAGGGTTGCAAACTTGGGTGTACACTAATCTCAGGGGTCCTAACAACATATAAAAAAAAATCGTAGATACATGCGCGTTTGCGATGTTTGCCTTTTTTTGTGTCGATATTGACTGGCCTAATGTGGAAATAAAACATTTCATTTGTTGATATTATTTTTAATTTCTGTTTAGAAAGAGTAACTTCAAAATAGTCATGGTAATTCGTACACACACATTTTAGTTTGTTAATTAGTTAAAAGACATCAGTTAGTTAATAATACTAGTAAATGTATTAGTTTCATGTATCTTTATTTCTTATTTTGTTGTAAAAATTGGCATTATAAAGACATTTGTTCCGTTTTCAATTACTTTGTATTTTTCCAAATGTACTCTTCAGATTGAATAAATTTTAAACTTATGTTAATTGAAAAGAATATTTTCTTGTCAATGTTTCTTCAAGTCTTTATGATCTCTATTATCTTCTTATTGAAATAAAGGAAGAAAAAGCTATGATAGAAAATAATCATTTCAGAGCAAATAATTTTGGAGTTAATGACCACTTTACACGCTCTTGAAAACTTGCCTGAAACCGGCAAATGGCTCGAAAAATCTGCCAGTTGCTCTTAATTAGAAACGGCTCTAAATTCAGGCAAATAGTTGGATGCAGCGCTCTTGGCGGCGAGAAAATTTATTTAAAAACTACGACAGTGATGAAAATCTGGATATTCCCTGTGGTTTCAATCCACGGCTTTATTCACTACATTCTTTTTCTCTGGGATATTTTTTACATTTTTCTTTATCTCTGCTGTGAAATTAGTTGAGAATTAATAACAAACAAAGCTGCAAAATTATGTTTGTCGCTTCGGCGAAGGCAGTTGTAATCACGAACTCAACATATTTGAACATCTTACCGTGTAAAGCGATACGACAAGTGGTAATTGGCAAATATTTGAGCTTGTTTGAGGCAAGTTTTCGGGAGCGTGTAAAGCAGCCGTAAGAGAAACAAAGCGTTTCATAAACCAACTTAGGATTTGTTTTATGTCGTAAATCAACTAATACAAATAGATTTTAATTTCTATTACAGAATATCACTGATAATCTACAATGCTCGCTTCAACCAATTAAAACAACTGAAATTATAATCTTAAAATTTTGTAATAACTTGATGAACTACAAGATATTCAGTATTAAGTAATTAAACAGAAAGAAGATTTAATTCTGAAGTTCTCTAATTATAAATAGATTTGGCTAAAATATTTAAAAAAGAAAAAATTTCTCAGTTTCAAACAAATACATAGAGTTTAGATTCCTGCTAAATGATTTAGAAAAAAAAGTTTAATTTGAAGTCATTATGAAAACTTAAAATGTGCAAACTCAGTAATGATAAAATATTTATGAAATAATTTGAATTTAGGGATAGTTACTGAAATCATGCTTTTAAAAATCCTAATAAATTTGGACAACAGTAATCGGGCACTGAAATGCTCATTTTTAGTCAAAATTTAAAAATCTTTGTGATTTAATTGTAAAAAGAAATAATCCAGATAAACCTACAAACAGTTAAAATGAAGTTCACGAATTGGACCAGTGAAACAACTGCAGGTCTTCGGGAGGGGAATAACTGAATTTTTTTAAGAAAATAAATCAAACTTCAGCCCTAACACGTTCAGTTTTGCTGTTATAACTTTATTAACAGAAATATTAAAATTCAAACAATTTATTTTTCGTCATTAGTGGTCAACGTTATCTTCAAAATGATGTCTCAATCATTGATTTTGATGAAGTATTATGGGAGTTATGGCGTACCGACAGAAAAACACCTTTGAGAAATAATATATAAGGATTTTTGTATGATATGTAAACCTAAGTTATTCTTTATTTATTTTCCAATTTCATTAGAATGACCATTAAAAATGGCTTACTCTTTATTTCTGATAATTACTGTAATTTACTTTTTATTTAAAGAAAACATGTGAAAAGACGAAAACAATTTTTTATGTTAAGTTTACATTGAAAATTATATCTTCTGTAATTAGAAAATTTATTAAATTTCCTTTTATAATACACAAGACCAGTCAGGTAACATAAAAACACCTGTATTGTAGGTGCTGGTATTGATACTTACAACACTTAACAAAATAGTCAAAAAATCTTAAAAAATTTTTTTACATATTTATCATAACATATATTTATTTCAATGATATAAATCTGGGTTATATACGTTACACATAAAATTATTACAGATCTAACTTATAGAACTGAATTATTTCATTATTATAAATTAAATAATATATTCATCAAAAGGAAACAGATGATTCTTTCAACTGATTTTGCTTAAAACAATTGAATTTTTTTCATGTTATTTATCTACCTCTAAAGAAAATTCCAAATGTTCTGTTGTTGTATGCATCAATTTGTCTTCGAAGACGACTTACAATATTATTGTTGAGATAATGTAAGATTAAACTGATGAAAAGAAATTAAAAAACATTTTTCAAAAAGATAGTTTATTTTGAAAACATATGTAAACATAATGTGAATCCACAGCAACAATCTTGAACTGTTGAAGTAACAGGACTTTTGCTAAGTTATGAAAACACTAGGCCCCTTAATTATCTTTATGTTAAGAAAATTGTTTTGTTATAAAACTCATTCTGCATTATAATCTAATTAAAATGCGGAATTAGATTCACCATTTATGCTTAATTTATTTCTTTTTTGCCCAATATTTTTTAAGCTTCTGGCGTTTGTGTGCAGTTTGTATGTACAAGATGTTGGTTTCATCTTGTGACCCATTCTGCAATAAGAAATTTTTCTTTCTTAAAAAATTTAATTCTTTGCTAAAAACATTAGAAACTCTTATCGGGTCTTCAAAGAGAAGCTTAGATGTTATGACTCCCCAGCCCTCCAACTTCAGGACAAAAAAGGGAACATGGCATATAGTAAGAGGGGCAACTTTAACATACTAGCAGATTACTTTTAAGGTATATACACAGAAATTCTTCATAAACCAATATATAATAAACTTCACATTTCATGTTTCGAGGTGTGACTTCATCATCAGATGTATAAAAAAATAAAACAAGTTGAAAACGGCCATAAACCTTGTTTTATGACCGCAAAATCAACACTACAATGAATATCATTAATATTAGAATTACCTAAATAGTTACACACTGATACAATGTAAACAGCTTAATTAGTTTAGGTCATAATCTAAAGCATTTTGAAATGAGATTTCCGTATTGTAACATTTATGTGACCTGATAATAAGTGATTCATGAAATTTCCGGAGATAAGAATCCTGCTCTATTGCGTAAATGATTGGATAGTTGGTAAAAATAATGTCCCGTTTTTTGGTTGTGGTAAGCGATTAGGTACTGTAAATTACGCTGTTTTACAGCCCTTTCGTGTTCTTTCATATGTGTTAGGGCCGGTCTTTTAGTCTTTCCCACGTATATGCAATCATCCTCGCCATCCTCATTATGAACAATTACTTTTAAGGAACTCTTAAATTGCGAAGAACCACTCAGAAGATGGCGTTCGATGGTGGACCAAAGTCATCCCCCAAACCTGATTTTAAACCCCCGTCTATAAGGGAGATCCAGGTGATACTGACTCAAGAAAAATTTCAGGGCGTCGGGGGAAAATTAAGATTACAGCCGAATTATGGAACTACGCTAGCAAAAATGCAATTGGATCACTCCAAAAGCTTTTTGAGGAGATATGGAAGAAAGTGGAATGGAAAATAGCCCTGATACATCCTAGTCACAAAAAAAGGTTCGAAATCGGATCCCAGAGGGATCTTACTGCTGGATGTGACCTACAAGATATTGTCCAGAGTATTACCAGAACCTCAGTTAGATGACCAACTTGGGGAGTATCAAGCAGGGATTAGGAAAGGGAGATCTTGCCCTGAACAGATCTTAAATCTCAGAAACATTGTAGCATGAGAACGAAACTGTATGAAGTGACCTTTGTAGCCGTCCAAAAAGCTTACCCATTCCAAAAACAGAGTCATTGTTCAATATATTGGAGGAGTTTGGCTGGGACGGGAAAACTAACCTCATAAAGGAGACGCTCACGAATACGAATTCTAAAGTCAGATTCACAGGCGAACTATTAGAACCTTTTGAGATCAGAACAGGAGTCCAGCAAGGGGATGGTCTCTCACCCCTGTTGTTCAACTTGTGCACTCGAAAAACTTGTGCACTCTTGGAACACCAAAATAAGGCATTATCACACAGTAATTAAGCTAGAGGCACCCTATGAAGCAGAGACCTAGTCATTAGGAGGAAAGGGCAAATGTAGAAATTTAAAATCAAGGAGAGGAAGATTCTGAGGAAGAATATAGGTCTCAAATTCGAAAATAACAAACACTATAGGAATGGAGCCCTCTACGTAAAGTCGGAGAGACTCTCGGACACCACGAGGAAAAGAAGGATCAAGGATCGATTTCTATGGACACACATACCAAATGAATCCGTGACATGTAATGTAACAGTATTTGTAATAAATTGATGGCAATCAAAAGGCAACCTTAGAAATATATAAAATTATGTATTTTTTAAAAATTTAACTATCAATCTTTTACAAAACGGCATATTTCCTGAATGCTGTCAGCTGTACCGTAATGAGGACCATATTTTCTAGCAAGTCGGGGGCATCTTTCCGTACATTTCAGTGACCCAGAATTATCGCGAGCAAGAGATCCCCAATTGCATCAAAAATAGGATGAAGGGTCGCCTCAGTCACCTCACTATTATCCGATAGACTGTTCAATGTGGAATTCCCTTAGAAAGAAGGTTTACTGCGGCGATAAAGACAAATTTACCGAATACAGACCAAGGAGAAAATTAGTAAAACATTTGGAGGATATAATCTTAGATGTGGTTCGGAAATTCATCTCTACATGAAAGAAACGACTGAGGGCAGCTTCTCAACATGGAGATGTTCACATTGACCATTTGTTTAAGTAAAATATGTTAAGTTTAAAACCATTTTCCCCGAGAAAGTAAATACTATTCAAAGCAAAAGACTCACCATAAAAGTTGTTGCAGTAACAGAAGTGATGATACCAGGAGAAGAGAAAACTCGTCTAAGGCAGGATTTGCACAAGAAACGAATCTTTCCTCATTGCCCGTGAGGAATTAGAAAACCCGCAATATACTGAACGGTTAAAAGATTCCCAAGGAAGTTAAAAAGGAAGAATACGTCTTTGATAAACAGGAAAAGCTCAGCGATTGTTCCAAAATGGAGGAAGCAAATTGTGGTACGGAAGTGTAAAGGATGATCTAAACTTCTAAAGGAAAACAACGATGAAAAGAGCAGCGAGGGCGAAAACACGGAATGGAAGATAAGTAACACAGACATGAACCCTGTGGAAAGCAATGGAAACTCAGAGAACGGATCTGGAATGGAGGAACAGGAATCTCAAGGTATATGGAGAATGACGAGGATTTGCTTTGACGAAGAATGATCAAGAATCAATTGACGAATAACATGCGATATCAGATGAGGCAATGGGATTTGAGGAAACCAACAATGTCGAAAAGCTTAAAAAACAAAACTGCAGAAGTTATTCGTCAGCGTTGATCCAGACGTGGAAGATCGAACAATTGATGGAAGATATGTTCGATGAACAGAGACCGACAATAGACAGCCATCCTTCTCTTTATTTTGCGGAGTATCTGAAAAAGTTACCGTTCCTTTTTACTCCAACTTGCATGTTACACCATTTTCGGAGATTGATGAAATTCGATCTATAAGAGAATATGAAGAAGATCTTGGCCGTCATGTTGCCCTTATCGTACAACATGCGGAGACTCTTAAGAGAAGATCAAAGTCAGTGGAGTCACTGAAATTGAGGAATGGATGAAGGGTATAAAGTAAGGTGGAGGATAAAACTGCATCTCCTTCAACCTCAATGGATATTTGCTGGGGATAGTTCCCATATTATTTAAATCATTATATTTCACGGTTACGTGGAAAACAGGTACAAATTGAGTTAATGTAAGAAAATTAATATTAGCACAGACTACTTTGGATTCATTAAATCACTGCAGGAACATTTATTGCTTTTCTGACTTGAAAAAATTATGTTTAGAAATGTAAAAAATAGCTGATTCTAATTTTTTGTGAAAAAGGGACCCCAACCCCACATTCTATAAAACCAAAATCTAGATTGGTTGTTCACTATCATCAGCAACCAACATGTTTTCTGAAGTAGAAAGTTACCAATATCGCGAATGGCGAAAAAGAGACAGACTGAAATACCTTATATACTCGCATAATTTACCCCTTCGTTCTCCCTGCCGAAAAAAGCCGTTTTTTAAAATGAATTCAAATCCAATTATTGTTGTTACTTCAATAATGTTTAACTATTCCACTCAGACAATCCTGCTTTCGACCATAACAATCATTAGAAACATTTTAACAGGCTATCTAGCAGTGACGTAATGAGGGGGGGAGGAGCGTAAGTTCAGAAGCCGAACTATAATAGCGGCCCCCCCCTCCAAAAAAAAAAAGATGGTTTCAGAATTCTGGGGGAAAGGGAACGGATCTCCCCTTAACCCGCAAAAAAAAAAAAAAAGAAAATATGGCCAATTCAACAAATTGTCTTTCTAAAAGATTAAAAATGTACGCAATACGAACAATTAAACAGTGAATATGAGATCAGATGGGACTTTTTGTTCAACATTTCCTTTTTTTTAAAATTCGGAAAATCTAACGAAAACATCTAATGTAAACAATCTGTTGTAGATTCTATCTATATACGATATACTGGTACTCTTTCATTCATTCCGGGCGAGCTTTCCAGTCTGAGGAGTGTCCTTTACACTTCAGTAGCTTCCCGATACATCTGCTCTCAAAAGGACGATCGCCGTCGTCACCATACAGCAGCGCCCTGCAACGGAAAAAAGGAATCATTACATCTCATTAACGGCGACCCTTAATGCTGCCGTTCTTGGGAATTAATTTATTTTTGTTTTTAGAGGGCTATCGTTTAGCAAAGTACAAAGTGGAGACCACCGTTCAAAAGCTAAATAAAGCAATTGAGTCGGACAATGCAAGAACGTCCCAAGTCCAAGTAATTTTATTTTGAGATAAATAAGAAAAACTGTCTAGATCCGTTAATGTTCACATTTAAAAACTTAATGCCAGCCTCCTCAAGGTAGTTACAATGGACTTGGGATGTTATATCGCAGCACTGATGCTTCAAGACACCTGAAGCGCTTTGACATGGAATTTTCATATTTTTGGACTTGAGACGTTCTTGCATTGACCGACTCAAGTGTATCACTAGTAAAAACTTTAGTGTTTTATTGAGCCAGAAAATTTTGAGCGCTAAATAATAAGTAACGTAGTTATACTAAAAACTAATCACATCCCCAGAGTAAATATGCGAAAATGAAATCAGAAATTACTTAAGCATCATTGCTGATTGAGTTGAACTACAACAGTGACACACAACCTTATTTTAAGTGTACCAACAGAAAATTTAATGGGATCTAGGCATTAAGAATATAATCTAAAACACGAAATTTGATATTGATCATCGCATTATTTTTTGAGTAATTTATGCTTCAGGGTTTTTGTCCTTCAAGAAAAAAATGACCATTAAAAAGCGACCTACTGTATAAATAAAATTAAAACAAAAAAAAATTACAAAAAATTAAATATTTAATTCTTAGATTAAATCATAAGTTGAAACTCGTAAAATGGAATAGGATAATTATTTTTTAATTAAATTAAATCCGAGCTGGAAAACATTACAAGTAACGAAATGAGTTTTGATTAGTTAACGAAAAATGCCAACGAAATTTTTTAAGTAGTAACAGAAAACAACAAAATCCGTGTTTTCATTATAAAGATGACCTATTTTAGTGGCATCATTACTTTTTATTACATTTCTCGAAAATTCAACTGTGATTTTTCTCCATTTATATTATTATTACATGTAAATCAATTTCTTTATTCATTAATTTGCACTCACTTCAAAAAGTTAAGCACGGAGAGGAAAAATGTTAATTTCCGTAAGCCAATCTTAAAGCAGCTGAAATTTGCTGCAAAGATAGAAGGAAGTGTACATTTTATATGGGTAACAGCCAATCACGGTTTTGTGTCGAGAAATATGCAAAACAGGCGTATAAGAAGCCGGCATTGTGAAGAGTTACAGGAGTTGCATGTAAGTGCTAATGAAAGGTGTTTAGAACATTCGTACGATTTGTTTTCAAGCTATACGTGTTTCTATGGCTTCCAGAAGAGCAATGGAAGATTCTAAGCGCTGGCGGGCTATCGGACGCATTGAAGCAGGACAGTCTATAACAGATGTTGCTCGTTTCTTTGGCGTTCATCATTCCGTCATTTCACGATTATGTAAACTAGTCCAAACCAGCCAAACAGTTGTCCGAAGACCTGTAGCCGGTCGTCCAAGGGTTACGACCCCCGCGGAATATCGATATATTGCTGTTGTACCCAAGCGGAATCGAAGATCGACCTCCACACGTGTGACATCTATGGCTGTAGCGGCCATTGGTAAGACGATATCTGCCACTAATGTTCGTCGAAGGATCCACATGAATGGTCTGTACGCCCGGGTACCAAGAGTTTGTGTTCCTTTATCCGTTCAATCCAGAGGGGCGCGTTACAGTGGTTCCGCCAGCATGTGAATTGGACAATGTCTGATTGGGGTAACGTTATGTTCACAGATGAGTCCAAATTTGCCCTATAACCGATGATAAGCGTGTAAGGATCTGGAGGGAACAAGGCCCACGCAATTGGCCCCAGAACATCACGCATTCCGCGGTGGAAGCATCATGGTCTGGGCAGGGATTTCATTGGGATATCGCACCGACCTGAACATCTACAGGCGAGGTTCTGTGTCGGCTGTACGGTATCGAGATGAAGTCCTAGAACCCATTGTGAAACTACGCTACAGCAGTTTTGTCCTTCTTTCGTTTTAATGTACGATAATGCGCGTCCCCATAGAGCTGCCATCGTTGACGACTTTCAGGAGAGTGAGGGGATTGCACGTATGGAGTGGCTGGCTTACTCACCGGACCTTATTACAATTGAAAATCTTTGGGATACTCTCGGCCGTGCTGTATGTCGACGTTTCCCACCTCCAGCCGCCCTACAGGAGGAATGGGAATTACTGGACTCTGTGGTGGTTGATCACCTTGTAACAAGCTTGATCTCATGCTGTAAACTTTGTATGCAGGTGAGGGGTGCTCACATAACCTATTAATGTCTAATATCGGTTTTTATTGTTTGTTTTGAATTTAATCATTTTGTTAATGACGTAAGTATGACGTCGTCTTATAATTTATGAAAATTCAATATTTTTTTTATCTTTGTTTTGTTTCATGAATAAATATAGAGCTACTTACTTGCAGCATTTCATGCCAATCACAGCAGTACTTGAAATCATTTTTTTGCATTTTACTGCTCCGTTCTTAACTTTTGGAAGTGAGCGTACTTTCTTTATAAATAAATAAATTCTAATTTATAAATATATACAAGGTGGTTATAATTAAAGTTGGTCTGTTTAGAGCATCTTGCAGCTTCAAACAATATTCGGAGAGACAACAAAAATTGTACACATACTATTGAAATGACTCGCTCAACGATTCTTCAAAAAAAAAGTATTTTACAGCTATATGAACGGAAAACAAAAACAGAATGTTCGAAAACACATTTATTTCACAGTAACTGTATCAGACATTTAAACGAATCATGTGATATTGCTTATTATGTTCCCCCCGACAAATGTGACGATGAACTGTATGCTGAACTGCTGATCGTAGGTGATCACACGTGATAGTTCGCACATGTAGCGTGATAATAATGTTGCATCTCCTCTTTACACTACACTTTACATTACACCCTTTGGGTATCCGCAAAACAAAAAATCGCATGTAGTTAGGTCAGGAGAACGTGGTGACCCGGCAGTAGGGAACAGGCGACTGAGTACTCGATCATTGGTAAAGTGTTGTCGCAACAAAGTTTGCACGAACCTTCCAATATGAGGAGGTTCACCATCTTGCATAAAAGAGATTGAATCAAAACACTGTCTTTCCTGCAGCTGGGGTATCACAAAGTTCTAGAGCATGTCAGAATATCTAGCCACAGTCACGCAACATGAATGAAGACGATTAGCAGTAATTTCTTTAAAAAAAATAAGGGCCCAGGATGAAGTTGGATGTGAATTCACACTAGAGTGTAAGTTTGGGCGAATGTAGAGGCATTTTCTGAAAAACGTGTGAATTTTCATTGGACCACAAACAGCAATTGTGGATGTTCACAGTACCATTCAAATAAACGTGTGCTTCGTCATTCCGTAGGATGTCCCATGGCCACGACATATCAACTTCCATCCTCACCAGAAAGGTCAATGCAAAAGTGAGTCGCCTGGAAGCAGTTCTTGTCTTGTATGGAAAAAAATCAAGTTTCTCAGGATCTGTGTAATTTGCGCCAATATAGATCAAATTGTCGTGATGCAGCTCGACACTACCTGAATCTGCAGCTTTCTCCAACAACTGCTGAACGATTGATGTGGCAACGTCTTCAATCACGTGATCACCGATACACTTTTGTCCTCTGCCACGTTGCACACTTAAAGATCCGGTTTCTTCAATTTTTTTCATCATTTTTCTGACACCTTGTGGTGACATCAGTCCACAGCGTCCTTTTTTAGCCCGTTGAAATTCACGAAACGCAGCTACAGCATTACCATGACTTTTATAATAACATTTGACTATCGTCGCACGTTTTTGTAAAAGTCAATGTCATCACGGTTGTTGCTATCTCTCCGACTACTGGTTGCAGCTGCTGGATGATCTAAATAATCCAACTTTAATGATAACCACCTTTTATACAATATAAGGTCTTTCAGAAATAATGATACTATTTGATAATAATGCTGTTTCAGAATGGTGCAGAGTACAGTTTATTTTTTATATAAAATTACTTTATTTTAAAATAAAATGTGGCCACACTTTTCAGTTATTGCCTCTACTTTATAAACAGTAATTATATTAGTGTTCTTTTATAATTACTGAGTCAATTACAGAGTTAGGTAATTAAATGTCATATTTTGCTCTGACGCGACGTATATTTTGTCTGACCTTGAGGCTGTCGATTGGTCAACATTTCAAGAGACCGAGCCAAATAGTGTCATATATCACTATTTCTTATAACTTAAAACATTTTTGTTTAACCCCCTTCCAATGCACAAGGGCAGCTAAAATTTGGTCTACAATAACTACTTAAGGTCTTGAATAAATGATAAAAATTTCAAGGGAGGTTCCGACCTGTCAAGCCTAACCATTCGCTTGTAAGTCGAGGTCAGGTGGTTAAACCGACGCTTGCCTTTTAACTCCCGGGAAACAAACCCGGTTCCCATTAAACAGAGGGTTTAGTGGACCCTAGACTCAATCTGCTTTAATTCAGCGGAGAAAATTCGCTGGGTTGGAGAATGAACTTGGCTGCCCTCAATAAGCACTTTAGCACTTGAACGGACCCATCGCATATAACCAATATTTGTTTATTAAGTACATTATTATATAGTAATAATAATACAAAAATAACACCCTGTCTTAATAGATGTCTAATTATTTCGTTACAACTTTTAAAATAAAGTAAAACTAAAATTCAGATTTTAGCGTAACACAAACACTTTGATGTATAAAACGAAAACCGGAATATATTTTTTATGTTTTTTTTATTTGCCAGTTTTGACTTAAACTCTTTCCCTATTTAAGGAAGGCGAAACGACTCTCACCTTTCAATGAATTCATAACTTTCAGTTAACGGGTATTTCATGTCGAATGCAGAAATCTAAGTCATCAGCATGACTTCAAAACAGCAGCAGCTACTTCGATGTACAAATGGTTTTTGCCACCTAAAAAACAGAAAATCATTTAGGTTACACAAGCATTCAAATACATCTACAATATTAGGTTGAATATTTAAGCTTCGAATTTAATTTCAATAGAATAATAACCTGTCTTATTTTTGCATATTTTCAGGTTTGCATTACCGTAATACACTTCATTCTTTGATAATTTTTAAGGACGAATAAAAACTTACTTTCCCGGTCCTATTGAGGAATTAAGTACATACTGAAAGTGAAACTATCATATACATAGTTCCGATAGTTCCAGATGAAATGGGAACATAGGGCATTCGAACTTTAACTTTCATTACTTTATTAGCAACAAATTCAATCAAAGTAAGAACCATTGGTATCACACATTCCTACCAAAGATCAGGAAGCCGATAAATACCCTTTTTAAAAAAATCAGACACAGGAACTCATAAACTAAAGGCCTTTGCCAGCTGGGTCTGGTTGTGGAACTACTTGTTCCTCAGGTAGAATACCAAATGAAAAAAAAAATGGTATTCTTTGGGCGGCAAGTCTAGTGAGTAAGCTGGATGTTGAAGAACCTCTTATCCAAAGCTGTTGGATCTTCTGCTTTGCAGCGTGAGGACGTGCATTGTCATGGAGCAGGAGAACGACAAACCGTTTCACCATTTCCGATGCTCCTTCAGCAGCTTGGTATGTACCATCCCCAAATCTGAGCTGTACAGAGCACGGTGACCGTCTGGCCTGGTTTTAGAAAGTCCGATGGATCAAATCTGCAGTAGTCCACCATACAATCGGTTCACTTTGTCGATTGCCTCCAGATGGTGACAAATGGTAGAAGAATGTAGACAACGTCTCGGCAAGCAGTCGGAGGGTCATGATCACCGGCCTTAAACTTCTGGAACCAATGGTACACCATATTTTTGGATGTGGTTCCCTCCCCAAATGCCATGTTGATTTGCTTCGCTATCTCGCTGGCGTTGCTACCCAGCTTTCGTTCAAAGAGCAATTACACGAATATCCTGACTCTCCAATTTCACAGTGTCTTCAGGGACCACTGAGATGCCTCGGTATGGTCGGAGGGTAAACTGCCATGAAAATTAATAAACCCCCTATCTTTTGGATAAAGATTGGATAAATATTTCCAAGACAGCAGGATTTTAGGTGCTTTTCAAAAACCAACGAAATATTTTGACCGAATCAATTAGCTTTAATGATAAACTATTTCCAAACGAGATTCACGGGGTTCATTATATCAATGGTAAGTCTCTTCCAAGGCTTCAAATAATATCACAATGATTTTCATCAAACAAAATTCTATGCATTCACTTTCTGGACTGTTTCTAGAATATTCATTAAAATCCTGAAAGAAATTTTCTTATAAATTAAAAGAAATGAACTTTCAGGCAGGCAATATTTACTACCGTATACTTAATAAACAAAAAGTCTATTGACACATTCATAGCTGCACAAAAATGTCTGTCAAAAGTGTGTAAAATATTTGTCAGTTCTCCTGCTAGAGGGCGCAACAGTCAGCAGACGAAACCATCAACTACAAGCTTGGTCATTTCAATATTAGTATATTCTGGCTGTTTTAATCATGCTTTATTTTATTAGCCAACCAATGAGGAAAATGTTATTTTATCAGTCAGTCAATGTATATGTTCCCTTATAATAACTGTTGAGCCTCTGGATGGATCTTCTTCAAACGTGGTATGCATATTCGAGGACTAAGAATTACCTAACTTTCGTACTTGAAATCTTTTCCAAATGAATCCTTGTCAAATTAACGCGAGAAGACGATAAAATCTTACAGAAAAGAAATGAAATCTTAACCATGGAACAATCGTTGGAATCAATGTGGAAGCTCCAAAACTAAAATAAGCAATAATCAATTTACTAGAAAAGGAAGCTTAAGACTTTAATGTGCTGGCATTCTGCCAACCTCAAATGAATTAGCGGAATTCTTAACGCATTAAAAGAAAGACATCGCCGCTTACTTGTCACTATTCCTAGCTGATGAGCGTCCCAAAGAACGTGAAATAGCTGTTCTAGAATGACACTCAGTAAACACTTGGTCTCACCCATTGATGTCTAACAATAGATTTCTATCCTAATTCTGGTTAATCTATCATTCTCTTAATGAATATTAAATTCTTAATCCATTTCCCGTGTTTTGATACGATTAAAAGTAACCAGTTTTTTTTAATGCATAGTAAGGATTAAATTCAAAGTTGTTTTTCTTGTTTGTTAATGGAAAATTTGTACTATTTGTATTCAACAGATTAAATTATAAACACATTAAAATATTTTTTTTTATTTCTTGTTTTTAAGCTTGGAGGTTCCACTCTTGTTCTCTCTTTAACTAATATCCACCTCCGTAATGGGACCTAGGGGTTTATAGAGTCTGCTCTCCACTGATGATCTGCATATTACAGTGAAACAGCTGTTTGGAGATGGCGCTTTGCTCTATTAAACACTAGGGTGCCCTCTTTTAATGTGTTTAGTCATTTTTAGGAGATTAATTTGATGCCTACAGAAAACCCATTTGCGGCCAGCGGATCCTGGTACATGGTTTTCTATTCTTCTTTTAATGTGTTTTTTTATTTCTTGTTTTTAAGCTTGGAGGTTCCACTCCTGTTCTCTCTTTAAAGATTAAATTATAATTTGAGTATAAATTTCTTTTCGTTTTAGTCATCGTCTATTAAAAAAAAAAATAAAAGAAATAACAAAATTTTAAGGAAAGTAGGTTTTAAGTTCCTTCGAACTTTTTGGTCTTATTTTTATTGATAATTAAAAATAAAATTAATTTCAGTCTTTACCTTTAGAAATAATTTTGAACATCATCTTCACCATCACCTAATGCAACAGTAGCTATAGAAAAACAAAATACAAATAAGTTGAAAATCATAATAATTTAAATAAAATATTTTGATGCATTTTATTGACGATCTGTAAAACTGATAGTAAAGAAGAACAAAATACGTTTCAGAAATATTTAAGGAGATTAATTCAAAGGATGCGTGGGAAAACAAGACAAGATATTAAGAAATGCTTTGAGATCCAAGCTTATATTAAGAGTATTTTATATTATAGATATTTTAGGATAGCCCGTTCACTATATCTGTGGAGGCACGTGACAGAACCATTTATGATAAAGACTGAGCATAGTAAAATATATAATATTGCAAAAACCAACAAAAATAATAAATACAAACAAAGTTCCGAAATGACGCAGAAACTAAAAAATATCTTGAGCTTTAATCGATGAGAGTCGGGGACGGCCGTTTCTCCTTTTTGTGTACTCGTCAGTCAGACCCATTCATCAGATAAAACGCTCAGATTGTGCTAAAGGGTGAAGGGAAATCAATATCGTACCCAACAGTGGCCTCCCTCTAAAAGAAAACACAATTAAAAAATCAAAACAATAAGCAAAGCTTTAAATCTTGGCCTGCGAATTAGTCAGGCTCAACAGAAATTGGCAATCACAGCGCTGGGTTGCGACCTCTGGCGGCGAAAAAAACAAATGCTTATGGGTGATCAGAGACTCCACAGTAAATTGATTTTTGCTATACAGGAATCATTACATCTCGTTATTTCTTACGAATTTATAACTCAAATCCTTTATTTTTGGGGGGAAATATTTTGTGTATTTGTGATTCCCAAGAAGAGTATATATCTGCAGGAAGTAATCCATTTTCTAAAGAAGCCGTTTCCTAAAGAAAATTGAAGCGAAATCGAAGTTTTAGCGGCGTGTGATTACAAGGAGTACAGATAAGAAACAGATTAAATGCCTATTATTTTACAAAGATGAAAAAAGATAGCTTACTTCAATAATCTATGTATAAATTTACTAAATGATGATAGAAATTCATTTTCTAGTGTGATCGAAAAAGAACCATATGACTCGTAACATCTTAACTCTTCTATACTTAAATTAAATGAAAACATCGCTCCTTAAACCTTCAAAACATCTTTATATCTTCTCTATTTCAATCCTCTTAACGAGAATTTTCTTCAGGAGAAAAATAAAATTCTTTCTTACATCTCAAAATCAGAAATTAACCATAATAATCAAAATAAAAAATACAATAACGTTACAATATAATATCTTATCATTATTCATTAACAATTAAATAAATGCAATCACCATATGATTCATTTGGATGCCTTCGCATTCTTCTGTAGTTAAAACAAACTTGTTTGAAATGAAAAGAAATGCATTTTCGCATTTTCTTTTCTTTTTTACTAATAATGAAATATTTTCAAAAAAAATTAATCCTTTATTATTATTTTGACTTTTTTTTCCGTCTAATGTTCCGGGATCTTAGTGAAGTGATTTATATTATTTTGAGTACCAAAATGTAACGTTGTCAGCCTCGTGGTCTGTTTGTAAAACTACTGATTTCTTACATAAAATAATAATTCAACAAATATTATCAATTAAAATTATTTCTTTTAGAATGACTTTTACTATTAGCATAAAATGTGTAAATAAATGTTCAATAAAATAACTGAAACAAAAAAAAAATTAGTTAATAACACTATTGTACTTTCAA
>JAFIDM010002131.1:35729058-35766791 GCA_023159025.1 Thereuonema tuberculata
TTTTTTTTTGATGAAACTAGGAGACTCTTGCTCTTATTAATTCTGGGTCACTCTTTGACTTGACGGGAAAATGTAATCCTCATTTCGGTACAGCTGACAACAATCAGGAAAAAGCCATTATGTAACAAATTAAAAGAGAGCTAACTTTAAAAAAATACATAATTTTATTTATTTCTAAGGTTGCCTTTTGAGTGTCATAAATTTATTACAAATACCGTTACATTACATGTCATTTAACCAGAATGTTTCGAGTTATTTCAAATATTTCTCAGAATGCTATTTTTAGACATATGCTTTTAATTTTTTAGCTTGACAAAAGCTTTTAGAACAAACTTATTTGTAACTTGCAGCAATTGTTAATTACATCCATCTGCTAATATGTGCTAATTCTCAATCGCTTAAGAAAGTTGATTTGTAAAAATTGGTTAATTTTGAAATTAGAATTTTGTTGTTGTTGTGGCTCATATGTGTGTGTATGTAAACTTTTATAATAATTATACCCAAAATATCTCTTTATATCGAAATTATTATCATAAATTTTCAAAATTTAACATAAAAGCAACCAATATTTCATTCTTTTAAACAAAGAACGTTTTCAAGGTTTCTTTAAAACATACATTACAAGAAAAAACATATATCCACACAAAAGAAAAATCTTCTTTTCTCAAACAAACATAAAATCGTGCATGAATAACAATAAAACTTAGTCAAATAATATAAACGTGTAAAACAAAAACAAAATGAATAAAAATATAAATAATACAAAACAGACTTACACCAATTTCAGTAATTTTTTCAATTTTATATTGTTGTTAATAAACTTTTTGAAAATACCCAATGAAATCTCATTCACTTTTAACGATTTATCTTTGTTTATACAATGACTCCAGTTAATGAAGCAAAATTCTAAAATTAATCTTTCTGATTCTTCCTGCGATTCATATAAAATTTTTATTATAGGATCCGGATTATGGTTATTTCTCGTAGAATGGTCTGCCCATTCTGTTACCCCTTTCCTACTACTTCTATACGCTCTTAAGTGTTCCTGTATATGTTATTGTAATGATCTGCCTATACTTTCAATATAAAAATTAGGACAATCTCTACATTTTAAAAGATGTATGATTCCCATCTTGTGTAAATCTTTAATTCCAAGTTAACAATCTTTTTCTTCTTAAATAACTTATTTTCTGTCTGCGTGTGTTTTTAAAGCCTTGAAAAAGTTCTTTGTTTAAAAGAATGAAATATTGGTGGAAAGCAATATTTTTATGTTGAATATGGAAATTTTATAATAATTTTTCAGAAACAGACAAATATATTTTAAAACAATGGCATTCAAAATACTTTTCGCATGGAATCATCGAATTGTAATAAATAAAAGTAGCTTAAATTAAGTACTTCAGAACAAAATTGAACAAAAAAAAAAAACCACCTTTCATAACGAAACTTTTTATAGCTTATAAAAATAGTTATCCTTCCGTCTGTTAAATAAAAGACTCTCACGACCGCTTTTGAAATTCTTTATAATCCCACCAGTTTGGGAAGCACTGACTTAGAATTTTGATATCTTTTATATACACACAAAATATCTGCAAACTCTACATTTTAGCGACCATATTGGAGCAGTAAATGATTTTAGTCGTCCGCTACAGCTTGATGCTTAACATCTGACTCATATACTGAAGATTGTTGGTTCAAATCCGCATATCTACTTTTTTTTTTCTATTAAATCTTTTTTCTCAATGTCTGCGTGGGTTTTTTTTCTTATTTTCCAAACTTTCTTTTTATTTTTCCTTACGTTAATGCACTTCCTTTTTTGTTAAGGGTCGCTCTTCAATTTATGCTTTAGCACAAAATTATATTCACTTTTCAGTAATTCTGCTTTTCGAGCTTTTCGGGTTTTGGATGAATGTTTTTAGGTTTTTATCGATTTGATTTGGATAAGTTTCCGA
Source organism: Thereuonema tuberculata (assembly GCA_023159025.1). Lineage (NCBI taxonomy): Eukaryota > Metazoa > Arthropoda > Chilopoda > Scutigeromorpha > Scutigeridae > Thereuonema > Thereuonema tuberculata. The sequence continues at coordinate 35,731,011 of JAFIDM010002131.1, forward strand.
AATAAATTTAATAATATATTATAAATTTAATAAATAAATTTAAAAACAAGCTACCGTCACTGACTTATCTGTAATATCCTATGAAGAGGAAGGAAGACTTAACGTTTTATTATGAAAACATAACAGTTCATTTTTATGATCGAAATTTCACGTTGTATGTATTAAAAACTTTGCATTTTGAAATGTATCGGTTTAAACAAATGCGTCAGGTGACATAAAACCACTGCCTAGCGTTTGATGTACAGAGGATTGTCTCCAAATTTTGGGGGACACATTGATGGGGGAATAGTGAATCCTATGTTCGAGCACCAATAAAATAACTTGAGGTAATTTGATTACAGATAACCACAGGAACCTATCAAAATAATAATTTCAGGAAAATCTCATCTCTGCTGCTGTCGAACCTGTAGGGTAAGCAGTTATGCAGAGTTATAACAATAAAAATAAAGTCCAAAAAATTTCAGTATTTCAAATTTGGTTAGCTTAAAAGATAGTTATATACATTTAAAAATATAACAGTTTGGCAATGTTGCTTTGGGAGAAATGAGAGGGCTAACAGCTGGAGGGTTCCAAATTTCATAGATAAAAAGGATGTCCATGCGAACATCGTTTCTTGTAACTTACTTCCGAAGACCATCAAACATGTTAAGACAACTTTCGAATTCATTCTCTATTGTGGACTGCATCGATGTACAATCTCTTCATTCAAATATTGTAGCTATTACTAGTATTTTTCATAATATTCATTGGAAGAAGCATTCAATAATATTCCTAGGTGAAATGAATGATTAGGAAAAGTTTGGTGCATGGGAGATTTACTGTGAATGTTACGGATTAAGATCTTCTCGAGATTTAAAAGTGAGAAGATGCAAATGTTGCTTACTATCATAATCTAATAGTTTGAAATACTTTGTAAAAATCTATGCAACGTCTTATTTGGGCTATAGATTTGTCCCCACGCCTGTATTTCTATTACTATGTAAAAATTTTACATGATTTTATTTGAACTCCAGCTTTATAACTGAGCCTTTTCATTTATTATTACTTCAAAGTTATTTCAATAGCTAGTAATCCTCCCAGCTAAGCAATCTTTAATTAAGACAAAAACAGTATAATTCTTACTAATATTTTTTTTTCTTGCTTTAATTTATACAAAACATGTTATTTGGGCAATAGTTATCAAAATGATTGGATTTTAGAAAATTAAGATGGCCGAGAAGATAATTGACTGGTAGCATATGAAAAATTTTAGAAGCTAAAATAAAAACCATATTTTCAATCTTCATAATGAAGTTTTTATATTGTATCTAGTTTCAAAATTACCCTCATCCATTGATAGGATTTATTATAACGTTATAAGAATTAATATACTGTTATAATATTATGTAATTTCATGTCATATATGGTGCCTTACTTCAGATACTCTTTAAGAGCTGTAATCTATTACCCTTCCTAGCATCTACGTAATAAATTAGTACAATTGGCAGCACATTCGTTAAACGTTCTGGAAGCTGAGATGCAATCAGATATTTATTGAAATTTTGAAATCAAATATTATAAAAATAAAACCATTAAGGTCCTGACTAAAGCAATTCAGGCGACTGCAAACCTTTTATTTCTTTTACCAATGCACCTAAAATTTTGAAAACTTAAAACATGAACTTGTGAAGCATGTGGGATTTATATTTGCTTGTTTTTAATTTTGGAAACATTTTATAATTTAATTAAAATTTTAAAACAGTCAATGTTTGGGTAGTTTTGGAATTATTACCTGGTATTTTCAACTTAAAAAATCTTGACGAAAACTTGAATTAAAAAAATTCCTAAAATAAATTATTAGTGCAATAGTTACTTTTTTAAATTAATAATTTTGGTAAAATTTCAGTTAACGGTACGGTGGGTTTTTTTTGTTTTTTTCCTCGGAAGGAAAGATGGCTGTCATGGAACTTTTTTCAGAAACCGGAAGCGGAAGTTGACAACATTTGTCTCAACATCCGGAGAAAATTCGAAAGCGAATACATTTAGGCCTATTTTTGCTAGAATGGGCCTCACTGTATAACCATAAATAACCACATGAACTCCGCGAGATATGAGTCGAATTGGTCTTTGCATTGCCTCGAAATTGCCTTTTGATGGCGCTCGAAGTGCTTTCAATCTTATTTGTAGTAGCGCCAGTAACTGGATCTTTGAAATTGCTACTGTGGTTAACGGTCAAATGCTGGTATCCTTCCTCTTTGAGAGTTTGGTAGGATAGCCAGCAATCCGAAATTACAGTGGTTCCAGGTAAAATAAACCTTTTGATCACATCCAGTAGCCCCTCTTTTGTTCGATCTTTCACCACAATCAAAAAACACTTATTCGGCTCTCTCTCTACACCCCCAAACACCCATTTTCCATCTACTCTTCTACCCTTACCATACTTGCTTCTACAAATTTACTTTCATCAATTTCAACAATTTTACCAGGACCACCAATCGCTTGACTTCCATTAACTAACAATTCAACACACAGTTCACGACAGAAACTCTTCCAATCCACTGCAATTGCCTTAGCCAAACGCAGTTCATCACAAATCCATTCATTCCTTGTATCTTTTACCCACAAATACGTAATTAACAAAATATCACACAAGGACAAACGACTCTCTTCAAACCATGATCCCTTCCTTACAGATCTTTTAATATAATGACGATTCTCTCTTCCTTTTACACGACAAACCCAATTGTAACCATCATTTAGATCGTGCCTTTCAACCAACGCCATGTTCTCTCCACACTTTGGACACTTATACTCCTTAGCAATTAAACCAACACTCATACAAAAATCAAGTAATCTTTCTTACATCCATCACTCCAAAAAACGAAAATAACACAAACCAGCATGTAATTTCTCCGGACCTGTTTGCGCTGCATTTGAAGCCGCCATCTTTCCTTTCGAATACTGGAAAACACGTGCACCGCGAGCACGTGGAACACGAGCATAACTCACAACAAAATAAATGACAATGTATTCCTACTCTTTACAGTTGGCCGGAAACAGTAACATGCCGTTAGACAGTGAATGGCAAGAACGCTTCCCATTGGCGCGTACCTCTCACTATACTTAAGCCATTTTTTTTTTTGATTTGTTTGAGATTAAATTGTCTATTTTTTACGTGTTATCAAGTAATCATAATAAAACGTTTTTTAAATACCATGCAAATTCATTTGCTGCTGTTCATTTCCCAAAAATAATTTCTTTTGTAGCATTTTTTTATAGAATAGATTTTTGTTAATTCTATCTAAATTTATTATATATAAATTATTTATTTATTTAAAAAAAATTAACTTTTATACTAATAATAAATATTTTAAATACAAGTCACTATTTTACAAATTTTTTTATTATTTCAGATTTTCATGAAGTTTTTTTAAGTTGAAAATATCAATACCACGAAAATGCCAAAAAAATATTGTTTTTGAATTTTAATTTATTCAATAATAGAATATTTTGAAAATTAAAAATAAGAAAATATAAATCCCCCATGTTTCACAAGTTCATATTTAAATTTTCATAATTGTAGTTGCATTGGTAAAAAAAATACAGTAGACGTCCTCTTAACCGTTCAGCTTGGGACCAGACCCCATGCAGATGAAACCAAAAATACATTTCAATTAGCTTTTCACTGAATTATAGTACTTCTACTGTTTGATTATATGAAAAATGTCAATAAAAGAAACAGATTATAAAATTTATATATTTCCAGTAGGCAACGTACAAGTTACAGTATATACTCATACTTTGCCACAAACACGTCACAATAACCAAAACTTTCTTTGTCTAGATAGGCCTATAAAATACAAACACGCTTTGCTAAAGTAATAAAAGAAAATTGCCCAGTACTGTATATTTAAGGAAAAATAATTGCCTTCAGATATCTGTTTCTTATTTTGCAGGTTTTTTTTTTTTTTTTTTTTTTTTAAGCAAAGTTACAGTGCAGTAGATAAGCGGTGGGTTGATCCGAGGCCGTGTTAAGAGAGTGCGTAATGTTAAAGTGAATTGCTTGAGTTAGGATCTTAAGATCATTCTAATTGTATTTAATATTTCTTATATTATAAGCGCAATGTTTAGTACATCACGAGGGGAGGGCATAATGGCGAAAAGCTATGGATCATATTCTACTAGGTAGTCCCTTTCCTTGTCAATAGATTCTGAAAAACCAAACTTCTATGTTCAAAAAGCTTAATTTCACAGAATAAACTAGTATGCTATCTAAATCGAAACAAACATTTTTCCGAAATTACAATTTAATTATATTTAACTAAACAAATAAAAAATGTTCTTAAAAACAAAAAAAATTAAATTTTAGAATATTTTAAGATTAGGGTTAAACGCGTTACCACGCCACGCGATAAAGGATCTAATTACAGCGCGCGATGCTATCCATATGATCACGTTCTAAAATTGCGACGAACATTTTTTACGAGCGAAGACTCTTGGATTGTAGATATTAATATTTATTTATGACGACGAAAAATTACTACTTTTTTTTCCAAAATATGGGCTATTTGCTAAAATTCGTTAATAATAGTTTATTAATAAAAAAAAAACCTTTTAATTAATTAAAAGCAAATTTTGGTTAAAAGCATTGTAAAATTAAGATGGTGCTAAATTTTACGAATGACTTACGGACCGGAAATGTTTACCGTTAAAATCGAAGGTTAACTGTACAAGTCTTCGAATGGACTGTTCAGAAGTGAACGTCACATTGCCGTGCTATATTCATTTTTATTTTTTCCTATTTGGTTTAATGCCTTATATAAAGAAATAAAATATAAATGATATCTACCATTAAATAATTCATAAATTATTATTAGGTTGGAAAACTATTTTAAACAAAATTGATCTTTTTTATTTTTTTTAATAATTTCAAATATTAAAATTAACAGTATAACAATATTAAAAGAGGCCTTTTCGTTAGGTTTCGGTAACTGATGAAGTTGCAAAAGTTCACATAAAACGCATAGAATTAAATCATTTTCATTTTCTGACGAGTTACAAGTGAAAATAAAAACCTAACTAGTCCTATTAGTAAGCCATATCATTCATACCATATCTGCTGTATAGGTTACAAATAATTTTAATTTTTGCTTAACATTTTTCTTTTTTAAAAAAATGCAATAATACTACTCATCTCATTCATATTAATATAATAAGTTATTCGATGATAATTTAATTCATGTTCCCAAATAAGTGAAAGAACGACATTTTGAAATGAAGAAAAAAAGGCTTACTCTCAGTGAATCACAATTTTAAGGCTTACTTTCAGTGAATCACAATTTTCTTAAATAGTTTGAGATTCCTGGCTTCTGATGATTTTAAATGAACGGATAAGTCTACGACACTTACCAATGGTAAGAACTGCAGTGTAGGAAGCCCGATGTCATCGAATTTCCCCTTCAAAGCTTCGGAAGAGTCTGGACTCGTGGATGTCAAATACATCTTCCATTGTTATTGCACGTCCCGATTGAAACGAGAGTCAACGAGATTAGAGTCAGGCCTCGTGGATGTCAAATACATCTTCCATTGTTATTGCACGTCTCGATTGAAACGAGAATCAACGAGATTTCTACTCTCTGGCAATGAACATTAGAACATAAATGAATTAATATTGAAGTTAATTTCAAAAGGGTATTAAATTATTTCGAATGATTGGTAGGATTTTAATGATTTTAGCAATTTCGAAGGCTTTTTATAAAGAGGCTTTGTTTCCTAAATTGTTGAAATAAATAAAACAAAAAAATAAAATATTTGCTATTTCACAGAGTTAAGTTTTCATTACAGAAATAACGCTTTATGAAAATTCTATTATATAAAAAATATCAATCTTTTGTTTATTCTGAAAAAAATTAATATTGGTGTAATTTTTTTTATGTTCGTAAAATCAATAATTTCAGTTGGTAATGTTACCGTAATTATAAGCATAATTTCGTTAATTCCAGGGAGATAAGCGAAACCAACAGTTAACTAGTATAAAGTTGAATGCTTATTTCAAAATGGTTTTGCACAATCTTTTACTAGAAAAACCTACCCTCACCTGGCTAATTGCGATCTTGAGATAACAGTATCCACCAAGTCATTATCTGCCTATCATTAACGAAATTACGCTTACAAATTATGTCAACAATACGGTAACAGGCGAAACTAATGATTTTACGAACATAAAATAGTAAATTACCAATGTTGGTTCTTTGAAGGGATATCAAATAATAATAATAATAAAAAGACAGTTTCATTTCTAAAAATATTAGCAAGTTTCTCATGGCGTCAATCACCTATTTTCTAACGCTTCAACGGTGAGCTGTTCGGGGTTTGGACGAATGCTGCTCGATTTTTATCGAAATAGTGTAAGTTTCCGAAAAAATAAATAAATAAAATTTAAAAGCAAGCTACCGTCACTGACTTATCTGTAATATCCTATGAAGAGGAAGAAAAAACTAAAATTTAGTATCAAAACGTAACAGTTCATTTTTAAGATCGAAATTTCACGTTTTATGTATGAGACTTTGCATTTTTGAAATTTGTTGGTTTAGACAAATGCGTCACGTGACTTAAAACCCCTGCCTAGCGTCTGATGTTCAGAGGGGATTGTCTCCAAATATTTGTGGATACATGGATGGGGGAATACGTAGTGAATCCTATGTTAAGAGCACCATTAAAATAGCTTGCGCTAATTTGATTACCGATAACCACAGAAACCTATAAAAATAATAATTTGAGGAAAATCTTTCATCTCCGCTCCTATCGAACCTGTAGGTTAAGCAGCTATGCAGAGTTACAACAATAAACAAAAAATCCAAAAATACGAATGATTTTTTCAATATTTTAAATTTGGTGAGCTTAAAAGATAGTTATGTACATTTATAGTAATAACAGTTTAGCAAAGTTGCTTTGGAAGAAGTGCGTGGGCTAACAGCTGGAGGGTTCCATATTTGATAGATAAAAAGGATGTCCATGCGAATTATGGTTTCCTGTAACTGTTACTTCCGAAGATCTTCAAACATGTTAAGACAACATTCGAATTCATTCTCTATTGTGGACTGCATCGATGTACAATCTCTTCATTCAAATATTGTAACTGCTATGACTTATATTTTTCATAATATTTATTGGAAGAAGCATTCAATAATATTCCTAGGTGAAATGAATGATTAGGCAAAGTTTGGTGCGTTGGAGATTTACTGTGAATCTTACGGATTAAGATGATGATTAAGATCTTCTCGAGATTTAAAAGTGAGAAGATGCAAATGTTGCTTATTATCATAATCTAATACTTTGCGATCAGGTAAAATCTATGTAATGTCATATTTCGGCTATAGATTTGTCCCATGCCTGTATTTCTATTACTATGCAAAATACCTAGATTTTATTTGAACTCCAACTTTATAACTGAGCGAATCTTTCGTTTATTATTATTTCAAATATTAGAATGGCTTGTAATCCTCCAAGCTAAGCAATCTTTAATTAAGACAAAAACAGTATAATTCTTAATATTTTTTTCTTGCTTTAATTTATACAAAACATGTTATTTGGGCAAAATAGTTCTCAAAATGATTGGATTTTAGAAAATTAAGATAGCCGAGAAGATAATTGACTGGTAGCATATGACAAATTAATTTTAGAAGCTAAAATAAAAACCATGTTTTAAATCTTCATAATAAAGTTTTTGAATTGTATCTAGTTTCAAAATTACCCTCATCCACTGACAGCATTTATTATAACAGTACAAGAATGAATATACTGTTATAATATTATGTAATTTCATGTCATAGGTATTGCCTTGCTTCAGGTACTCTTTAAGAGCTATAATCTCTCACCCTTCCTAGCATCTACATGATAAATTAGTACATTTGGCAGCACTTAAGTTAAATGTTCTGGATGCCGAGATCCAATTAGATATTTATTGAAATTTTGAAATCAAATACTAAAAAAATAAAACCTTTAAGGTCCTGACTCAAGCAATTTAGGTGACTGCAACCTTTTATTTCTTTTATACCACAAATGAAATACGGACGAATTTTCACCAATGAAATACGGACAGGAAATATTTTCCGTTAAATCAAGGGTTTACTGCACAATTCATCGAATGGGCTATTCAAAATTGACCGTCAGATTGCCGTACTATTTCATTTTTATTTTTTTCCTATTTGATTTAATGCCTTATATAAAAATCGAAATAAAATATAAATGGTATCTACTAGTAAGTAATTCATAAATTATTATTAAGTTGGAAAATTACTCTACACAAAAATGATCTTTTTCATTTCTTTTTAATAATTTCAAATATTAAAATTAACAATACGACAGTAAGATCATTAAAAGAAGCCGTTTGGTTAGGTTTTCGGTGACTGATGAAGTTGTAAAAGTTCACATAAAATGCACAGAATTAAATCATTTTTATTTTCTGACGAGTTACGTAAAAATATAAACCTAAACTAGACCTATTAGTAAGCCGTATCATTCATACCATATCTACTGAACAGGTTACTAACAATTTGGATTTATGCTTAAAATTATTCTTTTTAAAAACAAGCAATTTTACGACTAAATCTCATTCATATATAATAAGTTATTCCCTGATTATTTAATTCAGATTCGCAAATAAGTGAAAGAACGACATTTTGAAATAAGAAAAGGCCTACTTTTAGTGAATCACAATTTTCTTAAATAGTTTATGAGATTCCTGACTTCTGATGGTTTTAAAGGACGGGATAAGTCTGTGACACTTACCAGTGGTAAGAACTACGGTGTATGAAGCCCCATGTCATCGAATTTCCCCTTCAAATCTTCGGAAGAGTCAGGACTCGTGGATATCAAATACATCTTCCATTGTTACTGCACGTCTCGATTGAAACGAGAATCAATGAGATTTCGCTTCTCTGGTAAGGAATATTAGATCATAAATGAATTAATACTGAAGTTAATTTCAAAAGGTTATTAAATTATTTCGAATGTTAAGTAGGAATTGAATGATTTTAGCAATTTCGTAGGCTTTTTGTAAAGAGGCTTTGTTTCTTAAACTGTTGAAGATAAATAAATAAAACGTAAAAAAAATAAAATCTTTGCTATTTCACATAGTATTATTTTCATTACAGAAATAACGCTTTACGAAAATTCTATTTTTTTAAAAATACCATAATCTTTTGTTTATTCTGAAAACAATTAATGGTGTAATTTTCTATTTTATGTTCGTAAAATCATTAGTTTCGCTTGATAGTGTTAATATAATTATAAGCGTAATTTCGGTAATTCCAGGAAGAGAATGTGAAACCAACAATTAACTAATAAAAAGTAGAATGCTTATTTCAAAATGGTTTTGCACGATCTTTTACTAGAAAAACCTACCTTCACCTGGGTAATTGCGATCTTGAGATAACAGTATCCACCAAGTCACCACGGCCACCGGCCTGTGGGCTACCATATTATCTGAAGATTGCACTTAGCCGGATGGGGTTAGTTTTTCTAGTAAAAGATCATGCAAAACCATTTTAAAATAAGCCTTTCTACGTTTAACTAGTTAATTGTTCGTTTCACATTATCTGCCTAATATTTGCGCAATTACGATTATAAACTATGTTAGCAATACCAGGCGAAACATAAAATTATTCATGAACATAAAATAGAAAATTACCAATATTAGTTCTTTGAAGGGATGTGAGTGTGATTGGAAGACAAATTTTAGCGTACATGAAGTAATTTCTCCTAAATTTTGTGTATCTGCAAAATAGTTGTAAATTAAGTATTACTGTACTTTACTGTTTGTTATCAATTGTTTGTAAATTCTCATAGAAATTAAAATGAATATAGACTCAGTCATTGAGAAACATCAAAGTGTTTACTACGTGACATCCTAGAACAGCTGTTTTACGTTGTTTGGTGGTCGTCAGCTAGATGTAGTCACCAGTAAGCAGCGAGGTCTCGATACACAGGCTCACAGGATCAATCGTGAAGGCTTAACTGTGATTCCCTACAAGCATAAGGAGCTTGAATTTTAAAATTAAAAGGATAATTTAAATGAAGGTAGTTACCGGAAGATAACGATAGTGATAAACAAATTTCTTGGAAATGGTTGAACTTAAAAAACAAGCGCAAATATTTTATTTATATTTTTGCAATAAACGATCTCTCCATCATTTGTTCAATTCCTCATTTGGTTAAAATTGAGATACATTGGTAACTTTATATAGGATTAATAAATATGTAAGCAAATTTACACATTATTCCGTAATATCATTTATTTTTCACAGTATTTTCTGAATATTTACAGAAAAAGGTAAATTTTCATTCAAAATGTTAAGAAAATTTCAGCTTAAAATTTGAAGCGATAATTGCTGTGAATTTTGTTAAGATTCTTTTTTTTCTAGAATTCTCAGGAATGAACGTGAAGATATTATATAAAAAGAATACAGTGCATAAGTTCTGTTCTCTTTAAGCAAAACCCTGTTTATGACAATATTAAATTTATCATGAGTATTCGTCGGGATTTCTTTTCATTGATGTTAGATATTCTAACGAATATTGGCTAGTTACTCAGGGAAGACTATGTACAGGAGATCTTACAGGTGTCTAATGGTTGGTTCCACGGAACACACGATTGTTCAGTGCTGGCTGTTAGTTTTTAATTTTGTTTTATATTTTCTATGATTTTAATGGCGGATAGCGGCCATTATGATGAAACACATACCTACATAGTTTTCAGGTGGATTAAAGGTGGATTTCTCCCTAATTTTTTCAGCAATTTATGGAATTTTTAAAAATTTTTTAAAAATATTATCTTTAAAAAGTTGTCAACTGTTCTTTCCGCTTCCCACAGTAATAAGATAATTCTTCGAACAGAAACATGTTTTATCAACTATATTGTTAAAGTACGTTTCTATTCTACGCATTAGAATATTTGAAAAATTCTTTGAGAACATTTTTTTCCTATTACCGTGCTTTTAAATGTCGATTTATTCTGAAACAGTGGCCCGATTTTTTTTTCAAAATTTGTTGAACACAGATTTTAATGCCCTTTTGTAAGATCAAAGTACTCATGAAGTACTCTAAAAATATTTTACATTTTACAAAATACTCCACATTTTAAAGAACCTCTAACAGAACAGAGACAGGATTATGTAGAGGAAGTTATGGAAGACTCAAGAGGAAACAAAAGTGGAGAAGTTATATGCGTTTAGATTTGATGGATGAAGAAATTGCCATTAAATCCTTGAAAAACAAGAAAGCGTGTGGAGAGGATGGAATACCAGCAGAACTAATCAAATACGGTGGCCAAAAACTCTTTAAATTATTACAACAATTATTTGAAAGATGTTTAAATGGGGAACCAGTACCAAATGACTGGAAAATTGGACTACTATCCGTTTTACACAAGAAAGGAAACAGAAATGAATGTAAGAACTGTAGAGGGATTACAGTAACAAGCATCTTCAGTCGTATATATGGAAAAATATTAAAACATTTCTTAGAACAAGAATATAATTTGATAGAAACAGAGGAGCTGAATGATATTAGTGCAGGACGATCGACTATTGATAATATATTTTGTATAAGACAATTTATTGAAAAAAGAACTGCTTTTGAACAACCTCTACATTTGTTGTTTGTAGATTTTGAAAAAGCATATGACAGGTGCCATGGATCAAATTATGGGAAACCCTAACACATTGCAAATAAATAGTACAATTACACAAGCAATAAAAAACTTTTATGATAAATCATATACAAAATTAAAATGTACAGATTTCACATGGATTCTATGTCATTCAAGGACTACGACAAGGATGTTCTATATCCCCTATTTTATTTAAAATATATCTCCAAAATGCTCTAACAACTTGGAAAAAGAAATGCTCACAGATGGGATTGTTATTAACATATGAAACCATATATACACTATTATTTGCTGATGACCAACTGGTGATTGCAGAAGATTATGAAGACAGAGTACATGGCAAGGAAGTTGATAGAGTAATATGAGAAGTGGGGTCCTAATATTAATCTGAAGAAAACAAACTATATGGCAATAGGTGCACCTTCAAAAGATCTCATTTTTGGAAAATGAAAAAGGAATTATAAATCATTGCACGTATTTGGGAGTCAAAATAAATCAAAATGGTAATCATGAAGTTGATATAAATGACAGACTTAACAAAGGAAGATCAGCAATATCAAAATTAAACAGCATTTTAAGGGATAAAGATATTACATTTAAAAAAATTATATATATATATATATATAGCCGGACAGTGATATGAAATTTGAAACCAAAGTAAAGAACAAATCACTGTCTGAAACTGCCAATTCAAATTTCAGTTCACCGTTTCTATGGTGATAAAACAGATTATTCGATCACCACGTCATCAGCGGCAAAATTTAGAACTAATTTAATGAAATTTGAATTGGCAGTTTCAGACAGTGATTTGTTCTTTACTTTGGTTGCAAATTTCATATCACTGTCCGGCTATAATAGTTTAGTAATATAAGTTAATTTTTATTCTTATATGCTATACGTTCTAAATTTAAATTGCAAATGATTGATTGATATCTTTGCTTTTCTAAACTCGAAGGATGAGCTTCCAGTTTGGACATTAGATATATATATATATATATATATATATATATATATATATATATATATATAATACAATTGTTAAAAGTACAATAACATATGGTTCAGAGACATGTCACTTAAAATCAGGAACAATAGCAAAATTACACTCAACAGAAATGGATTTTTGGCGGAGGTCGGCAATTTTAATTTCAAGGAGGGACAAAATTAGAAATAGTCATAAAAGAAAAAATAAAAGTGCAAGGATCCCTTGTAGAGTTTGTAATAAATATACAATTAAGATGGTTTGGTCATATGAAGAGATTGAAATAAGACAGGTTGCCGAAGAAGATACACAAATGGATGCCAACAGGAAAAAAAGAGCGAGGAAGACCAAAACGGATGTGGATGCAGGGAATAAACGAAGTAATGCGAGAGAGAAGATGGGGCGTGGGAAGATAGAGAGGAATGGAGAAGGGTGATACAGGCATAAAATGGGTACAGAAAGATGTCGAAGACATTGTAAAACCTGGAAATAATAATCAATTAAAGAGAAATGTTATCGTATAATTTGGGTTAGTGCTTAATAAACTACAAAGATTTGACTAATGACAAAAGGAATATCCTTGATTTATCGTTGATAGAAAATCCAGAGAAATTGCTTGGCTCTATGAACCAAAGTAATTCACATCAGTGTATCTTTACGATGTTTCTTAGATGACCAATTTGTATCTCAGAGCAAGGAGTATGAATGAGCATATACATGTATATGTTTATCACACAGATAGGACATCAGCTTGAAAAGTTCCGACTATAGACGTTGAACTGCATAAGCATCCAGGTCTACGAATTTAAACTTCGTGATCATTGTCTTAACCGATTCAACTGAATTTGTAAAATCTTGGTGCACCGAATCCGGAAATGAAATCCGCTTTTTCTAAACACGTATGGATTTAAGGCGGAAGAAAAATAATGATAGTTTTACACACAATTAAAACAGAATTTCTTTTTACTGTAAACTTAAAAAAATATAACCAAATAGAAATCTCAGAAATATGACAATTTACTGAAACCGTTTTGCAAAATCATTGAAAATCAATGTAATCATTATAAATATAAAAAGTCACAAGCATCATCTTCAGTATCAACATCTTTATCTCAATATTTCAGTCTCCTGAGCGGAGATTTTCTTCTGGAGTAAATAGAAATAGAGAAAAATTACTTTTCTTTCTATTTCCAAAAAACAGTAATAACAATCATAAATAATGATATTACTCGTTACAAACATGATATTTCTTAATAACAAAGTAAAAACAATCATAAAATTTTTGAAAATGAACCAAATTTCCTTTGGAATGTTTGAAAAAGTTATTAAAAATAACAATCAATTCAAGCTGAAATTAAAGTTATAATTTAGAATTGTAAGTGATTAATATGAAACTGTAAAGAATTTATAATGAAAGGTTGAAATAATTATAACGAGTAATACTTTTTATGATTGTTTTTACTTTGTTTTTAAGAATGATCATGTTTGTAGCGAGTAATATCCTTATTTATCATTGCTATTACTGTTTTTCAGAAATAGAAAGTAAAGTTTGTTTTTCTCTATTTCTATTTACTCCCGAAGAAAATATCCGCTCAGGAGATTGAAATATTGAGATAAAGATGTTGATACTGAAGATGATGTTTGTGAGCTTTTATATTTATAACTAGACGGATACCGTAGCTTCGCTCCGGAACCCTTGCAAGTATAGCATTAAAAAAAAAAAACAATCTTTATTTATTTAGCAAATTATTATTGAGATCGGAGAATACACGACTTCTCAGCTCGTTGTGGGCTTCTCCGCTTAACTCAGTTGTATTGCGCGTTTGCACTCACACGGGGGGGGGGGTGCCGGAAAAACACTTTATTTTTGCATGTATGTTATGTTATGTAATGAATGTGGGTGGCAGAGAAGCCAAGCAATGCGATCGGAGGTCTATTGTACTATCCCACGGAAATATGGACAGATGGAGAGAAAGAGTGAGAAAGTATGGTGGGAGAAGTGCAGGGGAAACGGGAGAACCCCGAGAAAACTTGCCCAGTGCGGATCGTCCACCATCACGAAACCCACATGAGAACCGAACCCGGTACTCAGAGGTGAGAGGCCGATGTCATAGCGACTACGCCAACCGCGCGGCCATTTTTGCATGTATCTTCCAAACACAGAAACGTTTGTTAATGACTGATATAGAGTTCGATAGAACTTTCAAATACCAACATTTTCTCAATATAATGTTCTTTTATACTTTAGCTCCAACTTTTATACTTTTCGTTTAAATTTAGAAAAAGTCAAAATTTGACCCTTTAAAAGGCGCCATCTTGGAAACCAAAACCTTTTTTCGAAAGATTTTTGTAGCATTTTGTTTGTCTTAAAAACTCTACATTTTATCCATTTACATGACCAATCTATCTCTTATAGTTTGGTCACAAAATTGGAAAAATGTAAAGTCTTTTGACAATGACAGACAAAAATAACGCTTTTATATAATAGAATGTTTAAAAAGAAATTCAAAGTTTTTAATGTAATCATTGTTTGCTTTATTTTTTTTATAATTAATTTTTTATTTTTTCAATACTTTTATGTGAAATAACAGAAACATGAAAATTTATATTAACAAAAAAAGGTATACACGAGAAAAATTTTCTAGCATCTATTCTGAATTTTCTAAAAATTGCTCTAAAAATACTATTAAAATATTCAATTCTATGAAATCCTCAAAATGTTGTTAATTACTCTCGTGGTTCAATCCAGTGGTTCAGTCGCCTCCGGACCTACTCTAGGATTTACCCAGCCCTCAGAGATGGGTACCCGGGAAAGAAAGAACATGGAAAGAAACCCATTCTACAAAGAACTGGTGGGCCTTAGGAAGATCCACCGGGGAAGAATTCAGCATGGAAAAATCACTGGGATCGGAAGTTGAACCTGGTTCCTCCTGGCAGCACTCAAGCGCCTTTACCAATCGACTACCAGGATCTCTTGTTCAACATTAATACAAGTTAATATTTAACTTCAAAACATTACTTTTTTTAATTAGTTATTTTTTTTTATAATAATCTGAATGAAATATTTAGAATTTTTTACTAAGTGAATACATATTTTGAATTTTTTAACAAGTGAATACATATTTTGATTTTTGAACATTATTTTCAAATAAATCATGAACACGACTTATCTCTCCTCCCATCGCATTCTCAGAAAGCGAAATCCCTCTCGAAATGAATGTGGAGATTTTATACAATGCTTATTTGTGGTCCAATTTATTATTTTTATCTCATACCTTAACATTTACAGATACCCTCAATGCTGTGCTGAGTCCCCGTTATGCAATACATACGTAAAGTTATTCCCATAAAAACGTTTTTTAAATTGAAAGAACAAAATATCACTTATTAATGCTATTGAAGTCCCACTATATTTCCAACACCGAAGATTCCATTACGACATTCAAAATTACATTCATCCATACGTAAGCTTTCCTGCAATATTACAACCAGTTTGTTTGACCTCTTAATTTGTTACGTAATCAGAATTAACTTCATAGCGGAAAGAGACATTCTGTGAAAGCAGGAACTAATTTTTTCCAAGATTTTTTTTGTTGATTCGTATCTTAGCCAATTGGGAGAGACACAGGTCGTTTCTCGTGATTGGGTTTTTCCGAGTTCAGGAAAGGAAAGGTTGTACTTACAAAAAAGTACTGTAGGTGAATCGATTCCGATAATAAAGAGGAATCGGTGCTACTCAACAACACTGCTTACGGTATATTTATCTTTTTTTTCGACTAACTTTACTTTTAATCAGACAAAACTTAATCGAAAAGAAAAATTGTGAATGTTGAAAAGTGTAAAAAGTTTACTTTAACTAAAAAAAATACTTAAATATTTTAAAATTGTTATCGATAAAGCAAACTAAATTAAAAAGAAAAACTAAAATAAAAAAAAAAAAAATTTGTTGAATTTCTGATCTCTTCAAATTTTAAGATCTCATTTAATTAAAATGAATTTTTTAATTGATTTTTTAAAAATTAAAATGAAATTTATAACAAGGAAATATTAATATTAAATTACATGCTAGATATTTGAATATTGTTTTCGATTTTTTTAGATATTGTATTTTAAAGTTAAAACATTTATTTTTGAATTTGAATTTAATTATTTATATCAATCATAATTTTAATACCTACTATTGAGTAGTGTTCTTGTGTATTTTTAGTCGTTTTTTGTGCTCTGTATGAGAGTCTGCGATTATATTAAAATATCAGTAGCTTAAATGTCTACAGAAAATAGAAAACATAATGTAGAAATACATGTAATGTTTTTGTGTGTATTTAACATAATTAAAGAACACATTATTAAAAATGTGATTCATAAACAAAATAATGAACATTGGTCCTAAATTTGATCATTGTGGGACAGTTGTAATATTTAACTTTTTTTACTATTATTTTTATTTACGCATACACAAATTTTTCTATTTCTCAAGCAATTTTTCATAATGTATCTAGAATGATGCTTCTCATAACGCATTCATTTAACTTATGAAATGATTATAATGCAATATCTATTACATCAAACGCATTTGTTAAATCAAGTAAAATTAAGGCTACGAATTTATGTCTATTTAAATATTTGTTAATATCTTACCAAAAATATTCAATACTTTGCTGGTTTAGAACCTTTTTTTCCGAATAGTTGATATTTCTTAATTCTTGATCACTTTTTTTTAAAGATAGATATATAATAGAAATAATTAATTAACTGATAATCTTTAAAATATCTATTTCGGTGGGTTTTCAAGAACACAAGAATTTTTAAATATTGAAATAAACCCATAATATATTCCTAATAAACACAAGAAATGGGTGACGAACATTTTAATCAAAATAAATAAATATTTCTTATTATTATCTCCTTTACCGAATGTAGTACTTATTTCTAGTTTTATTTGGTCATTTTGTATAACATTTATTTCAAATTTTTATTTTTATTTTCTCAGTTAATTTTTGTAATAGATTTGTTGAATTTTTTAATAGAAGTATTTCCCTAAAGTTTACTTCTAAATAGTTTACCTCTTTACGTTGAATTTGTTTTTGTTGATTTTTCATTAAATTTATCTTAATATTATATTTATCTTCCGTTTCTGGTATTTGTCGTTATCTCATTTATTTTATAATTCAAGTAATAACCTCAGTTTGTAGGATTATTCATCTTGTGATTGAATGAATAATTAATAGAAAACTATGGAAATTATTTTCACTCATGTAAATTTTATATTCATTTACAGGATTTATTTATTCCTATTTCTTATTGATTCCATTATAGATTACGAAAATGAAGATGCTTATTTTCTCTTTCCTTTTATTAGGATTATTTTCAACAGTAAGTAGCCTTTTAATTTAACTATTTTTCTTTTTAACTTTTCATTTTCTATTTCAAAAGAAGTTTGTTGATATTCTTATAAAGCAAAAATTCTGCAAAATCTATAATTAAAATTAATATATTAAACAATTCAACTCATTTCTGATTATATTCGTCTTAATTGAACTTAGTTGTAAAGGTTAATTAGTTTTTGAATTACTAAATTAGAAATTTAGTTACTACATATCTAGAACTAAATAAAAAAATTTGCGTTTAATATCCTATTAATAAATAAGATTCATATGATGTTTTCTTCTTCAGTATTTTATTATAAACTGGCCATTAGTTTGTATTACAAATAAAATGTTTATTTCTGTTATTATTTAGACTAAAGTTGGAAGTAATAGAATTGGTGAAGAGCAATGTGAGGAATCTATGCTTAGAAAGGTAAATTAAATAACAATTTATATATTAATACAAGATTTTTATGTTAAATAATAATTAGATTGTTAGAAATCCTAACAAATGTTATTAGAAGATTAATATTTTTTTACCGCATTTACGAAATTATTAATTTTGGATCTTAATCTGAAGGTTTCCCAATTCAGAATGATCGCTGCTTTTTTTTTACAGTAAGTTAAAAAAATGAAATATCTAGAAATGATGATTCGCTCTCATTTTCGTTCTCTGTCTCCAAAGACTTGCATTTATGTCTGAAAAGGAATGCAAAATATTAGAGAAAACTTATTTTAAAACGGACACTCAATTGTCTGAAGAATGCGAAGAAAGTCGTAGTGTCACTACATATCTGTTAGGAGTGTCTACTTTGAAATTATTTTAATGATGTCTAAGCAAACATTGGGAATCAATGTTTCGTAAGGCTCTCGTAAGTCTCAATTTAAGACAGTTAGACACTAAAAGTATGTTTTAGCTTAATAATTTAGAATTCTGTAGGCAATTCTGTAAAGATTGAAAATAAATTTCACTTTTCCAATTGTTTTCAAGTCAATAGCATCACATCATCACTTTTTGAGAACATACTTTCATTTTGGTTGTCTTTTCTTATTTCTTTCTTACGAAAAAAACATGTTATCATGTTATTTGATTTGCATTATTAATTTTTAAAATAGGACGTTGAATAGAAAGAGACATTGCCTGTTTTAATTAACTACGTACATAAATGAGAGAATCATTTATTTGTTGTTTTTTATTTTTATTTTTTATCATATCAAAGAAATAACAATAAAGAAATGTTAGTTTCGCTAGACTAATATAATATTTAGGGTTGAGTATAATTTTGTTCAATATTTTTTAATTTCTAAATGAGATAGGAAAATCATCAATGCTGAAATTCTGGTTCAGATATTGATAATAACATAAGGACAATTAAAGTAAAAATGACAAGAACATTACATTCAATTACATTTTGTAGTAGTAAAAAAGGGCCTTGTAGCCATTGAAGGAGAAATCAGTACAGTTAAATTCGGCTTTCGTAATTAGCAATTCTGTCTCAAAAATGAGGGAGTTTATGTTTGATACTTTTAAAGATAATCCCATTTTTTTTTGTTGATTTTCCAGTATTTTATTTACTTCTTTTTTTCTAGAATTCTACTGTTAACGAATGTATAGAATGCTTTGAGAAAGTAGCAAACAGACCACTGCAAGATGATGATCCGGTTAGTTTTATATTTTTTGTTTTTTCTTTATTATTTACTTGATTTTTTCAGCTGGGGAAGTGATTTTCCCTATCAACAGTTTCTTCAGTGAAATATAAATATGTAAAATATTGAAAAATTGTAATAATGAAAGATGTAACATCAAATTTATGACAGGAGAACGACGTTTACTAATCAGTAGGATGAAATAAAAGATTAACATTAATATAAAATGATGAAAGTAAGTAATTGATAAAAGAAATTTGAAATTATATTTGAGGAAATAGCTATAGGGTCAATCCATATGAAACCAATCAATAAAAAAATAATTTGTTGCTGGCATATTTTATTTTATTTTATTTTTGATAGTACATTTTCTGTTTATATATACATTTGGGAGTACAAAACGATTTTTTTAAAAAAATTATTATCATTACTTTGGCTTTTATCGGCCATTTTGTATATGAGGGTCGGCCGTTTTTGGCGTTTTCAGAGGTTAGCTAACTTTAAATAACTTTTTTGTTTATTACGATATCAACTTGAAATAAAAACCATCTTATTCTAAATGAAGTTAAAGTTGCGATCAGGCCCAGAGGACCGCGCAATGCAGCTGGAGGGTAGGCTCCAGTGTTCAGAACCTACGGGACAAAGTTGAGGACGGGGGGTCGGCCAGTCGCTCGCCCGCCTTTAACTCCCGGGAAAGAAACCAGGTACCCATTCTATAGAGGGCTGGGTAGACCCTAGGGCCCGTTTGGAGGAGAAAGAAGCGTGGAAAAATTCCCGGCCTCCGCCGAGGCCGGGAATCGAACCCACCACCTCCAACCCGCAGCCAAGCGCCCTTACCCACTCGGCTACCGGGCCCACATTCTAAATGAAATCATCTACAAATCATGTTATGACCAAAAATGTGTTAAGTTGTAACGAAATAACCTAAAATTTAACTAGAAAAATGTGTTTTTGATTAGAATAAAATGAAGATTTAGGGAATTTTTTTTCCAAGAAGAGATTAAAACACAACTTTAATGTTTTTTCCTCTTAAAAATATAATAGAGAAGAAGACTTAAAAAAAAATTTGATACCTTTTAAATGCCACCTTTAGGTTTTACAGGCCTTCAAATATCGCACTTTGTCCAAAATTGCCGATTTTGAAACAGGCTTATCTCAAATAGGGGCTGAAGCAAAAAATCTGAAATTTTCAAAAAATACTCTTCTAGTATCTGGTAATAACCACATGAAATTTCGTCATGGGGTTTTAATCAGAAGTATTTTTTTTTAATTAAAGGAAAAAGCAAAAATGCACAGTACGACGCACATTGTCGCAGACTCCTAAAGTGTTAAAATACTTAAAAAAACACACCTAATAAACTAACCTATTCTAGCCTATATATACAAAATGTGTAAACTGTAATTGAAATCCAAAGCTACCATTGGAGTAACCCTCAAGTTACCTTGCACCCTTTTATGAGCTGCATGATGGTGAAATGAGCCACAGAAGCCTCTCTGTTATAAGTGACTGTTTGGACCATATTACCGTGAGTGTGCACTGCTTTCAGAAACATTTGACTGAAGATATATATAAAAAAATGCTCCTTTAATAAAAAAAAAATGCTTATTTTTATTATTTATTTAGTTTATTAGGTGTGTTTTTTAAGTGTTTTAACACCTTAGGAGTCTGCGTCAATGTGCGTCGTACTGTGTATTTTGGTTTTTTTCTTTAATTAAAAAAAATACTTCTGATTAAAACCCAATGATGAAATTTCATGTGGTTATTACCAGATACTAGAAGAGTATTTTTTGAAAATTTTAGATTTTTTGCTGCTGCCCCTATTTGAGATAAACCTGTTTGAAAATCGGCAATTTTGGACAAATTGCGATATTTGAAGGCCTGTAAAACCTAAAAGTGGCATTTAAAAGGTATCAAATTTTTTCTATGTCTTCTTCTGTATTATATTTTTAAGGGGAAAAAACATTAAAGTTGTATTTTAATCCCTTCTTGGAAAAAAAAATTCCCTAAATCTTCAATTTATTCTAATCGAAAACACATTTTTCTAGTTAAATTTTAGGTTATTTCGTTACTACTTAACACATTTTTCGTCAAAACATGATTTGAAGATGGTTTCATATAGAATAAGATGGTTTTTGTTTCAAGTTGATATCTTAATAAACAAAAAAGTTATTTAACTTATCGCTAACCTCTGAAAACGCCAAAAACGGCCGACCCTCACATACAAAATGGCCGATAAAAGCCAAAGTAATTAATTAACAATTAATTAACAATTTATTAACAATAAAGTACAATACAGTCCTACTAGGTTGTTAAATAACCTGTGTTGTAGGTGCTGAGATTTACAATAAATAAGTTACAGAAATAGAATCATAAACAATTTTGAAAATTTTATACAACATAAAAAATATTAATGAGAAATTTAGATAAAATCTAGATAAAATCTGTGAAATAGTAATAATTTTTTTTTTTCAAATTAGCCAACCCATTTTAACCAACCCATTTAATTTGTCCCAGTATTATTTTTTCATAAATTATTTTTTTTAAAGTAGACATCTTTTCAATGTTTTTCATTTCAGATGAAAATTGATCAAAAATTTTGTTAATTAATCTATTTTTTATTCTTAATCATTTTTAGGATTGTCAAAATCTTGTTTACAGTATATACTATGACTTCTTGTTGAATTTAATCGTTTTGAACTCCCAAGTGTGTATAAACAGAAAATGTACTATCAAAAATAAAATAAAATATGTCAGCAACACTCATTGGTTGATTTCATATGGATTGACCCTGTAAGGAGTTGAAAAAATTACTGACATACTTTTAATTGAGAAGAATTTGCTTACACTTGTAACATCTATCTAAGAAAAGGTAAATATTTGTAGAACATATAAAGGATAATGTTACAACATTTTTGTTAATGTTATCGATACAACACATTTGTTTTGTTTCAGATATATAGATATCAAGGTAAAAGGAGAAGGATAATTGTATGGCCCTATTATCAATACAATACAATTTTTCAAATCATTCATTTTTTTGAAACATTGCAGTGACTAGAAATATATCTGAAAAATATGGAATTTCTTCCAAAATTTTAAAATATTGACTAAAAATGTCGGATTTTGATTTTTTTCCTATTTTCTTATATATAAAAACAACTTCTTATTTCCTACTGAGATAAAATAACAATAGCTGTTTAATGTTAACATATAATTTAAACTTTTATTAATTCAAAAGAATTTAATTTTTTTTTTAAATATTGCAGTTTTGATATTTTATTATAGTGGTCTCAAATTCAATACAGTGATCTGCTCACGGTCCTTATCTTTGTAACTTAGTTCTTTGTTCAAGTTGAAAATTCCAATTTGGTTTATAATGTATCGTTCTAAAATTTAATAGGAAAACAACCACATGTGAGACAAAACGAAGCAACTTACAGAGTTTCAAAAAACTGTGCTTCGTCTATTTGCAGCGTAGAAGTTAAGTTCCTCCCTAAAAAATCTGCAGTATTTCTTTTAGGGAGTAAACCAAAGGGAGTAATCCTTATTTTAAAATGAGTAGGAGACTACAGGTTAATTAGTGCTTTAGATCTTTTGATTCCATAAGCTTCTGAAATAATTTCAATTTGCTGTATCACTGGTAATTTTAGAAAATATTAATTCACTAAAGGTGATCCAATGAAAATGTGTATAACCATATAATAAAAACTTAAAAACACAAAGGTTCAAATCACTATCTATTCATGTAAAATAGCGATTTGAAACCCTTGTGTTTTTTAAATTTTTATCACTAAAGGCCCGTGTTGTTTTTTTTTCCTTTGTTATTTAATTGAGTAATTAAAGATTATTTACATTCAGTTTGAATTACTTGCTAAAATTCAAAAAAATAATTTTAATGCTATTTTTTATTCTCTTTTTTTATTCCCTTTAGCTGCTACGTGAGGCACCTTACCAGTGTGCTTTCCATTTTGAAAAGGAAGTAAGTAAAAGAAAAATATCAAAGTCAAAGTGGTACTTCTATTTTGTTTAATTATTCAAAAATTGAATGGCAAGAGTCCGCATCTGTTTCAGACTTCTATTTAGGTATTATTGGAAATCTTTATAATACCAGCTGTATCAATGTAGTACAGCTGGCATTATCTTCAATTGTCACTTCATATTCTCTAGTAAGCATTCATTTTTGAAAAACAAATAAACTTAACTCTTATTCAGTGTTTGATACAATTTTGATGGAACAAGAATGTCTGTTCAAGCCAGTGAAAGGTAGGGTACTGAAAGGAAGGTAATGAAAGAATAGTGAAGTGGATGTTTTGGAGTCAAATAGAGGAATTTAGTTATCAGGATCTACTTTCAATTTGAAAAATTAAAAAAAAGTGTGTCATGATAACTTTTGCCTGTTGTATTTAAAAAATATTAAAATTGTTCCATGTATTTAATAATCATCAGTTTGCTGATACCCATAACCATACAAGGTTTGATGATATCTTCCCTCCACCGCCACCTCGGAATCCGTTTGGATGACAGTCCCCAAATGTTAGGTTATAAGACAGGCTTCTCTATCAGAAAAAGTGCAAGTTCCTTTGGAAGGAGCTTACTGCTTTTCTATATACTATATAGTTATTAACGTAAATCAGCAAAACATGTATTTATAGTCGTACATGTATTTATATTATAATATATTCATTATCTATCTATCTACTGTGTATTTATTTATAGAAGGCGATTAAAGTGCTAATTTTTCTGAATTACGTTATAATCACAATTTGTCAGAGTACAATAGTTATAAACAGTCTTATAGAACATAGTCAATAATTAATAATTTACAATAATTGGACTTTTTCTAATTTTAAAGATTACGTCGAATTTGATATCTATTCTGACTATTTTTTTCAATCTATTTTCACTTTTTATTGACATTTACTTATTTCTGTATTTTAGAAGGAAATAAAAAGGTGTTACGTGTACCCTGATTTTAGGCATGTAAGTATAAATTGCATTCATAATATTTTGTAATTATTAATTGAGATTTAATTCACTGGGTCTGCACTTTATTATAAAGAATACTGCTTCTAACAGCAGCTTAATAAATTATTTCATTGTTTCTGTTAGTAATGAAATACTTTAAAAATAGTAGAATTATATGAAATAGATGATGAAGTGGATGAAAGATAACGTATGCATCAATAAATAATGGAATAGAGACTTAATACGTGGGTCGTTATGGAAGTAATGTCAATTATTTTATTTCTGTTAACAATCGACACCACTGCAATTCCACGTTTGAAAGCTTGTTGGACTTGTTTCTGATTGGCACCACTAACGTTGTCTGGATCAGTGGAGGAACGTCAAAGGGGCAACTGGAAACCTCGTATTTGGAAATCATCGTTTAATAAAGCAATACAGTGTGGCCAAGGAACTAAAAGGAACACAGAAATGCTCAATACACATTGCAAACATACCTCAAAGTAATCGCCGAGATTGTGCAATGCTGCTGTCTAATGCCATCATTCTTCACAATAACGTCACATGTTACACAGCAGCTCCTGTACAGGCTTTGTTACATCGATGGGGAGGGAAGTCTTGGAACACCCTGCGTATTCTCCAGACCTGAGTCCATGCGACTTTGATTCGATTGCAAAACTCAAGCTGCCGTTGCGCGGGAAACGCTTTCAAACAAAGATGAAAGAGATTCGGCGAGAGATCCAACACTGTTATGACTCACATACAGCCAATGGTATTCTCCGCCTTCCCAAACGCTAGCAACGTACGGTGATTACAATCTTCGAGATTACTTGGAAGGGTGTTAGCAATGTCTATTGAGCATTCCTGTGTTCTTTTTTGTTCCTTTGCTACACTTATTTGCCTTACTAAACGATGATTTCCAAATACTAGTTTACCCCTGTCCACCAAAACGTTCTGATGCCAATCAGAAGCCCATCCAAAAAACTTTCAAATGTGTATTCCGGAATTGCCGTCGTGTCCCATGTTTGGCAGATAAAAAATAGTTGCCATGACTTCCTTAACAACCCACGTATTATTCACCAAAACAAGAAAAGCTATTTTCTTTGATAATGTGAGATTGTTGATCTATTGGAGCATTACTTACTTTATCACTTTCAGAAAGATAAAAGAAAATATCGCATCTATCGCGGTAAGTGTATTTCCCAAAGGTCAACACCTTGAGGTTTGTTAGCAATATTTTAATAATAAAGTTTGATATTCAGTCATCCGAAGTTAAGCTTCGTTTTAGCTGAAAAGCTCAAAATTTAGGGAAGTTATTCACATCACAACTTTGAGGTCATGTTCCGCCCCCTAAAATCCCCTAAGCAGATGTCGACTTTGTTGTTACTTATTGTAATTACACCAATTTCCCAAAGCTGTACAAAGTTTGTGGCAAAAGCTGTAATAACAATGTCAGGATAGGAGTTTGGGAAGATAGGAAAAACGCCAAAAAGTTGAAATTCTGTCGGCCGCCATTTTGGAACGGTTGATCCGATTTGGCTGAAATTTAATATCAGCCGAATTCTTAAAAGTATCTAGCACCCATAAAATTTTAACTCAAAAGTTCACAATTTATAGTAGTTATCCGCGTCACAACTTTGAGGTCATGCCCCCTTAAAACTCATGAACAGATTTCGAATTTTTTAATGCTTATTTGTAGTTCAACCAATGCCCTGAAAGCTCTGAAAAGTTGGGTCAAAAACTCTCAAGATAATGTGACTACAAGGTTTTGAAATAGGAAAAATCGTCAAAAAAATGGCAATAAATATATAATCATAATCTATGACCCCTGATCGGCGTTTATCATAAGGTCCCGGGGTCATCTACTCAGATAGGGGAGAACGTAGTAGTTTATTTTGCTTTCACTAAAGACAAAAAGCAAGCAAACAAGAACTCACTGACGCATATGCGTATGAATAAAATTATCCCATGTCTGCTTCAACTACTGTATTTAGATATAGTTTTTAAATCAGACAATAATTAGTTTCAATTATATATAAATATATACCACTCCAGATGGATTTGATCTGTTTTGGATTTATCTTTAAAAAATATTCAAAACTTCATTAATAGCCTACAATTTAATAAAAATTCCATACTTTAGAAATTTTTAATAATTATTGTTTTGTTTTTTATCTCGTAGCATAACTGCTTATGGCGAATTTGGATAGAACCAGTAAGAAATTGCTTTATTTATTTTATCAAAGATTTAAATACTTTTCTTAAAAGTGACCATAAAACTCGTAATTATATATTAGTCGTTTGATAACAAGTCGTTTGATAACAATCACATATTCATATTAAATGATAGCTTTAAGTTATTTTCTAGTATGCTTTAAAAATCTTAAGCTCCTACGAAGGAGTCATTAAATTGAAGTGTGAATAAAAAAATGAATAAGCTTAAGGTATTTTGAATGTCTCTGATCCAAGATAATCTAAAATGCTTTCATATCAAGACTTACCAAATACTATTTAAAAAAAAAAGCTCGAAAACTAAAATAGGAGACTGTTATAAGATAATACAGAATTTAAAAATAATAATAAATAGGATTTTTCTGCTACATCATGAAAGTCTTATTTTTTTTTCAAGAAATTTTTTCCAAAATTCGATATTCTTAACTTGTAACAGGATTAAGGGCTTTGAAATCTCGAAATTTTTCTCCAAAATAGCAAGTTTTCAAAATTTCACATGATTCTCTCACCTAATTATAATATGTTTTCAGGCACGGCCGTATAATTTATGGCAGAAATTAACCATAAATACCAAAAATTAATCCCCATAGGAATTTCTTATGGTTGCGATGGTACAAAGTGTTACAGTGGTTCGTCCAGGACCGTATTTATCTATAGGCCGACTAGGCCCGTTGCTAGAGCGCAAAATTTTTAAGGGCGCCCTTAATTTAAAAAAAAAAAAAAAAAAAAGAGTTAAAAACTTAAAAACCAAGAGCGAAATAAAGGATCTTTTACGTCACTTTGAATCTATGAAGTAATAAATACAAAAACAAGAAACGATCATCTACATTAACATATAAGTGCCCTGAATCTCTTCGTCTGCTGGACACAGTCCCCCTTCCCCTTTAATATATTGATACCTCGCCGTCCTAGGAGAAGGGGGGAAGAGGAGAGGATGGAATTGTTTGGGGCAAACAAAAGTGCCTAGTGGCGCCGAGCTCCTAAATGCGGCCCTGGGTACGTCTGTATAATGAAAACATGCAACAATGGCAAATTTACCGATCAAATGACAGGTTTTTTTGGTAAACAGCTTTGAGCTTTCTAGAATTTACCAGATTTAAATAAAAATGGAAGATCAAGAATCCTGTAAGAGGCAGAATTTTAACTTATGTCTGCCTGCTAAGACAGAAAAACGACATAAAAGGGACGTTTCTTTACAATTAAAATATTTTTTGGATAATAATTAACGATTTACATATGATATGCTTTCTAAAACCTGAAAATCATTTTTGCGTTAGATTACAGTTCAATTTTTTTTTCCCCTTTTTTCATTAACAGAAGGGCGAAAGACATTACGTCAATCATTTATTGGAAGGTGTCTGCGAAGAGGATAGTCTTTTGGTAAGTTTTGGAATTTAATTAATTTTCTGATATCAATCATCAATATATTAATAAATTATGTTTATTGGCTGATTATATATTGCTCCTGCTTTTTTTAGTATTTTACGAAGAATTTTGAAAATTGTCATTTCTTCACTTCAACAAAAATAATTCAACCCTAACTTACTAATTTAAGTCGTCAGAGATAAAATACGTTCATGATTTGCTTTTACATCAGTATATTTTTCAACAGCTTCTGATCATATGAATTGATTTTGCTAATCACAATAAAACTCTGAATATACAGGGCGTCTACAAAATGACTGGAGTTGTTTCATGATCTTGTAATGGCCACATTCATAGAGTTCTGTTAATCGTTTTGGTATTATATATAAGCATCTCTCAAAGTTTTGTTCGAATTGCCCGGTAGACATATGTTTCCACCTCCAACCATGAAAGCGCTGCAGTTGCAAATTGCGATGAACATTGAAAAAGCGTATGTTGTCCTCGAATTCCATCTGTCAATCTGCAAAATGGCGACCTTCGTTATTTGTTGAACTGTACACTGTGAAACCGATGAATTGGTCCTATCGGGAATGTTGATCACACACTGTTGCTATGGCCTCCATGCTCCCCTGACTTAATCTCTTGTGACTTTTTTATGAGGATATGTGAAAGATACAGTGTTTGTGCCACCATTACCGTCTGATCTGCAACGCTTTTGCTGGAATTGACAGTGGCACTCTGTATCGAGTGTGGGACGAACATGATTACAAAGTTAATGTATACAGAGTTGAGTCACTAGCGGTGCACATATCGAGCATCTTTCAAATGGAACAAAAACTTGGAGAGCTTCTCTGTTTCTCTGTACAATTTTTTTGATGATATGTTAAATAATACACCCACAGTGCAATCATGAAACCACTCAATCATTTGTAGACACCCTATATTAACCCGGTAAACAAAGAATATTGGTTCAACCATTAAATAAAAGAATGGCATCTATTTTTCATTGATCAAAATTCGCATTCAACGTTAAAAATAATCTTCTAATATAAATAACTATAATTTCAATGTTTAGCTCAATTCAAATACAGTGTTACCTCCTTTAACGGACACTCCGAATAGCGGACACTCTAAATAGCGGACAGTTATTTTCTTTAAAAAAAAAAAAATTTGATGAACATTTCGACAAACACATGGTTGTATTTATATCGGTGTCCCATACATTGTATCGGTGTCCCATGATTCAATGCACGAATCTGAGGCCCTTTTTTTCACTGCAGTTGCTTTGTAAATATCAATCCCTCGTAAAGATATCCTATAAACGTTTTGATTAAATTTAGTGCGAATTAAAATTGCTTCAAAAAGGAAGAGATTGGCAGAAAAAACTGTTCACTGTTCTTGAAATTGCTGACAAAGAAAAGCTGAGTGTGCTTTTTCTTGCTGAACGTTTTAAAGTTGGAAAAACTCATAAAAGTGATCTTTTGAAGGACACAGATGAGATTAGAAAAATGTAGATGGTGAATTCAAACGAAGATTCGAAGAATTTGAAGTTTCGTAAAACTGAAAGAAGCAAAATCGACGAAGTGGTGATAAAAATGGTTCCGCTCTGCTCGTGCAAAGAACATTTCTATAAGCGGTGTTGTGCTTCAAGAAAAAGCCAGAGAATTCGGTCAAACTTTGGGATTGGACATGTTTAAGGCATCAAATGGATGCTAGAAATTAATTTTCTATATACTGTATTTAAGAATACGTGATGGAAACTGTCACCTCTCAAAGACTAAAATCAAGAAAATAAAAAACAAGAACAAAATGTGGATTCCAAAACCTTGGGCAGCACTCAGGCTACCACAAAAGGTATTTGGCCACAAAAGGAAAGGGAAAAAAAATGAAACAAATAAATAACAAACCCTCTAATGGGCAAAATAGAAGCAATAATTTAAATTAGAATGCCTTTTGAGTCGAGCTGATACTCTGGTGACGGCCGTTTCGAGCTTATTAGGCTCTCCTCAGCCAGAGCTAATCAGCTAGTGCAGGACTCAAAAGGCTTACGAGGGGAGATATTAGAAATACGTGATGGAAACTGTGACCCCTCAAATTACTGTAATTAAT
This sequence comes from Thereuonema tuberculata, assembly GCA_023159025.1. Taxonomy (NCBI): domain Eukaryota; kingdom Metazoa; phylum Arthropoda; class Chilopoda; order Scutigeromorpha; family Scutigeridae; genus Thereuonema; species Thereuonema tuberculata. The sequence goes on from JAFIDM010002131.1 coordinate 35,761,325, forward strand.
TTTATCATTATTTTAAGTAAAAGAAACGGATTAGCAATCATTTGAAAAGGAATATAGTAAATAATTTCCAGTTGTTCATTTTCTCTCATATCGCAATGGTAATTGTAGAAATTTAATTAAGATTGTACGTAATTTTTCATTACATGCTAAAAAATGAAAAAAAAGATAGTCCTCCCCAATAGCAAACACCTCCCAATAACGGACGAAACTTCCGGTCCCGTGACTGTCCGTTATTCGGAGGTAACACTGTATATTGAATACTTTTAAATATTCTATTTAGTTATATTATTTTTTAAGGAAGTTGAGGACACAAGGAATACATGATTTTTTAATGACCAAGTTTCTTAGATCTTAGAATACAATTAAGAAATTCCAGGGTGTATTATATTCTAATTTGTTGAATATATGAAATTATTATATCTTAGAAAAATGAATATGAAAGATGATAAAGAAATTGGATGTTAGCTGGATCTCATCGAGCTTCATAATCTCAAAAATCATTATCCAAAATCTTCTTAATACATTTCTATCGATTTTAAGTTGTTTTTGTATAGTATCATTCATTTTAAATTGATTTATTGTTTATTATTTTTGTATTAGAAAAGAAGGTTTTATTTTCTTTCTGTATGATTTTCTTTATGTTTGTATGTTTATATAATTTGTAGAGCCTTTGTTCTTTGTTGAAAAGAAAGAAATATTGGTGATGAAGTTGTATTGATGTTATTTTGGAAGATGTTGTTTAATCAAAAATCATTAGTTTCTTATAGTATTTAATTGTTTTGTTTACCTACAATATATTTTGTTTGAAGATATATTTTTTGTTTTACATTGGTGTCGTGTAAATTTTTACATATGGGTGGTTTCTTTGACATTTAATAGCAATCATTCATTATCTTTTTATTGCGGAATTACTTCCCTAATTTTCCTTTTATAAATCAAAGTTTCATCAAATACTTTCCCGAATATTTTACTACTTTGCATAATGTTATTGATAATTAAAAAAATCGTTTTAAAAATTAGTTATATTTATCAAGAGTCTTTTTTAGTTTTATAGCTTAAAACTGTTATTTATCGTTTGTCCTGACAAAATATGTTTTTTCAAATTTTTACATATCTTTAGAATAAAGACATGTCGGGCTGCAAGAAATGCGGAATGGAATCAATGGTATCAGGACAAAAAGACTGGATTGGGAATAAGACATTCATTGATCTAGTAAGTTTCTCTCAGAAATTAAAAAAAAAAAATTAAAAAGGTTAACGTATAAACATGATTAAAAACCTAATATTTAATTTTCGATTACATATCATTTAATTTGCTCAATAATTATGATGTAAAAAGGTATATAATACATAACTTTTGATTATGTATTTGATGATTTATTTCTTAATTTAATCCATAGAAAAATCTGTTATATTTTATGCTTCTCACTTTTGTCAGATATACTCAGAACAGCATTTGAGCAAATGTCATTTGGTGATATTAACTCACAATATTTAGCTTATTGCTCTAAATAGTTTTCTTGTGTATCATGATTATGATATGTTTCAGAAGTTTATGTCATTTAGGATGTTTTTATCTCATGCTAAATGTATGATTCTTAAAACTCAAAAATATTGAGGAAAAAAATTTGTAATTCCTTGAATATAGTTTTTTACCATCTTTTTCGAGAACAAACGAAATTTGATAATTGAAGTCTTAGTTGAGAAATCCTCTTAAGTATCTTCCTCTGGGAGAAATATCTTCCTCAGCATACATGAATATTATAAATTCCGCTTTTGCTGACAATTCATTCAATTTTTTTCCAATCTCTTATTCATTCTATATGTATTATTCAGGAAAAACTCACAATTATGTTGTGCTTTTCTTAAATGTTCAGATTTGATTTCTATTTTAGGTAAACTGTAGAGCTTTTGCCGTAGAAATTGATCAGTAATCGTTTAACGTTTCAATTACAACGATACTTCTTCCTCCAGGAATTTCATAAACTCTAAACTGAAATTTTAGAAATTAATTTTCTGTTGACTTAAGAACTTTCCATCGTTGTCAGCTCCACTTTGAATGGGTTCATTTTTTTTTCTTGAATTCCTTTTTTTTTCTTATATTTCTTTTCAACTAAATCTCTTAAGTATTACAATTGTGCTAAAATTATTAAGTAGCCTGTATTACGTTTTATTTAAAAATGCATTTATGGAGTTACATTAAATTGACACTAGCGTAATTAATAGGCTTTTGAAGTGAGTAAAATTCAGCCAATACAAATGACCTAATGTTAATATTATAAAAAAGCATAATTATATAGTAACTAATATAAAAAAATTCCTAATAAAAATTCACTATTTTGAATTAATTCATGAAATTAAGAGATCATTATTTATTTTCCCCAGGAATATCAGAAGACATCAGCCTTTTTCAAAGCTTGTGATTATTTATATCCCAAACCGGTAAGAATTTCTCATACATTGTAATTTTAATAAATAGAATTAAGTTAATTACAAATGTCATATCTGTGTAATTAATGAAAAGTAGTTTGCAAACATCCGGAATCTGTAAAGAAACTGAGTGGCAAAGGATTAGGAAATTTTCACATTCTCAAGTCTAACGGTACAGATCGAAGGATCAATCCTATTATTGATAATTTTTAATATTCAGGAATTACAATGTGATTGAAACAACAGCTATAGCTTTTTTTTCTGGTAAACAGATAATCTTAGATTGATATTACAAGTCTGGCTGACAAAGCATCCTAACTCTTCCGAAGAAACCCTCTATCTTCCACAAATCATCAAGATATGACAGAGCGACTGCTCCCAACACAGCATTCCGTTTAGATGTAGAAGTACAGTTTAATAGTTTTGAATATGAAGCTTCAAGATTCTCACCATATTTCATTTTAATGAAAGGAACCAATGAAACAAAAATAATTTTGACAAGAATAAACAAAATCTAAATAATACTTCATCCAAATAAATCTAATAGCCATGTCTCCCTGCTCTAAAAACTTTATGAAAAGTTTCATGTCTCTTGCAATATTTTATCATCTTACAGAAACTGTTTTCCTTATATGAAAAAGTGAAGAACGTTTATTGGTGTACTTCACATAATTTTCTTCAATAAAGAAAATTATTGTAATTTTCGTAAATCGTCTTTATCGTTATCTTTAACTTTGATTAGAATTGTTTATATATGTTTTTATACGTATTTAACAAAAACTTTTTCTGCTGAAAATGCTTGAAAATAAAAATCGATTTTTTTTCTATATAGGAAGCATTTAAAGCCTGTTTTGAAATAGATCCTGAACCGGTAAGTTAAGATCTTTGTCTCTAAATTACCATATATGCTCCGATAGAGGCATCCGGCGTTTATTTGCAAAACTAGCCTCGACTCCCGGTGCTTAAAAGAGACCGGCTGCTATTAGAGGCCGGCCGTTATTAACAAAAACCTTCAGAACGCAATATTTTTACACATAAATACCGGCTAACACTATAAATAGTTATATTTGAATTTATTTTACTTTTATTTGAATTTTACTTGCTACATAAGACTGTTAAAGAAAAATGGCAATGTCTTTCTGTATCTTTCGCTGCTATTCGTCGTCGAAATCCGCAATGACGTGCGACCGTCTCATCGGAAGTTTCTTTGGCATATTCCATCGCGCGAATCTTAAAATTTTCGGCGGCATTTTGTAAGGCAATGTCAAATTACCGTTTCGGCGGCATTTTGTAAGGCAATGTACCGAAAAGTATTAAGCACGACTATAAAGATACGGATGCTTACTCTAGTACCGGTAGGCAAATATCAAAGACGCGGCTACTATTAGAGACCGGCTACTATTTGGCCGTGTCCCCTCTGCAGCCCGGCGCTTATTAGAGACCGGGGACAATAAGAGACTCGGCGTTTATTGGAGCATATACAGTATATGTTAAGATATATTGTTAGAAGTAAGCTAGTAAAACGTAAATTAAGGATAAATTCTTATTGGATAATTATGCCTTCAGGAAAGTTTCAAATTTTGAAATGTAGAATCTCCAAAAGTTCCTTTTTTTTCTACAATGTTGTTGATAAAATGATGCACCATATATTTGAATCTTATAACTTTTAGTTGTTCTAAAACTTTCTGTCCAATAATTAACGGAAAATAAACGGAAAATTCCACTAAATAATTAAAAACAAGAAAAATAAATTGGTATTCGCTGATAGGTGGAAATGCAAGCAAAACATTCTGGATGCCATAAACGTAAAGGAAAAAACTGTAATAAACTTTGAATTGAGCTATTTTGTTCTATATTTAAAGAAGTTGAATTTCTCAAGTCCTTCGGAAACGAAATTACGCTCTTCAAACTTCAGAGAACCCTGCGATTCCATTAGAAGAAAGTTTTACACGATTCGCATCATCTTTCCAAAGATATAACTTACCTAACCCAGCTTTCTATACATATCAGTTGATCAAAAAAGATGTACATTAGATATATATATATTAATGAAGGAATATATTATTTTATGATTTAATTTCATCTACAGTGATCAGTATCACTATAAGCAAATTTCCTTCTATATTAGATCATAATTTTAGCCCTTCAAGTATAACTTTATTGAAAATCTTATTATTAACTATGGTTAGAGTTGTATCTCGCTAGTTGTTATAATTTTTACCTGTATTTCCTTTCCATTTCTAGCATACTGCTGTTCTTGCCTATAAATATGTATTGAAATAAGGGTTTCTGCTTTAATGATCTCTAATTGTAAAGATCACTTCAAACTACAGATTTCGTGTTTACAATTGCCTGTATTACTCTCAATTAATATGGAAACTAATATTGCTACCGAACGTTTTGGCTGGGTTCGGTGGCGCTGGGGGATTGAATGCGACAAGAGCAAGTTTTAAAATAAATCAGAGAATTTATTCAGTAAAGGATAATGCTATCAATACAGGTCTCACAAATGATGAACTGAGGAATCGATCGAGACTGGTGACTTCTCCTTTCGGGCCGGTCCTGTTTGCCTTCCACGTTCGTGCGGGTCCTGATGGCTTCCACGTTCGGGCCGGTCCTGTTGACTTCTATGTTCGGGCCGGTCCTGTTGTCTTCCACGTTCGGGCCGGTCCTGTTGACTTCTATGTTCGGGCCGGTCCTGTTGTCTTCTCCGTTCGGGCCGGACCTGATGGCTTCTACGATCGGGCCGGTCCTGCTGTCTTCTCCGTTCGGGCCGGTCCTGATGGCTTCTATGATCGGGCCGGTCCTGCTGGCTTCCACGTCGACTTCGGATTGACTTATCCGGAGTCCCTCTTCGGAGTGCGGGTGAGGACTATCTTCCCCGCAATTGGCTTCTCTTCTTCGGCTTCGGTTTGCTTTTACCGGAGTCCCTCTTCTGAGTGCGGGTGAGGACTATCTTTCCCGCAATTGACTTCTCTTCTTCGGCTACTGTTTGCTTTTACCGGAGTCCCTCTTCGGAGTGCGGGTGAGGACTATC
>JAFIDM010002131.1:35766801-35791102 GCA_023159025.1 Thereuonema tuberculata
CCTCTTCGGAGTGCGGGTGAGGACTATCTTCCCCGCAATTGGCTTCTAATTTCTCCGAGACTGGAGAACCTGTGGTGGCCTCAGCCACCCGACTGACTGCCAAACCTTACCCCTCTTAATTTCGGAACTGGTGATAGCGTTGTGGCTCCTGCCACCCGACCCACTGTCAGACTGTCCTTGCTTATCTCCGGGGCTGGAGATAGTGTTGTGGCCTCTGCCACCTGGCTGACTGTCTTTCCACAGCTCTGCTGCTGGTTTTAAGGCCGTCAGCTGCCTCGTTCCAACCTCCGGTCTGGTTAACTTAGAACAGGGGAGCCGGGTTGGACGAGGCGATTCTGGACGCGGAGGAGTGACCAAATCGAACGGTAACAATATTATCTGTAGTATTCGGATTCATCATATGAATTCACTTTCAGTTGCCCTTTATATTGTTTCCAGGTCACTATCTCAGATTTATTTTTACAAGCATACACTTACTAATACCATGATTTTTCTATTGATGCAATGGAGTTATTTTATATTTTCTTCTAAGACTTCATCAATTTGAGAATTCTTGCATTTTTTCTAATATGTATCAAGAAGCATTGAATTTTCCTGCAGCTTTAATATTTTTTCAAAGCTTTGTAATTAATAATTTTCTGGCACATTCAGCTACCATTATATCTAAAATTGATAAACAATAGTTATAAAATTAAAAAGAATTATAAAATTAGCATATATTGAATTATTCCCTTCTCTACTGTAAACAGCATTTAGAAGGTATTCACTTTTTTTCTCCTCTAACATATCTTTAACACAAATATGATATGTTTAGTCATATTTTTAGTTCATTTACATTTTTCCTGAAAAGTTCCTTTTTCGAAAAGAAGTGTTCTTTCCGTCATTTTCCATCATCTGATAAACTGGATAGTATTTGATATCATTTCGTCTATATTTATATAGAATATAATTATTTGAGTATTAACTTCCTAATGCAATAATATTTACACTTCAAAATCCGTTCTCATGTAGTAGTCTGTCCTCGTTTCTGTCTTCTGTTAATTATATCTACTTAATGTATATTATTTCCTCTACTAATAGTTCTTGGGAATAACCTAGTAACTTTGTAGCATTCATTATGTGGACATATTTACCAGCTATTTACCAATAGTTTCATTCAAAATCTCCTACATTTCAATAAGCATAATAATATGTAATCGAGATCCATAATTTACTTTCTAATTTTTCACTGAAATCGTTCGTTAGTATAGATTTATCACTTCGGGGACTATTTGTTCAAATGGTAAAACCATTACTTCTTGGTATCGGGATCTGAATTTATAGCAGATTATTTTAAATAATTACCACTTCAGTATTGATATTTATCTTAATTCATATATCGTTTTAATCATCTAGTCTGCTACAATCTGATATCGTTGCTTAATATAAGAATCTTTGAGTTTCATCTTTGATCTCAAGATTGTGAAATTCTATATATGATTAAAAAGATTAAACACATTAAATATATTTAAAAAGGTTAAAATGCAACATGTTTCATCCCCGTTCCATCGAAACCCGAGATCTGGTCTCTGAACTGGACTTGTATAGATGAGAGGAACAGTCTGGAACAGTCCAGATGTGCGCCTTCATTTAACACCAATCAATTCTTGTATCTAATTTGAATATGTCGTCCCTTCTCCTGTTTTGTATAAAAAAGTCAATGTATCTCAATTTTAATTGTGTATCGCCCGAAGACATCCACGTACGGGAATGAAACATGTGGCATTTTAACCTTTTTAAATATAGGTTAATGTGTACAATCTTTTTAATCATTACAACTTCATCAGCAAACGTAAAGTTTTTCTTATAAATTGTGAATATATTTTTTACATTTGTTATCTGTTAAAATATTTCATATTTTTATGATTCAGTGTGAACAAGAATAGAATTTTTCGAAATTTGCTATTATGATTGTTTTCAAACTTCTCCAATTCATTAATGGAATTTTGTTTACATCAGGCTGCCAAAAGTAATGTAGCAATTTATTTTCGTACAATCTACATTAAAAAGAAGAGCCTTTTTGAACGAACAATTTTCATAAGCTAATTCGAATTGAAATTAAACTGATGGATTTTATTGTTTATTTTATCTATTAAAAGATTTTTTCATTTTAACGTTAGTTTTTCTTTTTAATAGCTTGAATGTCTAATTGGAGCTCTGGGTAATCAATCGGAGGTATGTAGAAATTTTAAGTGTTATTAAATGTGTTTCAATTTGTAATCTTAAAAGTCTGAACGAAAAACACATAATACCTTATTTTGTAGGATCTAGAGAAGAGAGGGAACGTTAGAGAAGACATAATACTGTGAGAAAGCATACAGAAGCATTCAACAGAAGCATTCATTCAAACTTCAATGTTTGATATTCCAAGAAAATAAATTAAATTTGAAAGAAATTCTTAATTTATGAATAATAAAATAATTCTAAACTTACTAATCTGTTTTATGTCTTCTTTCAAAACCGATATTTCATTTGAAACCATGCACTATAACAAACACTATAACTATATAATTTTAATAACGATTCGATTAGTTAAAAAAAAATAGCGAGACAAGGATTAATAGTTACACCCTTTTTTTGCTGGTCTTCTTTGGTAAATGTCTATCAGAATTAAGTTTATGCCATTTCAGAAAAGACTTACGAAAAATGCTTTACCATTTAATACAGTAAACGAAAAATATTTTTAATTACTGCTATGAAACTAAGTTTGAAACTTTGAATTGATTGTCGTGTAGGCTACTAAAGAAATGTATGGAATTCAAATTTATGATAGTTATTCTATCTATGATAGATGATTTCCTCTATCATATATTAAATTCTTGTGACACAAATCCTTAATACTGAAAGATAAATATTGATAGATTTTCTATCAAATTTGAGTTATTTTCTTTCTTCGCGGTGATTTACTTCTTTTAAATTGGATAATTCTTAAATTTTATTTTTCTATATAAAGCTTAAGTTTACTTTGATCACATACAATAATTGAGTAACTTAAATATTTTATAATCCTTGGAAGCGCAGTGAGACCTCGTTGTTTATTAGTGACTGCTCCTGGCTGATGATCGTCAAAGTGCGTGAATGTCACTTGGTAAACTTTAACTCTAAATATAAAATGTAGATTTGAAAAAAAATGCCTATTTAGTTTTAAAAAAAAAATGCATTTTTAGTTTTTAAAAAAATTTCTTTTTTTTTAGTAAGTTAACAATTTTTATTTTACTTTTTAATTTTCTAATAGTTCATTTCCGTTGTCCCTAACGAGGCCCTTTAGCAATCCAGCATCGGAGGCTCCGTCTAGAGTGGTGCCGTGCCCGAGAGACATGGTCTGCTCTCGAATGGCCTCGTATTGTGATTAGAGATAAATCCCTTTTCAATAAATCCCGCTTGCATCGTATCGGAAGGACTGGCAGCTCTCAAAAGACTGGGAAGCGCTCTAACCCTGGCAATATTGTCGAGAGACACATAGTCATTACAACTCGTGAAATAGTATGGAGATCTATTTCATAAGATAGCAAATTGCCTCTTGAAATAATTCGCCTCTTCAAATGCACAGTTATAGATGCACGAGTATCTGCAACTTCTTGTTTTGTACTTTATTTCATGCGTGCCAGGAAAAAAATTCCAAAAGGATAGACCTGATGCAAATCCAAACTGCAGACAGTTCCAAGGAATGCCCCCAAGAAATGCCTTTCTTGGACTGCCAGGTTCGCAGATTTGTCCCCTTTCGAGCAGGTTTAGGTTATTTTAGGAAGCTCAACTATATCTATCCTCAACTTCCGGTATTTGGAACAACAGTTGCTGAGCATAATCTTCGATAAGACAATATCAGGACTTTGTTTCAGTCTAGGACACGCCTTATATTATTTTCACTGTGAAACTTAACTCAATTCCAATTCTCTTTCAAATGACACTTCCAAAATTTCATTGAAATTGAACCCGTCCTTCCTGGTGATTCAATGTTTTTTTGTCATAAAGTACATCTTAATACTATTGCTTGATATAAGATGATTTTAAGTAAAAAACAGTTTTTGACATTATACAAAATAATAAAAGTATTAAGTTATTAAGTATTAAAGTAAAGCAGATTCTGCAGTATCTCAATTTGACAAATTCTGAAATTGGAGGAAGAATACTTAGTTTGCAGCATTAATGTTCAAAGATTAAAACTTTTATCTATCAAATCAAAGATTTAGTTCTATGTAATCTTACTAAAATAGCTATTGTTGCATTTTTTTAAATAGTGTTACATCCTTTAAAATGCGAAGCACAACATTTCCATAATACTGATACATTGTGCAGATTTTTTTAGAATATATTTACTTCATTATTTTCTGCAAAGATATTTACATTTACACATTTCCGCGTGAAGCATAACTGTCATTGGATCAGTAGATCGAATACAGATCATAGGTGCATATAGAAAGCGTTTTATCCTAATTTCAAACAGACAATTTCAAACAGACAGGCTCATTAAATCAGTTAAGGCTCTCACTGACCCCTAAGAAGGTCTGCACAGACAAGCTCCTGGCACTTTTCATTACCCTTTAAGTAGCTTGTCTTCAATTTTTTTAATCAGGTGCATATGGACAAGTGCATCGGCACCTTTAGTCTTTCTGTATATCTGAGTATCCTGCTCTAATAACTTTTAAACTGATGTATCTTCTTGAAACTTGATAAATCTTACAGTTTCTAAATAATTTTTACTATTTATCGCAATTACTAATGTTGCAGTAACCTCATTCTATCGTGCTAGGGAACTTAAGTTATAAATCTGTTACATGTGGTCAGTTTGCATCTGAGAGTTTTTGGCAACGAAGAATGGTGTTTTTTGTAGTCACTTAACTAAGTCGGTAGGAATCAGCATCTATCTATTCTCAATGTCCGTGAAAATTTCCATTTAACTATTTATTTAAGATAAAATGTGGACAAAATGTGGACAAACTGTAGACAAAATATGACTGAGATTAATGAAGAACATGGTGAACGTTTTCACTAGCACATTCCAAATGACGAAGAATAGACACGAACATAGAGATTTTGTTGATTGGTTATTTTATCTAAGATAGACTCGTCGAAGGAAACAACAACACATAAGAGTCGTCCTCGCGGTCATTCTTAAATCCTGCTTTAGTGCCAATCTAACATTTACAGTTAACAATTTTACTTTCAATATTATCTTAGTTTTATTTTTGTATATCCTGATAGTTTTCTGTCAACTATAAAAATATAGCTGATTAAACTTTATCAGTTTTATTACACATATCAGTAACCAAAGTTAAATATCAAAATTAAAGTGATGCTTTGCATAAAAGTTAAGGGAATTAACACTAATTAGTTTTGTAATTTTTTTTATAAAGTTAATTGTTAATAAGTTACGCTTGGTGTACTTTTGTTTTTAATTTTTAATTCAGATTGGAATAGCAGTAATATCTTTCTTGATTTCATATAATCACAAATAAAAGCTAGACAAAATTTCAATAATAGCGTATTAAAGAAATTGTGATTTTTAAATAATTTACGTCATTTTATAATTTTATTTTCTTATGTGAAATTGATTGTGGAAAAATATAAATGAAATCGGTAATTATATATAAGAATCCATTTTCCTATTGCTTTCTTAAGCCGTAGCAACTTTAATAAAACTGAAACCGAAACCGAACTAAAAGTAGAAAAGCGCTTTAACATTTAGAATTTACTAAGATATTAAAACATACTAAGCTCTTAATATTCAAGTTTAACGTGCTGAAGACAATTCAATGAAAACCAAAAAGAAGATAAATTGATTCAGAAAGGCAATTTAATTTATACATGTGCTGCTTTTATCTTCGTTTTGGTTTTCATACTAAGCTCTTAATTGTCATTATTTTAATTTTGTTTTTTTCTGTTCAACTCCCGAAGAACAATTATCCTGCTAACAAACTGAAATATAGTTTTTCTACTTTTACTTATATTTTCCAATTTTACATTATGTAATATTATTAAAAAGTACGTACAATATATATATAAAAACGTATCATTTTGTAAATTAATTAAATTTTAATTACAATTTTATAAAATGTATGATATATATGAATATATTGAAATTGTGCTATTTTCTTTCTTAATGTCTTAAATTTCTATTTTACAAGTTTCTGCTTTAAAATTTTCAAATACTTTTTAAGTATTTTTAAATTAATTTTAAATACATGTATATCGACATATATTACATCACATATCAATAAATCTTTAACTGTTTTGCTGCATTTATATTAAGTAATGAATTCTTTTAGGTTTTTAAAATAGTTTTTTTTTTCTTTAAATGGTAGTCAGTCTTATCAGATATAATTATGAAACTGTAAATCTATGATATAAGTGCTGATTTATTAATATATCCTAATTATATTATATATTATAATATATATTATATATATATATATATATATATATAGTAATAGTTAGTATAATAATATTATAATATATAATATGATTAGGATAAATATCAAGATCAAAGTGATGCTTTGCATAAAAGTTATGGGAATTAACACTAATTAGTTTTGCGATTTTTTTTTATAAAGTTAAATTCTAAACCTTAAACAAATAATTAGATATTTGAAAATATCAAATAAGAAGATAGTGCTAATATTTGTTGATTTTAAAAAGGCCTATGATTCGATTGACAGAGACTCTCTTTTTAAAATCCTGGAAGAATTTTCAGAAGATAAGAAAACTCTGGAAATAATTAAACAAACTTTGACAAACACAGTGTCTAAAGTTAAATCCCATGGAATTATTTCTAGTCCTTTCCAAATTGTATCAGGAGTCAGACAAGGAGATGGTTTGTCCCCACTTCTATTTAATTGCGTTTTGGAAAAGGTTACAATAGAATGGAAAATTGAGGAAGAAAAATAAAAAGTTAATAAAAACTTAACAAATAAATAATAGTTGGGTAGATCTAAAGTATCAATCAACTGTTTGGCCTTCGCGGATGATCTAGTAATATTAGATGGAAACATAGAAAATGCTAAAAGAAAACTAGAACTCCTAAAGGAGACAGCAGAAAAGATGGGTTTGCAAATATCCTTTGAAAAAACAAAATACATGACCAATGTAGGCAGCTTACCAGGAATTCATAAAACTAAGTATGTCAACATTAATAAAATGGATAACTTTAAATATTTGAAAATATAAATCTTAAAAGTGAAAAAGAAGCAATTAAAATTGAAAAGATGAAAAGAGCATACATGAAAGTAAGGAATTTGTACAATAAAAAATGTTTATCTAAATCTGTTAAATTGACGCATTATAATGCAGTTGTAAAACCTGAAGTTCTTTATGGGTCAGAAACACTACTACTATCTGGATGCAAAATGGCATTAGATTTGGAAAAGAAGGAAAGAAGAATCTCGGGAAAAATATTAGGTCCAATCAAGAATAAAGATGGCGATTGGGTTTTGAGACCAAATAGAGAAATTTACTTGCAATGCCCTAAAATAACGGATGAGATCAGGAAAAGACATGTTACCCTTTATGGGCACTTAGAGAGAATGAAGGAAGATAGATTAACAAAGAAAATCCATACTTTCTTCCAAAACAGGAAAACAGACAAAAACAGTGGGTGAGGTGGTAAAGCAATAAAGGACTTCGAAGAAATGCAGATTGATCAGGAGACCCTACTCAACAGAGACAAATTCAGACTAAAAGTTAAGAAGTTCAAAGGTTTTCAGGAAGACGTAGGGAAAAGGAAAACAACTGGAGCCAAATGGTCGGATGAAAGGAAAAGAGTCCATTCGGAAAGGATGAAAGAGTTTTGGAGAAAGAGAAAGGAAGAGAGAAGAAAATAGTTGTCTTGATGTGGTCCTTAGTTGGCCTGAAACAATTAAAAAAAAATAATTAGGATAGTATACGAGTAATATTTAAAGTTTAAAATTAAAAAAAAAATCAACTAAATCAGACCTGAATTGTTCTTTAATATCTTTTAGTTTACCATAATCATATTTATCCCAATTAAGTTGGCTAAACAGTTTATACTTGATTGGATTTTGTAGTTGAATTTATTAATATTATTTTGAAATATTAAAAATTCGGTACCATTTTTTTCTAGTATTTAATCTATCTTTATAATTGTTTTATCTCTTTTAACATCAAAGATATTTTTTAAAATTGTTAGCGACCCATTTGGCAGCTAGCAACCCCTTTGGAAGCTAGCGATCCATTTGGGAGCGGCAAACGGACTTCGCCATCGTATTCAGAGGCTCAAACACTATATAAATAGGCTATTTATTTCTGCGTATCCGGAAAATTGCGGACAGAGTCGACTTTGTTTCGGCAAGTTGGGAAATTTTTTTGACAACGACTGACCCGGTCGACTTGAAATTTGGATATGTTTTAGTTTTGAGTGTCTACTATATATAAAAATATATAATCTATATTTTTATTTCTGCCTATCCTGAAAAAATGCGGATACAGTCGACTGTTTCCAGTTATATCCTCACTTTCCCTGACATTGTTCGGCAGAAATAAAAACATGTTTAAAAACATGAAATAAACAACTCTTTATTAAAGCACTGACGTATTGGTATCTTATTGTTTTGGAAAGAGATCTTTGAAACAATTTATTTTAAAATAGGCCTACATCTGAATGGATTTTTTACAAAATCCTTTGCCCCCCCCCCCCCCATTACCAAATCTTTATCCTGGATGCGCAACAGAAGAAAGGTTTTTACTGATACTTGATCTTTATTAAGATCTTTATGTAGATAAGCTACTCTGGACCAAAAAAAGAAAAGATTAATCCGTCAACGTAAGTGAATGAAAAACAACTATTTTTTTTAAACAAATTTTTAATATAGTAACAGAAGCAGGAATGGAAAGTAGGCGCTTTATCTTGCTTAAATATTGATATCTTCATATGAATAATCTAATTTTTATGATATCTTTCTATCATTGATTAATATTACTTCTGCTTTAAATAGGTTCTCTAAACTCAACAACTAGAATCATCTTCGTTTCTCTGGTATTTCTAAAAGCGACTGGTCTAAGAAAAGAAATCGAAGATGGATTCAACATAGGAATCTTTTCCGAGCGTGATTGAAAGATACCAAAAGGAAACAAAATAATCAAACATGAAATGAAATTGGATGAAATCAAGCAGTAATCACAAAGAATAATCTCGAAGTTCTAAGGAAAAATCTCACAGAACTGACAGATTTTACAAGTAGAATAAAAAGTGATGGATATTAATAGAAAATAAGCCTTTTCTTAGTGCAATTAAATTTAGAATTGCACTTAGATAATGTGATAGTTCAGGAATGTATTGGAATATTGGAATCTATAAAGATAATTACAAGAACTATAGAAATGATAACACTATCAAAACGAACGAAATGGAACAAAGAACAAGATGAGGAAAAAGTTTAAAGTTGTATGAGTTTAGAATACCTTTAATTTATGCTTTAGAACAAAATTATATTCACTTGTTTTTGTCACCTTCAAGCGCTAATTTCTCAACAGGAACCCACATGAAAATCATTTTAAATATAAAAGTTAATTCGTTTTTTATACATAAACGTGGATCCCAAGTTTCAAGAACATGTATTCACTACTTGAATATGACGATGACAGGTTCAAAAAAAAGAAATAAAGAAACATGTAGGAAAGAAGACAGAAATTATTAAAAATTACTCAAGGACGGATTTATATTAAAATCTATATTCTCAACGTCAATATAAAAAAGAAAAACTTCTTTAAAGAGAAAATCACTTAAAATAAAATAAAAATTGTAGAAATTTCTTTTTTCTTTGAATAGTACAATTATTTACGATTAGTACATGTACATTTAAAATATTGAGAGTAAATTGAATTTGTGCTTGTCATAAACTGAATACATTCAATAGCAATAAATATTATAAAAGATATTTAAGATGTAGAAGAATTGGCATAATAACAGATGAAGATCGCGTTTATAATAAGTAATAACTTCATGACAGCATGTGTATGTATGAAGATATAATATTATGAATTACTGAGAATTAAGAAAAAAAACCCAACTGAAATAAGAAACAAAATACATTAAAAAACAAGTCACAATAAAAATAATATTTTAAAATTTTATTCTACTATTACAATAACTAATTTCAAACTTTCATATTGTGAAACGTGAAATATCTAGTTTCAGAATATCACGATAGATGGCGACCCATGTTCTGCCTCCGATTTTAGCACTGATGATGCTGTTGTGGCTAATAAATCAGAGAAAGAGTTAAACTGCTTGCAAAAATGATTAAACTAGTATAATTAGCATCGCCTCTCCTATACATATAATAACTAAAATAATACAAATATAGTATTTAAAGTTAAAAATTATCAAATGAACTACATTACTAACTAATTAAATAATTTAGGTAAAATAATTGAGGTATATTTTTCTATAACTCTGCCGAATATAGATTAAATTCAAAGTTTGCATTATTAAACAGAAATTATTATTTACGCCAAATTATAGTAATTAAGTAAAAAAAAAATAGAACCTCATATTGTAAAATGTTACAATTATCAAAACGCTTTAACTTAAAAACTGACAGAGAATTAAATAAATATGTCAGTTTAAATAAAAACTGACATTTTAAAATTTTTCCTGATGTACACAGATTGTTGAAAGCCAAGGGTACAGAAGCAGCCGACAAATAACCTAATAAACTCCTTTTATCAAAAAAAAAAAAAAAAAAAAGAAAAAACAGCAACACAGCTAAGATATAAGTGCTATTTTCACGTAGGTCATAGACTGCTATGTCAAAGACTGCATTACTGTCTTCTTTCGTAAAAAATACGGGTCTTTTCTTTTAATGTTGTTTCGGTCACTCACCTAATCTAACAAATTCAAGGGAAATCTACACAACTACTGATTAAGTTAAGCAAAGTTCTTTAAAATTTCAATAATTAGATTTAAGTTGCATTAGAGGTGTTTGTTTTTTTAATTTAGTAGTAACATTTTGTGCTGAAAAATGAATTAAAAAAAAACAAAAAAAAAACACCTTATTTATTTTCGAAATTCATAATTTTTGTTATTTCTTAGGTTTTATCATATACATTACATCATACTCCATATAATACTTCTTCATCTTTTTATTGGCAATATTATGCAAAAATTCAGATCATTTTTCTTTCTCAAGCCTATCTTTTTTGAATTGTTTCTACAATAAGTCTACATTTTAACAACAAAGATCAGTAATGATATAGTAAGTTATGTTTCCATTATTAAAAAATAAGTCTTTCTACATTTTTAACAACAATGATACTAAAATTGAATCAGAACTCACTGTGTGGATACATTAAGTGTTTTTATATTAAGTTCTTTCTATTATTACAGATAACAATGATACAGTGAGTTCTGATTCAATTTTGTATTGATACATTAAGTGTTTTGTCTATTAAGTTCTTTCTATTATTGCTGATAACAATTTTGATTTAATTTAGCAATGATACATTATTGAAATTTGTACTCTTTACCCTTAATCATATGTTAAAATGTAGACTTATTGTAGAAATAATTCAAAAAAGATAGGCTTGAGAAAGCAAAAAATGATCTGAATTTTTGCGAAATATTACCAATAAAAAGATGAAGAAGTATTATATGGAGTACGATGTAATTTATATTTAATATTAAGAAGAATGAAGAAGAATATTTTATCATATACCTCAAATACCAGTACAGATATTCCTCGACTTAGGTCTGGGTTCCGGTCCATTCGGCAGAACGTAAGTCGAACGGACGTAAGTCGATACATAAAACGCTACAGAGTTGAATGGGTTAGGGATTAGTATACTGCCCAAATACTGTATATTTCACTGATGTTGGATTATTAACAATTATTATTGATAAAAAACAAGAACATTAGTAATGATTTAAGAGAGAAGAAGAGATCGCAATGTACACCAAGACTGTTGCTGTTGGTGATAGCTTTAGATTAGGAAAGGGCCTTGTCGTTAATTCGTCACTATCATTGATTTAATGGAAGCACATCCTTTCACAGCCTCTACGATTTTATCCTTATTTTTCAAATTGGTAGTCATTGTAGAATGATACCATCCGAAGTAATGTGCGATCACATTGACGGGCTTATCAGCTTTATATATTAAACAAAAAACACAACATCTCCATCAAATAGTTTATTTAAAAAACTGCGAATTTTCGGGATGATAATATTGACGCCATCTCTTCTTCAAGCGAAATAAATAATAAAATAATTCTTCGGAATAACCAAAAATACAAAATAGTAATAAACATGAAAAAGACGTTGAAACAATTCACAATGGTTTTTACAATATGAAATAGCAAATATGCTCTTTCATTACTTCACAATTTTTGAAAAACAAATATTTAACAATAAATCCAAATAAACTAATAAACATAATAAGACATTAGATAAATCAATTCTTGTTTACAATAAGATAACTCACATATTTTGATTCAATTAATTTAACCAACAATCCAATAATCAAAAAAACATTTCAATAATGAAATTCATCAATATTAACAACTTTTTTAACATCTTTTTTAATTAAATCCTTAACATTATCGTAGAAGGGTTCCCTTTAGCTCCTTGATATCTATTAAAATTACACCCTCTCGTGCATTTTATTATGCAGCTTTCCAATATTTTTCTAAGACTTAAATCTGTTTCCTTATATAAGAGCTTGACATAATCATTCATAACGTGTCTCTTTCTGATACAATGTTCTGCTATGTCTGATACGTCCCTATTGGCATTTTTTAGGGCATTACCGTGCTCAGACATGCGTTCTGACATAGATCTTTTAGTCTCCCCTACATAAAATTCCCCACACGTTCTACAATCCACCCTATGTATTATTCCCATTTCATATTGCCCATCCCTTTTATTTACTTTTTTACATAATAAATTTTTAATTTTGTATTGGTATCTGAAACCAATATGTATATTATAAGGCCTACAAATATTCTTCAAAACCATGCTGTTATCATTAATATATGGAATAAAAATTTTATTAGTAAATTGTCCAATCTCTTTTATTTTAAAAGTAATATAATCATTAATTTGTTTTTTGATGAACTTTTCAGAGTAATCATTTTTCAGTAATAATTTTGTCATATCATCAATTTTTTTCAAATATGTATCTTGTTTGCTTGTACTCCTATCAATTCTCCTTGTAAAATTTTCAACAATATTCTTTTTTATACCTATTCTATGTCCCGATCGAAAATTCAAAATATGATCACTTTGACAACCTTTTCTGTAATGTTCCATTATAATCCTTTTATTTACATTTATTAATTTGAGATCTAAGAAATTCAACTCATTATTTATTTCAATTTCCTTTTTAAATTTAATATCTGCACTTCTTTTATTTAAATTTTTAAAAAATATGTCAAACTGACGCAAAGTCCCAAACCAAATTATCAAAATATCATCAACATAACGATAATATTATAACCTATGTTTATATTGTTTTTCATTTAATAATTTATTTTCAAAGTGATTCAAAAATAAATCACATAAACGTCCCGATAGTGGAGACCCCCATAGGAAAACCTTTATTTTGTTTGAAAAATCTTTTATCATGTTTGAAATATGTGTTTTGAGTAACAAATTCAACTAATTACATAAAAGTATCCCTATTTAAATTATATTTTAATAATATTTCTTTATTTTCAAGCACATGTTTATCTAAAATTAACATAGTTTCATCAACCGGAACATGTGTATATTAAGATGAAAAGGAAGAAGTTGATAGAAGAATTTGGAAATTTTGTATATAAACTTATCAGCTTTATGTTACTTCATAACTTGCAACTTCTTTTCAAGATCAGTTACTCGTCTCTTTTGCTGTGATTCTTCACTAGTTTTATTTGATTGGGCGTGTAAGAACCATGCTGAAATATTTAACGATAAATCCATAAAAAAAATCTATTTCTGAGACACAAAATCAACAGAGTAACTATTGAAGACATATGCCGACTGCCGAGGGTTGCTGAATGCTGTTGTTGCCACTACGCATGATCCATTGTTCCTAAACTTTATGCTCGCTTGCATCTTGTTCGAAAGTATGGTCGGAAATATTAGTTGTTCCCTTATGGGATTATGGACGTATCTTCGAGCGGATGTAAATAGAGTGGACGTAACTCGAAGGATGACTGTATTATAATTAAACGCGACATACAATTTGACAGTAAATACGGGAAAAGTGACATCAATATTGAATTTCGAGTTTTGCTACTCATTATAAACTAATTTATTATTTCAGAATGATTACTTTCCATTAACAAACTGATTCCAAAGATATTGAATTTACAGTAGTTAACAAACAACTGTAAAACAAATAGTATATTAGTGGATTCGTAATATATTCCATTATATATATTACACGCCCTGGATACACCCATTTAGATACAGTAGGGCCCCCTTTTTCGATGTTCGCCAATAAGACCGTTTTTAGTTAAAAATATGTTTTACGTGCTATTTCTTAAATTATATAATTAGCCTACTAAAATTGCACTTACTTCTAAAAATGGAAACGAACCTATTGTCGCGGCTATTTTTTTTTAGCTTAATTTCGAGATTAATTAGTCAACTTTAAAGCGATTGTGAAATTATGAAAATTCATTCTCAGAATAATGAAATTAGTAGTGATAGTTTTTTTTATTTCTCTTACAATGCTGCGAAATTACAAGCGAAAAAGTGATAAAGGAGGCACACCCTATTGATGCGATGAATAAAGTAGCAGAAACGGTCAGTAAGCACAATAACTTATTTTTTTTAATTCACAATATTTAATAGAAATCTTATCATTTTGTTTTGAAAAGCTGGTACAGTACATCTCAATTGAAATATTCCAATGGATCTCTAGTGTATTTGTTAATATTTTAAAATTTAAAGATATTCTGTGACATATAAAATTATGATATAGTAGAAATACTAGAAATTTCTATTGTCTTTGCAGATTGGGAATGAATTAACTTTAAATAAGTTTGTCATAATGATTGCTACTCTGTCAGGGAAAGCAATAAAACTTGTTTTTAATTCTGTTTTTAATTAGGAGCTCAGGGTCTTTTGTTCAGCGTCAATCTTCAGACGACAGGTTATTTTCCGGTCTGATATTTCAAAGCTAGAAAACAGCTGCATCTGTTCACCATTTGTTAGCCTTTGAGGAATATCAATAAGCTTTTGAGAGTAAATATATTTGAAATGATTTTATAAATAAAGAATTATCATGTCGAGGTTTATTCGTATTCCAACTCTTGTTATTCTAAAATCATGTAATACTTTTAATTGTTTTTGGAAAATCGAGTTAAGTTACCCAATCACTTGCCCAATATCTGAAGTTACCCAATATCTGAAAATTAAGATTTTGAATATGATATGATATCGACTTTAACTTTTTTGTAAAATTTCTGCATCCTGTGACTTATTTTAGCTTTAGAAAAGTTGAATTGAATCCCTTCATAACTTACTGCATGTTCTAACTCCTTTTGAAAGAGATAATGATGTTATTTTTAGCCAACCAAATAATTTGTCAGTATTAATGCAATTTTTCTATATTCTTTGGCATTGCCTGGTTTTTTTAACATTATTATCTCACTTTGATTTCGCTCCGTTCAGTCACTGTCTTGTGAATGAGATGACGGCTCTTACATCTGAACCTGGGCTCAATCCGATGTTGGCAAAGATGTAACTTTCTTCAGCGTTTAGTCTATTTCTAGGGTATGACGTGAACTGCATGCTGTGGTTTACCCGGAGTAACGATTCTTCGGTTAAATAGTTCACAGTTTCTGCCCTTGTTTATGTCAAAAGCGTAAGATGGTGAGAGCCCGAGCATTGGAAAAAAAAGGAAGAAAATTTTTCGGTAAGTTTATTTATGAATCTAATATATGTGAACTTAGGAGACCACTGGACTCCGCCGTATTTAGAAGACGAAGAAATTATATAATTAACTAATAGAAACGAATAAGTTTCCAGGTTTCAATTGCTAATAGAGATGTGAAAGACATTAAAATTAAGCTACTTTTTCGAAATAATTTATTTTAAAAACAAGCAGCTCGAATGAATTCAAAGTCTCCTTTCCTTAAAAGTTTTCATTGTTTACTGGGAACTATCCTAGCTGACGATCACAAAATAGAGCGTGAAACAGCTGTTGTAGGATGTCACTTAGTAACTTTTTTTTCTTATTGGGCGTAGGCCGTGGGCAACATTCCACGTGTGCTTTCATCCCTCTGGATCTATTGCACTAACCCTACAGTGGTCAGAATTAGTGAAGGAAGTTTTTGAAATTCTAACAAATCTTAACATCCTTCAATGCCATAGACAGCGGAAGAGAAAAAGAAGAAGAAGAAAACAGAAAAGAAATTAAACAATAAGTTGACGCCGGGGCTCGAACCCAGATGCCGACGTATCGGCCTCATGGAAAACCGCCGTCTAATCTACTGGACCACGCCGGCACGGCCGATATTTATTAATATTTCTATGCCCTTTTTTATTCTTTTTAATGTCTTAAAAAGTTCATTGAGGCTGGCGGAATGGCAGCACATGAGGTTTCTCACCTATATATGCTTTTGGTGCCTTTTTATTGTTTATTAAGTTTTGGAGGTTCCACATTGATTCCCACTATTATTTCTTCCTTCTCTTTTTTTTTAAAGTCATGAAAACGACGAAAGCGAAAAACCTACATCTAGTTTCAAATTGAATATCTCCTAAAACAAAGAATAGAAACGTTTACATTTTCTGAAAAAGTTTTTGAATTGCCAGAAATAGCCTCATATTAAATCGTGTTTGAATAACAATCCGGATTGAAAATGATCTTCAATTCAATTGGCTTAGCAGCTGAAATTAGGCTAATTATTCATTCGTGCGTAGGACTACTTTTTACAATTTCTCCGCGCTTTAAATGAAAGGCAAAGTTTACTATTTACAATAAAATATCTATTTGAATTCATTTAAGTGAATTAAAACAATTAACTTCATAAATTCAATTTATAACGCTTACTGAATACCTGTTATACAATGAAGTTTTAAGAAAAAGTTTTATTCTGACATTTTTTATTCAATTTTTTTCAATATGCTAATGTTCATAAAAAAAAAAAAAAACAGAACACCTGTAATTAATGGAGGTATGACTTTACGAAACACACTTACTTCAAAATTGAAAAACCAAGTTAAAAGTTAACAGGTTTTGGAACTTCCTTTAAAGAGGTCTTTCTCAGACTGAATATAGTAAAACTTATTGGTTCTTCAGTCTGAGGAAGACCTCTATAAAGGAAGCTCGATAACCGGTTTACTTTTAAATTGTTTTTTTTTTTTTCTTCAATTTATAATTGTGTTTCGTTAAAGTTCTATTATTAAGATTGTAGGATAATTATGAATTATTTTCTTAATTTAATTTCTTACTTTAAAATAAAAATTAAAAAAATTCCTAAGGAGAAATGGATAACGTAAAAAACATGAAAATTTTATATCTACTGCTTTTTATATTAGATTAAATGTAATAAGCTAAAATTTTAAATACTTCAACCTCAACTTTCACTCTTTAATTCAATTTCTGCTGTAGATCGCATTAAATTCTTTTGTTTTTTAACTCTAGAAACATTCTCATCTTTTCAATATCCCACGATGCATCTGTTTGGACGTACGTCTCATCATATAAAATCTGAAACTCCCTCCCTCAATTCATTGCAGATGACGTCTAGACATACTTTGGAACGTCAACTAGAGATTCCTCTAAAATTTCTCCATCAAATTTCACTCTTTATTACATTTTATACAGTTTGTTACGTAGAAATATTACATTTATATTATTATATTTTATTTTGTTACATTTTATTACGTCTTAATATTTGCATTATATTTTTGATTCTCAATTTAAGTTGAATAAAAATACAATCTTATTATTTTTTTGGGACAAAATTCTTCATAACAGCAATTTTGATAGAATGAATGTGATACTTTACAAATAAATTTAAAATACTTTTGTCACTAAACAAACACCAAAAACAAATACATTCTATAATGTTTGGTATTTCAGTCTATAATTACTGAATAATTTTGTTTACAGAATTATAGATGTAGAAGTTTTATCAGCGCTTCTTTTTTTTTTTGGCGGGAGGCTATTTTAATTATTTGACAATTTTTCGAAGATGAGAAGTCTCTGACAGGGGAAGGGAAGGTTTTAGAAAAAATATTTTATCGGTAAAACTTTAAAAAAAAGAATCTTTATGTTTTATTTCTTTTCTGTCAGTTTCAGTTAATTAATTTTGCTTCTCGGCTGCAACATGAATGAAAGCTTTCTTTATTGACAGTTTCTTTTGTTTCTGTTGTGTAAACATGATGCAAGTTCTTAAAACAAAGATTTTTTTCACGTTCTATCACGTAAACATCCTCAAAAGAATCAATATTTTAATTTTGTACAAAACATCTTTAGTAATCTATCGTTAATAAAAAAAGTGATGTTTAGGTTATAAGACTAAGAATTTCCGACCTTTTTTCACTTCAAAATTAAACGCTATTACATTGAAAAATTAACTACTTTCGATTGAAAGAAAGTATTCGAAAAATATTTACAGGGTCTTTTAATCATTTTTGCCTTCAATGTTTACAGCAGAGTAATAAATGTTGAGATGAGACACAACTTTTAGGAAATTAGTTATATGTCTAGAATAGTTTGAAAGTTAAGGATGAAATCGAAGTCCAGAAATCGAAGATACTGCACATTTTGAAGAGTTTCGTGGCAAGTAACTCCAAAAGACATGGGATTGCTTTATAATCGAAATTGTTAAAACATTCTGGACATCTCAAGATTTAAAGAAATAAAAAAGCACATTATTTTATTACATTTTATTCTAATTGTGAGCCCGGTGGTTCAGTGGTACAGGCAGGAGCATGGTTGAATGATTGTCCAAGATCGAGAGGATTTTTATTAGTTACTTCTCCTCCTGACCAGCCCTAAGGTTCTCCAGCCCTAGGGTTAGTAAAAGGGAACCTGATTTCTTTCCTGGAGTAAACCTTAGCGCGCATTTGCTGAGACGAGCCGCGCTGACCACAGGAATTAGGGGAAAAGTTCATTAGAGAACCCTGTTTTTGTTGGAGGGTTTGAAAGCAACTCGGAAAAATAAAACAGAATTCATCCAGAGAGTTGAGAACTGGTGATCCTCACAATAGAAGCTAATCATTACTTTGCTTGAGGTTGGCAGTAAAACGGAGAAAAAGGGAGATTTCCCCTCTCACATTGTGGTCAGCGCGGCTCATCTCGCGCTAAGGCTAAAGTGGGCGAATATTGAGCTGATCACCCAATTTCAAACTAGTCTCGATGATCAATGAAAGGTCAGAGCTTATATCTTCAGGGCCCCATGAAGCCTCTTAGGGAAATAACGACCTCGACTAATATCTTTGATCCGTATCTTTCACGATTTATGAAAACAGATATTATATTGTGTTTACTTTGAAATTATTGCAGGAAAACTAACATGATATGCCTAATTTCCAGTAGGCATCAAAATTCCATTCGCATTTATATTTATTTTTCCATTTCTGAGAAACAAAGCAAAGCTATTAACTATGATAATATAATTGAATAAAAGTATCAAGTCAACATTTTTCTGGTTGAACTGTGAAGCAGAAGTTTCTGCAATATATTAGTATCAACGACAGTTAGCTTATTTATTCTAATAACAGTTCCGTGGAATTTAGTTACAATATACAAATATTCACAGCAACGTGTTTCGCAATTGAATTTTGAATAAATATTTTAAGAGATAAATTCGATAATTTCAAGTTAGATACAAATTTGTATATCCAATGGATGTCAAAAATCGTTATTTCACGGCTCGTCATTTTCGAACGAGTGCTTCATATTTAATTCAGTATAAGAAGGTCTTGAAAGAGTTTGAAGCCTATTTAAATATAAAATAGGTATTAGGGCTTTTTGCTTAAAAATCTTGCGCTCTCTTATTCTTTTCTTTTCTTTCTTTAAAGTCTTGAAAATAATAGAAGCGAAAGTTGTGTTTTTTTTTACATTTGCTGAATATAAATAACAAATGGAAAACTTTTCAATTTCTGGAATACAATTTACATTGTTGAAATTGGAATTATATTAAAGCTCGTAAATGTATAAAAAGGACTAGGAAGACCAGTAAAATATTCACGGAAGTAAAACAAATTCCACATTTTTGAAATACCGTGAAATTTTTGAAAACACAAAATTTAAAAAGATGTTCTAAGCTCATTTTTTAAAAGCCATGTAACAGCCCACATATAGTTTGAAAGACTAAGCCAAATTTTGTTAAAAAAAAAATACAAAATGATTTACCAGTTTCAACAATAATAATAATCAATGTCCAACAGCCAATACCATTCTTCCTTCCTGGGCAACAAAGACAGCACGTGTACCCCTACTGTTGAGTAGTGAGCAAGCGGCTATCCCATAGTTTAATGGGGTAACAACCGAAGCTGTGGAATTATATAAAAACCGAGGTTTTACGAACTCTCTGATAAATTTTGACGCATGAACTTCATGCATTTCAGTGTAAACTTCATTTATGTGTGGAAGAAAACCTCAATACGCTGATAATAATTGTGTAATCACGCTCCGTCGCACATACGGCAATTTCCTTGAAATAGGCGGACAAAAATGTTTTTTCGAATCCCACTAAAGCAGCAAATTCCACTGTTATAATAAAATTAAAACCCCGACGTACCTAACCATTCCAAAGAAATTTTTAACTAAGCCGTTATAATCACCCGAAACCGGTTTGAAATCACATCTAACATGTCTCAGCCTGCACAGCGCTTCAGTCGCTCTGAAGTAGTCGACAGTGAATAGCGTATGTTCGCAGCGTCTACACATCTACATCGAATCTTAACTATGGACGATCAACCTTCAGGTGTGTTCATGTAGAAACTATTTAAATAAATAGTTTTTAAATGTTCATTGTTAAAATAAAAATTGATAAGTAAATTAGCGTTTTCTTAGAGATTTTTTTCGAAATCTTTCCAGTATGTTAAGTATTAAATTGTCAGGATCAGTCTAGGTCATCAAATATTAAGTCTTATTCTGTAGTATTGTCCTTAATCTTTTAAATAACATTGCATGTACGCGCTACTTTTAAACACTTTTCACAAAAAATCCTTTTATGTTCAGGTAGTAGTAAAGCGCAATCAAACCCACAGCTATTGTTACAAGAGAAGAACTGTTTTGTGTATTACAAACAGACAATATTTCCTTTATATCTCCTTCCCAGTGTGTTGAGCACTTAGTTAGTTATATTACAAGCAAATTTAGTTTAGGTTAAATCAGTAGTTTGAGTAAAAAATTCCAGAACAATCTCCGAAGCACTTTGGATATTTTTGTTAAGAACTTAAAGAGGAGATGGATTGCACTGTAAGAAGTTGACCGTTGAAAAAACGGTAAATAACCGTCAATTATGGCTGCCGACTTATTACCGTTAAAATGACGGTGACCGTAATATTTGCAAGAAACGGTGACCGTCTTTTTAATGGTAAATTACCGTAATTTGTACAACACCGTTAAAAAAAACGGTCACCGTATTTTTAACAGGTGTTCGCCGTTTATTTTCCCCTCTTGTTGTTTAAATGGGAATCATGGCTGAAAACTGTTACAAATACGGTGCCAATTTTCTTTTCTGTATTTTAATAATGGATGCCAGATAGTAATAAAAATGTATATGCAATTGGGACCAAAGTAAATTTGCACTACCTGATGCGGGATCCACATCCGGATCCTTCGTCAGGTGCCAATTGGACTTCTTTTGTTCCAATTGTAAATATCATTGAAGTGCCACACGAATATAATGGAAAAAGTAACAAATGTGTTCTGTAACCAAATTTGTGTATATTGTCAAAGAAGTCTAATTAACAATGTGTAGGTAATACAAAGTAATGGCACTCTGGTTTATAAACTTATAAAATTTGTGTAGGTCAATGTATCATAAAACATTATATAAAATATATATAAAAAAAAAGATGCACTCCGAATAAAAGTTAGTACATTTTAATAACTTTGTAGCTAAGCATGCATAAATTGCATGGGTATTTACAAATGTAACACTTTTGATGAAACCTGCCACATTTATTTCTTATTCGCCTTGCATTTCTTCTGAATGCTTGTTTCTGAAAGAGAAAAATTAATTATTAATATGCATCTATAATTAACTATGTATAACACTTTAGAAGTAATAGATCTGTTATCATGCATTACATTTTTATGGGCTAAAGTATGTAGATGTAAAAGTATAATTAATGACTGACTGGAAAAATGAAAATGGTCTTAGTCAGGACATAATTACATTCTTCAAAAGTTAGAAATTATGATATAAGTTGGGTCCAAATGCTTGGTTTTATTGCCGTCAACAGTGAAAGTTCCTATTAATGCTATATTTAAGTGAATACAGTTGTGTGTGTGTGTGTCGCATGTATATAAATGTTCATGTTGGACATGTGTAACTTATTTCCTTAGTTTTCATGGCATGACAACTCTTTAATTCCATAACTCAAAAAAAGCCCTCGACACAAACTAATATGCAAGTGCTTGCTTTGTATGAAAAGATAATGAAAACATTTTTTTTTGGTTTATCAATCAATCAAGGATACAATTTCCAAGTTACTATTTTTTTTTTAATTTAGTGTTCTGCAGTTGCTACAAAATATGACATTGAGGATGTATAATTACAGCTATTTTAAAAAATTAACTTACTGTAACTGATTTGATAAATAACAAAAACATTAAAGTTTACCTTACATTTTATTAAAAGGATATGTTTTTCACAAATTGATTTAATTTTTATTTTTTCATTCTCAAATTTAAGATCAGTGGTGGAGATCAGTTCCCTATTAGCTTTGGTAGACTACGGAAGAAAATTGATTAATAACATATCTTCAATTTATAAAAACATCTTGATAATAGTTTTTTGAGCTGGGCAGTACAATTGTCAAGGAATAAATAAATAATAAAAAAAAAAAACAAAAAAAAAAAAAACAAGAGAGAATACAAGCACACACTTATTCATATTATTTTATTTTTTTTTTAAATGAGTAGATTTGTATCTTCCATGGAGAAATTAACACATTGTAAAAATATATATATATATATATTTGTGAGTTTTTGTGATACATGTATGACAGGGGGGTGGGTGGGACTGGATTAGTATCTTTTTCAAGTTTTTTTTTTTTTTTTTTTTCCCCTCTATGCAAGGATACAAATCTCCTCACCTAAAAAAAAAAAAAAAAAAAAAAAAAGTAATAATGTGAATAAGTTGTGTTTGTAGGAGTATGGTTGATTGCGAATCAATATCCTCTCTTTGTTTTTTATTTTTTTTACAATTATACTGTCCATTTCAAACACCTATTGTCAAGATGTTTTCCTTAATTGAAGATGCATTATTAATCAATTTTCTTCCATAGGTTACCAAAGTTAAATAGAGAACTGATCTTGAATTTGAGAATGAAAAAAGAATGTAAATCAATTTTTTAAAACATAACCTTTTAATAAAATGTAAGATAAACTGTAATGTTTTTGTTATTTATAAAATCAGTTACGATAAATTAATTTTTTAAAATAGCTGTAATTACACATTCTCAATGTCATACTTGGTCATCTTATTAATAATGTAAAAACTAGCCACTGAAGAACACTAATTAAAAAAAAAAAGGAACTTGGAAATTTCAACCTTAATTAAAAGAAAACAATGAAGAAGTGTTCCTTCACACTGCATATTTCAACATGGAAAATTAATGTTTGAGTATTGGTGAGGAAATTAATATAAATTTTTAATGTACGAAAATTCAACATTACAAATATTATACTTCCTACGTAAAAAAAAAAAAAAAAAAAAAAAAACCTTTTAGTGAATGTATAGTGAGAATGTGTCATTAGCCCCTTATTACTTAACTACTAAAGGAATATTTTGCATATTTCTTTTACTGAATTGAAGCTTATTATAAGATTGTTTTCTTTTATTATTCAGTACATTCTTCAGCATTTTTTAGACATGCTACTGATCTGAGAAAGAAAAAACTTAGAAGTTATAAATATCTTAAATTATACTTATCTTCTGGATATGATAGTGAATGCTGAGACTAAAACAGAAATGCAGAAACACAAATCTTAAATTAGTCTAAAGGCTCAACATGAGTCAAATTACAAGAATAAGTAGGTGTTCTATTGTCTCTATTCTTAAATTAGTCTTTCTGATTTATGTTTTAGTCTCAGCATTCACTATTTTATATATATATATATATATATATAT
>JAFIDM010002131.1:35791112-35804609 GCA_023159025.1 Thereuonema tuberculata
TATATATATATATATATATATATATGACACAGTATTGTTGAGATAATTTTTAAGAGATAAATTGTACTTACCATACAAACAGTGTGCTTGTCATTGCAATCAGATCAATGTGAACTTATTTACAAATCTGCATTAAAATCTGCAATAATTAAAAAAAAAAAAAAAATAAATAAATAATAATAATAATAAATCTAAAGTTAATTATAATTATACGAAGCAAGTAGAAAGATAACTTTAAAATATCTATCAAAAGACAATAAATTGTCAGCAAATTTACGAAATAAGATTTTAAAAATAAAATAAAATAAAATAAAATAAGGAGAGATACTCATTAATGTTTATGATTTTACCTAACAAATGAATTAATAATGTATATATAGGATTAAGAAAAGTTTTAGGTGAGTGCTTAAGGGGATGAAAAAAAAAGTTTTATGATTTATCTTTTCTAAAACATAATTAAGCATCCTTTACATATTGTTACATATCTAGCCTAAAGTAAACAGAGATAATTATTATTATTGCTTAGCTATTTTTTCAATTTGTAAGCTTAAAGAGTTTCTCAGCAAATCGAGACTGAACTTGATACAAAAATAAATAAATAAATAATTTACATAGGCACCAAGTGGCTAAGTAAATTAACAATTTTTAATTTACACTTACTGAATATCAGAAATAATAGGCTAATTACTGAATAATTAAAATTTAACTTTTTTATAAAATGAAAAATTAAAAATAAATTACATAAATGAGAGAAACGTTGTATTCCAAAATATTCTGAGATTTTATATTAAAAATATTTTTACTAACATTTAAGTTTCTAATTCATTATTATTCTTTACTGCTACTAACATTTTTATCAGCTATTTCAATCTTTTGTCTTAAAGCAATTAAATTAAAAGCTTCTAATTCTTACTTCCTTTATTAGTTTCTATTCTTGCAAACTGATTGTAGGTATAAAAAAAAAAAAAAAAAAAAAAAACATGGAGTGATAAACTTCATCCTTATCGTTCTAGAAACTTATTAGTTTCTGAAATGTAATTGAAATTTTCTGAGCTTACTTATTTCTTTTTTTTGACATGCACCCTTACATAAATTAACTAAAAAAAATAAAAAAATAAAATAAGAAATTGTATACTTACATTATTCAAGTATAGGTGTTCAAGCGTTCGGCAGTTAGCAAATCGGCAGTTTAGGCCTAAATCCACACGCGAAGACAACCACAAATTGTAGAAAATCTTCACTACTTGAAAAAAGTTGTTTTATCTAAATGAACTTCGGTATATCTTTATATTAATAAACACTGATAATTCATCTGATGAAACAGAAGCAATTGAATGGATCTAGAATTTAAATACAATGAAAACGTTACACCTCGCCGCTTTAACTTCAAATTTTCCGCTGAAAGAAAGCCACTGCGCATGCGTAATTCTGAAACTTTCACGTTTCACAGCGAGACCAAAGAACGAGACTACGGCGAGACTTCATTTTACAGGGAATTACTGTTATTTCGAAAAACGGTGTAATCCTGTTAAAAAACGGTGTAAAAAACAGTGATTCCCAGTTAAATATACGGTAATTTTTTACAGTGTGGAAGTAAATGAATTAAAATGAAGTTTATTGCAAAATATGCTTTTCTCCGAGAGCTCCGACAAAGCAAAAAGTCGAGATAAATCTGTTTCTCTTTTAATTACATCAGCTAATGACGAAAAACTGTCATATGCGACTCGGAAGAGCGGGAAAGAGGAAAACTGCCGAAGTAGTCAAACTAGCGACAACTACTACTTCTAAGAGTCTGAAAAGAATGAAAAGAGCATTTTCGTCAACCCCCAGCAATCAACTCATGCTCTCAAGGAGGAGTCTTTAGCTCTCATGATCGACCTTAATTTGAACAAAGAACAATACATAACAATGCAGAAGGATGCTAAATAGAGAGGAGCTAATATTTATGCAGCTTACTCTTCAATCGCAGAAGTAAAAAAGCAATGTTACCCAGATAACGATTGTGAAACAGTGACCGAGACTGAAGCTAATATAAAGCTACAAAGTCTTGTAGACTTCACTACAAGAAGGTTAGTTCAAGTACAGAAGGAAGTGTTGGAGCGAATTCCACCCGAAACTACTGAAATTGATTTAATGTTTAAATGGGGACTAGATGGGAGTCGGGACACGGCGTCTACAAACAAACTTTTACAGATGCAAACATTCGTCATGCAGACCCTAACATCGTTTTTTCTAACCTTTTTCCCCTTGAAATGTCCGGACCTACCTTGGATTCAGGAAGCAAGCAGATTTACTGGAAAAATGCGCATACCTCAGCCAGCAGATATTGCAGGCCAATTAAATTTGTATTGCAGTAAGAAACGAAAGAAAATGCGGTACAACACTACAATGAAATAAAAGCCCAAATTAATGATCTTTTGCCAACTAAAGTTTTCATCAATGGAAGGCTGATTTTGGTCAGTCACATTTTGTTAAGCACAATGTTTGATCGGAAAATAATAAATATTTTATCGAACAATTCAGCAAGCAGAGGTGTTAAATATGCAAAGCCTTGCGAAAAGATATGAATAATCTTGAAAAGGTCTTGGCAATAGAATGCAATGAAAACTATTATGAATTTGGTCTTTCGTGTCTGCATTCCTACATAACAACTTTTGAATGTTTGCTTCATATAGTCTACAAAATAGAATTGAGAGAATGGCAAGCTAGAGGATCAGAAGCGCGGAGAATTGTAAAACAAAGAAAAGAAAATATTTCCCAGAAATTTTATGAAGAGATGGGGCTTGTGATTGATATGCCAAAGCAAGGAGGAGGAAACTCAAATGACGGCAATACAGCCCGAAGATTTTTTTCAGATCCTAAAAGGGTTGCCGTCATCACAGGATTAGATTATAATCTTCTCCGAAGATTTTCAACTATACTTAGCACCCTTGCAAGCAGATATGAGATCGATGTACCAAGTTCCGAAAATATTGCTTAGACACTGCTGAATCATTATCTTCATCTTTACAGCTGGTACCCCATTAGTGTCACTGTGTCACAAAGTCCTGATTCATAGCGCTAACATCATTGAAAAAATGATTTTGCCATTGGTCAGCTTTCGGAAGACGTGTAGGAATCCCGGCAAAAAGACCGGAAGAAAATTAGATTCTAACATACCAAAAAGACATCTAGGATCAACATAAACAAAAACATCATTAATTATCTCCTCATCTTGTCAGATCCTTTAGTAACTAATGTTAGAAAACTCCCTCGCAGGAAGGCAATCCCTTTCGAAAAAGAAGTCCTGGAATTACTGAAGGACCCAGGTCATCAGCAATTGACAATGTTCGAAGAGGATGATGATAGCAGCGGAGACGATTAAATATAATAATAACTGTAAGTAACCGACTAAAATAATAATAATTATAATTAAACTCTATAACGTTACGACAAAAAGTGCTTTTTCTTTTGTATATTTGTTCATTTTTGGTATATAGATCTAATAGAAAGATTAGAAATTATAGATATAATACACATACTGTATATTCAGGCTACATATTATGACTATACAATCTGTCAATGTTTACACATAAATACAAGAAAAAAGGGTGAAAATATTTTTGTCCACCTAAATCATAGCAAATGCCGTATGTGCATCGTGCTGAAGTGGGGCGAATAGTAGAGTGCCATGTTTACAAATGGGCGTGACGTCACGACTGACGTGTTTCAATGCTGCACTGTGATTGGTTATTTCTCCGACTCTGCTTACAAAATTTACAAATTTACAAATATCTGTACAATTTTTGACTACTAATTGTATGATTAAAAAGTGGATTAACATCCATTGTTTAAGATTTCCATAGAAAACTATTGTTTCGGTTGAAATGATTTTCTTTGCGAATTTTGATAAGCGAGTCATATTTATCGACACAAGATCCACACAAGAAAATTTCAAATATAAAATTTAGATCGCCTTGTCCTTGTCCTTAAATAGGCATACCAAGTATCGAGAAGATGCATTCAGCAGTTCAATAGTTATTAGACATACACACGCCCACATAAACACACACAGACTGATTGTTTCTCTCCTAAGAGAGAAAGTTAAAAAAATACATCTAATGAAATCAATTTTTTCTACAATTCAAATTGATTTTTCGTAATTATCTCTATTTGAATTAAAATACGGTGTAAAGTAAGCTAAATTCAAATGAATATTCATTTTAAAACACAGTTTATGTGCACTGTAAGAGAAAAAAGAAGTTTCAAAGAACTTAAACATTATTTATCTTATTAAAGTCGTAAAACGACAAAACGAAAATCCAAAACAAAAATCCTATATTTCAACTGTAGCATCTCTAAGAAATACACTGCTCACAAAATATTGCGAAATGAATATAATAGAAACCCAAAAACCAGAGGCATTTGAGTTTATTTATTAAAGAACATCAGCAGAGAAGCAAATGACACAAAAACAGAAGTTGTCGGAACATGGAAATGTGATGCAAAACGTTAATTTGCATGTTTGCCACAACTCTGTAGAAAGAGGCTGGCGCTGCTGGATTATCTCCACTTTCCTGGACCAGGAACAAGTGGCAGAATCCTTGAGTGTCACCTGGAAATGCCCCTGCAACGTGATTTACCCGAATCTGAAGCATGGAGAGTCATAGGGCATCTTGAAGCTGGCCAAACACAGATGACAGTGATTCTGGAGACCAGAATCACGTACGAAGACGACCAGCGCAGGGCCGCCCAAGTGCCGTCACTGCAAGAGATGATCGCTACTTACGCTAATAGTATGAAGGAACCAGCGAAGCAATGCGACTGAGCTGTGGTGAAATGTTTCTCGCAGCTATTGGACAGCGGGTGTACTCAGACCGTGCGAAATCGACTCCGCCACGGTGGACTGTACGCCCAGCGACCAATGGTATGCATTCCATTAACTGCTGAATATCGTAGAACCCACAGAATGTGGGCTGAAATGCATCTTTCTTGGACCCGTGAAGAGTGTTCCTGCAGTGCGAGTCAAGATTCAGCCTGCAGCCTGACAATCGTCGTACCCTGATCTGGTATAAACGTGGAACACGGGGGAATCCACGTTTCGTGCAAGAAATACATTCCTTTGGTGTAGGTGGAATCATGTGGTGGGCAGGCATCAGCATTAATGGTCGTACCGACTTTATGTTGTTAGAAACAGAATGGTGAATGCTGTAACATATCGGGATCAAATTCTACAGCCTGTAGCGGTATCATAAGCTGGAGCAGTTGGTCCAACTTTCCTTTCATGGACGATAATGCACGCCCCCATTGTGCGCATCTCGTCAACAATACGCTGCAAGAGGCTGGAATCGAGCTCATGAACTGGCCTTCACGTTCTTCCGACCTGAATTCCATCGAACACGCATGGGATGCTCTAGCAAGACGTGTTGCCAGTCACCAATCACCTCCCATAACACTTCTT
Organism: Thereuonema tuberculata; assembly: GCA_023159025.1. Lineage (NCBI taxonomy): Eukaryota > Metazoa > Arthropoda > Chilopoda > Scutigeromorpha > Scutigeridae > Thereuonema > Thereuonema tuberculata. The sequence continues at coordinate 35,796,553 of JAFIDM010002131.1, forward strand.
CAGCTGGAAGTTGCCTTGGTGCACAAGTGGTCGCGAATCCCACAGGAACTGCTGGACAATTTGATCCTCTGGATGCCTCATGGCTGTCAGTGTGTTGTAGCAGTCTCAGGTAACAACACACCCTACTGAATAATCAAAGTGCTACATATTTTTCACGTTTGACATGAGAATGGTAACCTCCGTCCATGTGTCTCATCCTGCTGAATCCCGAGAAATGGATTCTGCACCTCATTTGCATATTCAGACAACTTCAAATTTCGTGTCATTTGCTTCTCTGATGATGATCTTTAATAAATAAACTCAAATGTCTCTGTTTTTTCGGTGTTTTATATTCATTTCGCAATATCCCCTAAATTTTGTTAGCAGTGTAAATAAAAGATAAATTTTCAATGACAATACGTATTTTTTTCAAGTTGTTTAACGTATGTGAATAAAGTTCTATTTCAATAAAAACACGAAGCCTACACACAGTCTAAAAAGAATTAAAAAGTTAAAACAATTATGTACAAGTAAAATCAAACTAGTTTCGCTCCGTCTAGGCGGAGCATCTTCAGTGAATGAGAATTGAATAGCAACCCAGTCTCTTTTTCTAGCCGAAGAAACAGATATCAACCAATAGAAGCTTGGTCTCTTAGACCAATTGTCGAGTCTATGCAAATAGCTACTTTGAATATGTATTTTTTATGCGTATTTTTATACATATTATCGGGAATACGTATTTTTTATTAAGGTAAGTGGTTACATTTAATTCAATATCAAAAATACGATTCTACTCATTTTAAATTATCTGTACGGTTCTCAGAAATTATATAATTTAGGTTTTATTTAGGTCTATTTCCCTTATTACCAAACTAATGAGGTCTAAAATTTAAATCATTAAAAAAATTATGATATTCATAATGTCTCAGATTTGTTTAATCCCATTGGGTACTTTCCATTTAAGTTACAATATGCTCTTTAGAAAAAAACAAATAACTTTCTAAAATTAATATCTAAGCATTGGATCAAGTGTAACTCTTTAATATTAAGGTACTAGCAGCAAAGCCTGTCGGTCGACAGGCATAAAAAATCTGAAAAATCATTTTATTATCAACTATCAAGCAAATATCTCCTAATAAACTACATTTTTTGTAAAAACAGCATCAGATCCATCTATCAGATGTCCTTGATCTATTCGGTCGAGAATTTTGATTTTGACGTCGCAAGCACGACGTGCTCGAGAAACAGCAACATATATCTGTCCATGACTAAAAACAGGATCTAGTAAATAAATACCAACCATATCTAAAGTTTTTCCTTGTAAATAAATTTTACTAAAAGTAAACATGGAATAATTATTATTTTTGACCCACAATATCGAAAGGCATTTAAAACTCACCTTTGTAATCTAAATACTGCGCTAACTTGTGAATGAAGCTTCTACGGCAAAAATGGCCGTTTCGAAATCAGCGTAAAACACTGAGTAAGTACGCCAAATTTCTTTAAAATGGATGCAGTGGTATCAAAATTATTTGGTTTTGAACGTATGTTTTGTTAGAATTTCAGTTGTCTAGATCAGTTCCCAAGAGTAAAATTTCATGGATACAGCCTGGAATGACAAAAGAAGTAATATTTCATCCAATTTGAGTACCCTTGATTCAATGGTACTATTGAGAACCCTTGAATCGATCTTAATAGCTTAATTATATCGAATTACAGACAGACAGACGAAATTATCCAATTATATATATATATTTGATTTGATTAATAAATCCAAAACTGTCAGGGCCTTAGTATTCATAGTTTTGAACCAATTTATACTGGCTTACAGTTAGGTTTCCATTGCATATTTTACCGTTGTTGTAGCTTCAATTGATTTTAATAATAAAATTATGTTAATGTGCTGCGATATTGAATTTGCTGATGATTAGATATATATCTTTGTTATTGTTTAATCCACTCAGTGCGACTCTTGGTAATTTAGTATCTTCTGTCATTGATGGCATTCATTAGGTTATGTTTCTTCTGTTCGTTTTCTTCTTTCGTCAAACTATTTCGTCAAACTATTGTTAACCTTCTGATATAAATGATGTCAGCGAAAGTTCCCTTGATTTGGTCTAGAATTGATTGATTTGTTCTTCTGGAAGTGTAGGGAATTAGCAAACTCCTCTGACAAAATCCAGAGTTCGAGGACGGTTTTGGTCCATGACTGTCCAATATTCACATCCAAGCATCGTAACAAGAAATACTTTTATTTTAGTGATTCATTTACCTTTAATAATATATCGTCATGAAATTCAATGAACTCACTTCATTTTCATCAAAAAAATTATCAGGATATGACTAGATATGTTTAGAACACCTAGGAAAAAAATATTCCGAGAAAAAGCTATTGACTGTGATTTAAGTGGGGAAAAAAGAAAATTATCACCCCGTCTAGAGGTAAAAATGAACAAGTTTTTCTTACTGATTTCTATCAAATATTTACGATTTAATTTTAAGTGTTATGCTACATGCATTAACAAAGAACATTGCAATTATTATTAATAATTTTTAATGTGCGTTGAATGTTAATAAGATTCATGTCCAAGCCGACGCACCTGTTTAAACTAACTCACTTAATTTAATACATAATAAAAAAAAATTACAACTTATTTAAAAAACTATTTAGAATTAAAATAAAGTTTAAAGTGTTAATTAATGTTTTAATGCAAACTTTATTTTAATTGTAAATAGTCTTTTAAATAAGTTATAATTCTTTTTATTAAGTATTAAATTAAGTGAGTTAGTTTAAACAGTTACGTCGGCTTGGACATTGTATCTTATTAACATTGCAGGTAATTATAACTTCTTTCATTATACAAACATTTAAAGAGAAAAAAAACGATTACAAGACAAACTCAACTATAGAAATTATAATGTTAGGGTAATTTCTTCAGTTCATTTACTTTCTTTACAAATGTTAAGTCATGAACAAATAAGCAGCAGAAATTACAAATGGTAAATTGAAGTATTAAAAACCAGATTGTCTTTCTTTGTGTTAAATATTGAATCATTTCTTTAACACTCAAAATCGTTATTACAAGTTTGCCATTCAAACGCTCTAACAATGTTCAGATAATTAAATTAGAAATCTTGAATAATTATAGATTTGGATTTTCAAATATATAAACGATCTTGATGAATGTTTAGACCTTTAAGGAATAGTCTGAAAATAATTTGAAATTGTCCTAAAAGCGTTCTTCAACTTCCTATCTTGATAAGGTAAAACTTTAATATTATCAATGTTACTCTTCCCGAGATAACGTGGATCAAAATTGGTTCTCTGGTTAGAGTGTGAAAACCAAAAGCTTCCAATACAGGCTACCGCTTAAATGTCGTAATAGCAACGATAAATCACGATAATTATTTTACAAGTTATAAGTTTGTGGAAAGTTTTGGCTATCTGCTGCTACATCATTCAGCATAATTTGAACACATCCCTGTTAAAGAGCAAGGGGTTAATAGAAAACCACATGAATTTGAACGTTCTCTATAGCATTATTCGAATATTGGTTCACCATTTTAAAGGTTTTCTTTCATTCTGAGCAAATTCATTATTTCTTGCAATTTGCTTCACACAAATCACAAGTTAAATTTCTCAGAAACCTTTTTTAGGAGTTTAGCTTTAAATGATTTAGTAAATTGATTTTCGATTTACGAAGCACTTTCGAGGAACCATCCTTTCCAAAAACAACGAATACCTGTCGAATTTTTAGATTCATTAGGGTTCTCCTTATCGAATTTCTCTTTCATTAATCTTCAAAACATCGATTTTTTTTTAAAGTTGTGTATTTTCCATTCTAAGCTTAAAAGATTAAAATTTGCATGTTTTTAAATTTCTCTTGAATATCGATGTCAAACTTATTACATTTGAATTCATTTACATCCATTCCTAAACTCTTTTCCATTTCGTGGATAAGCGAATCTCTTGCTGCGCTTCGTCGCCTTCTCTTTTGTAATCTTCTTAGGTCACGTGACAGGTAATCTTTCGTGGGTGTTTTCCTCCTTTTTGGCAAGTCTTAAATTTCGCGTTTCGGCATGAAATCATAAGATTTCTGTATTTTAATTAAACTAGAGCAGTTTTAAATTCATAGTACCGGTACAAAACTTTTTCGTTAAACTTCTGAAGATCATGTGTGAGCTAAGTGTATTATTTCTTAAATATTTTCATAAATTTTTGTTGTATGTTAGTTTCTGCAACAACACAAATAACCCTGAATAAGAAAAAATGAACTACAAAATAGTAACATCATTCGATATATTATACTTCATATTTAAATGACCTTCACTATCTTCTACAGAATTAACTAAAAATAAAAACAAGCCAAACCTTACTACCTTCTCTTCAAAAAGAGAGTAGTTTTATGTTGTATAAGAATTTGAAGAATTTGTATTAGAATTTGTAGATTTTAAGAGCACAATTCTTAGTCCACTCTAACTCATCATCAAAAATATTTTAAAGTCGTTAAAGTATAAAGTTTTAAAATTTATTTGGTCTCAACATTAAATCTCAGAGAAATTTATTATAGTTAGTCAATGAAGCCAGGAATTTTAAGGGTTGAGCATTACATTTAGATTATAAAACTCAAGCGACAAAAATGTTCAAAGATACTCTGGCAGCAATGCACCAATTAAGGCAGTTAAAGTTGACGATGATTTTCAAAGAGCAACATGAGATCACATTGATTCCACCTAATTTGATCACTATTGAATAAAAATGTTATATAGGCTTTAAGCTAAAACGAAATTATGGATCTATAAATACGCATAGGCTAAATATTGCAAGGACCATCTCAATAAGAAATATTTGAAACCTTTGTGAATGTTTCAAAAATATGTTAGGTTATAATTTTACATGTTTTTTGTTTTTTGTTTTTTTTGTTTTCCTAATTTTCCTGAGTCTCAGCAGAGAGTTGCATTATACCAGAAGCTATAGGCTATGAGTTCACTTCTGATAGTTTTTAAAGAGAAATAAAAGAATTCCGTAATAGCCTATATTGTAAACCCCTTGAAATTGAAATTGATGGTAGCTTAATTTTCATACATAACATGAGTTTTAATGCTAAATGCTGAAGACTCACTGATAAAGGTGTTATTTTTATATGAAATATAAACAAAAAGCACAAGACTAAAAGTTCACTGATCTGGTTTTTTTTTTGGAAATTGTGATACCGGGAATCCAAGATAGCCTATTTCAGGTTTCCGCCCAGTATCTTCCAGCTCAGTGAATTCAGAAAACATATAAAGAAAACAAAAGTAGATACAACGGTCCTTCATTTTAAAAAACATCAAAACATAAATAAAGAATAAAAAAGGACAATCAATTAATCCCCGCTAGCGATCGCTTAGCATGCAAAGGCTTAATTGTTAAACATGAATAACGCTTTTTTTTTATTGAGTAATCTAACAGTATTTGTGAGTGATAAAGTACATGTATGAATCACTAAAGAAATTGCTATATTGTGTGTGTCGTGTTGAATTGCGTTCTCTGATACTGAAGTACGCTGCCATAGGAGGATCCATGAAAATACTCTAGTGGAGATACTGCGCAGGAGCCCAAAGAACCAAGCGTATGATTGGGGGTTTTTCCTTCTCATCTTGGAATAGATACTGAGATGGATTTTACTTGTCTTCCAAAGGAAAACATTATGGAATGAATTAAACCTGAAGAGAAAGTGAAGAAGACGCAAACAAACAAACAAAGAAGTGAACAACATGCCGGCACCAGGATTCGAACCCAGATTCAGACAAATAAAATGCTGAAGTACAAAAGTCGTAATATAGTGACACTTATTTTAATTTTTTTTGGCTTTTTTAAGATTTAAATTAATAAGGGCATTTCTGCACCAAATAAACTTAATAAAACCAAATTATAACTCTTTATTTTTGATGTTGAATTATTTCTTTTTAGTTAATCCTATTACCTTATCAAAATTTAATATATTTTTATAACAGAAATTTAATAAGTTTGCTTTAAACTATGCAAAATACTCAGTTCTTCCTGAATGTCAATGGTTATTTTAATGATAAATAATTTAATTTTATTGAAGACAATAAAATGCCAAAGTTATTAAAATTCCTAATCAAGTTAAATTTCAGCAAACATTTTCACTCAATAATATTTTAATTTTTATATCGTAGCATTAACAATGAAAAAATCAAAACTTTTTTTTCCAGAATTTTCCAGTGTTCTCTACGTTTCCTCAGGATTTTGGAGAATCCAGACTATTTACTTTCGCAGAGGGTGCTACGAAGCCAACGCGAACAAAAATTAACGAGTTGAATTTCCACCGACATTACAACGAAAACAGAGAATAACGGTGCAGGAAGAAAATTAGAAGCCTCTAGAAGGAAAAGGATGAGACACAGTCACAGTCTCAAGAACGACTTCTTCTCACCATCTTCTGCTCGTAAAGTTTCGACGTGGAATCCCCGCTAGCAGCTGCAAAATGCCCTTCTGGAATTCTTGTAATATTATTTAAAAGAAAGAAAATAAGAAGCAAAACTATCAGTGGAAACACCAAACAACTAGAAATTGTTGACTTTAAAGATGAAAATAGTAAGTAAAGATAGATAAAGTAAGAAAGTAATGACCAATTGCCATACATTAGTTACACGTATTAGCAGGGATAATTTCTAGAAATAAAGAACCGCAATATTTGATTGAAAAATACTGAGAGAAAAAATATTAAAATTAAATAAGAATTAATAAATTGAAGAATTGCCAAAGTTTTTATAAGAATTAACGTAGATTCGAGACTTTATGCAAATCTCTTTGTCAAATGATAAACAAGAAGTGACTGAAGTAACTTGAAACGTATTTTCCTACTTTATGTTATAAGTATTTAAGCAATATAATCGACAAGTCTCCGTTTTCTTTACTTTTGGAATATCTTTGCTAAAAGTATTCGGTGGTATATATGTAAGTGATGTGTTTATCTCACAAAAACTATCGCTGATTTTCATTTTCTCCACCCATATATTTCAAAATCACAGGTTATTTTTAATTGTTAGCTCATTGCTCTTCCCCATTGTAAATCTCAACGGCCCTTATTTTGCCTTAATTAACCGTAACATTGGGGCTGTAAGTTCCATCAACCAACCATAGCCTTGTGCTATCGTATTGTACAGGGTGGACGGGAAGTTCTCTTACCCCCAATCAGTGGCGTATATAAAATATATTTTCGGGGGGATTCATGTAAGGTTAAGTTAAGTAATTTTAAGTAGACACCCCATGGAAACCTATCTATTCAACCAAAAAAAAAACGTTGGGAGGACATACCTTCATTATTTTGGGGGGGCCCGGGCCAAAAAAATTTATTCAACCAAAAAAAAAAAACCATGAAAACCTATCTCTTCAACCAAAAAAAAAAAAAAAAAAACTTTGGAAGGACATACCTTCATTATTTCGGGGGGGGGGGGGCCCCGCCGCCCCCCCCCCCCTTATATACGTATCTGCCCCCAATTATATTATATTGAGGGGTACGGGAACTTCCCGGCCACCCTACATATTTAGATTACGATGCTTCTCTTTATATAGTAAATGCCCTGTATATCACTTGAATATATTTGTATGGAAAAGTTTGACTCTAGGTAGGGTGCATTCAATACATATACAAATCACTTTTTCTTCCAAGAAATCGCTTCCCATAGTTTCTTTACTTCAAATGTAAAAATTTTGTAATTCCCTAAAGATTTGCTTTAAAGATCAAAAGCTAACAGAATAAAGTTATCATCGTTTCATTCTTAAAGCATTTGTAACATTGGCTATCATTATCATCAGAAAGTGCATCTGGATTCAGCAAGAGATAAATTCATCTGTTTATATCTGGATTCTGTTTTAGCCCAAATCTAAATGGCGTTCATGATAAGAATAAAGGAATTTAAGAGATCCACTATCAACAGTTACTTACTGATTACTATTGATACTTAATATAATAATAAAACGGAGCACAGGAAGTTCCAGGCCACCCTGTGTATCTTAGCCATTTATTATTATTATTATTATTATTATTATTATTATTATTATTATTATT
>JAFIDM010002131.1:35805706-35819005 GCA_023159025.1 Thereuonema tuberculata
TTTGCTGTAACCTTGCCTCTAGTTCGTTCAAACTCGTGGGATGCCCAACTCGTCGTCCCAAATGATCCCAGATATGCTCGATTGGAGACAAATCTGGGGATCGGGCAGGCCAAGGAAGGGTAGTAATAGTGCGGAGACAGTCTTGTGACACCCTTGCCGTATGAGGCCGAGCATTGTCTTGTTGAAAAATGGCTCCTGGGAGCCGTTGCATGAGTGGCAACACATGTGGATGCAGGATTTCATGAACATACCGCTTAGCTGTCAAGGTGCCACGGAACAATACTAGGGGTGACCGTGTATTGTAGGCAATGGCACCCCATACCATCACACCAGCTGTGGGAGCGGTGTGTCGCTGTACAGCAAAGGCAGGATTGAAGCGTTCACCACGGGCTCTCCACACACGAACACGATTGTCATCACTGCCGAGATTGAATCTGGATTCGTCGCTAAAGACGACCTGGTTCCATTCCGCTGCAGTCCAGTTTCCTCGTGCGCGGCAAAACTCCAAACGGAGGCGTCGATGGGTGGGCGTCAAGGGCAGCACACGTAATGGGCGCCGCAATACCAACTGTCCTTCAGCCAGGCGCCTTCGTATGGTTCGAGAAGACACAGCGGCCCCTAGTGAAGGTGCTACCTGTGCCTGGATGGCGGCCGATGAAGCAGTTGGCTGTACGCGTGCATTTCTGACTATGTGGCGGTCTTCTCGACGACTGGTCTGTCGAGGGCGTCCTGAGCCTGGTCTTCGTGTACATGACATCTCTCGGGTCCACTGGTCCCAAAACCTCCTCACAACACAATCAGAGCGGCCTAATTGACGAACTACTACCACCCAGCTTCCATCATCCCGACGAGTCTCCCTCTCTCAAACTGCGACAACTGCGTATACTGTCTTCGAACACGGCGTAATGGCATATCTACCTCAGCTCTTCCTTTGTAAATGATTCAGCACACTCAAACAAGCTTTGGTTACCTGTTTTATACTCCACAGAGTACGATGTTCAACGCCCTCTACCGGCTATACGTAATGTGCAATCACGCTGCATTTCTAATCATTTGCATATCTCCCCGACATGTACCTTCATTGCAAGTTTCGTTACGATCCCGCAATTATTTCTTGGAGCGCTAATTTTTTTGTCCATGAGTATATATTCTTCCACATCAAAGATAGTTACCCACAAAGATTAAAATGATGATTTACCATGCATTCTTCGACTCACTAAATAGTTATGCTCATCACATTTGGGCTAATACAACAGATACTGAATTAAAAAATATAAATATACTACAAAATAAAATAATAAAATGAGTTCTTTCTAAAAGAATTAGTAAGAATAAAAAAACTAGAAAAGAACTCATGTTGAAATATGGAATCTTATCGCCAAAACAAAAGTGTCTATATAATTTATTAATAAATCGCTATCCAGAAATCAAAATCTGCTTAAGGAAAAAAATTATAATCTCAGAAATAAAAATAAAATCAAATTAGACTATCCACACATTTTTAATAGCTTTGGGAAAAGAAATGCTTATTATCTAATATAAGAAATTTACAATAGTATACCTGATTGTAAACTATTAAAAGACTAAAGAATTTCTGAAATAAAAAAATTAGTTAAAAAATGGCTTAATATAAATATTGAAAGTAGATAAATCAAAAATTTTAAATATAGTCAATCTCCTTTGAAGTTAATTAAACCATAATCTTGATTTCAATTGATCTTCTTCGCAACTCACTTGCGTATGTGAAGAGAATAATTGTGTATGTAGTACTTGTGTAGATAGTAACATAGTATAGTAATTGTGTATATAGTAATATAGTATAGTATTTGTGTATGTGATTATATATATGTATACTCTTGTAAATACTGATATGCTTTTATACATACATCATTATATAATCTTATAAATTTTGTATCACATTGTCTGAAAAATTGTCATATATATGACTGTGTTTTTTTTTTTTTTTAAGGACCGGGGAAATGCATTTACGCATACCAAGGAATTGGTAATGTGAGACTCAGTCATAAAAGACTACTACTCACTAAAACCCTACGTCCGACTTCCAAAACACCCTACACGGAACCACCGTCAGGTACTACATCGCATAGGGCAGAATGACTAAAAGTCCGACTCAGATATCATTTCGCAACTGATCAAGTCTGATTTTCTCAGCCATACGAAGTTTCCGTATAACAGTAGCAGCATAGTCAGCCACTGTCGTCCAATTAGCCTGGGAGATAGTCATCAAGCCAACGATGTTCTCTGGAGTCACACGTTGTCGAAGGGATTTCTTCAGCTCATTTCTATCTTCATGGAAGCGTGGGCAGACAAAGAAGACATGCTCCACATCCTCGTCCAAGAACTGGCAAGTCGGACATGACGCACTGTCGACAATTCCGAAGTGCCTCTGGTACGCTAGAAAACAACCATGGCCACTTAATAGCTGAGTCAGATAGTGATCCACCTCACCATGCTTTCTTTCCATCCATGTTGCAATATTAGGTATAAGATTATGAGTCCATCTTCCACTGGTCGATGAATCCCATCGTCTCTGCCATCTGTCCGTTGTCTTGCTTTTCACGGCCCTCCTGATCTTTGATCGGTTAGCGTCACGACGTTCCCGAATACCACTGCATATCGCGCTTCTCTCACTTGCTAAGAGATAGATAGGCGGCATCCCTGCTATGACGCACACGGCATCATATGAAACTGTTCGAAATGCACAAGCGACCCGTAGAGCGCATTTCCGATGAACCGAAGTCATTTGACATACATATGATTTAGTCTCCATGGAATGGAACCAGATCGGAGCGGCGTAGAGCATGGTAAAGATAGCCACATTGGACAGGAGTCTTCGTCGGCTCTGCCGAGGTCCTCCGATGTTCGGCATGATCCTAGCCAAGGCGTTGACCACTCGTGCAGACTTTTCACTCACGATTCGAAGATGTTCATCGAACCGAAGCCTTGCATCAATCTGAACACCCAGATACCTGAGAGAAGGCTGCGACAGAATGTCATGATCACCCACAGTGAGGGTATTACAACCAATGCAACATCGTCAGCGAACCCCACTACACTCACTCCCTCGGGCATTGGCAGCCTGAGTACTGCGTCATACATGATATTCCAAAGCAAAGGACCAAGTACTGATCCCTGTGGAACACCGCCAGTGATGTTGTAGGTCTTCAGTCCGACTTCGGTATTATACATCAGGATACGATCAGTGAAGTAACTCGCAATTATTTTCCTGATGTATGCTGGAGCCTTCATTGAACTCAAAGTGTTCAAGATGCAGTTCCAATTTGCCGAATTGAACGCATTCTTCACATCCAACGTTATTATGGCACAGTACTGTTTTACTCCTCCCTTCCAGCGTTTGCCCTCAACGGCCTCTCGAGCCAAATCAACAACAACCCTTACAGCGTCTATGTAGATCTTGATTTCCTGAAACCATACTGGTTTTCAGAGAGACTATGCGCTCCTTCATTGAATGCCTCCAGTCGAATGTAAATAATCCTCTCCAATACCTTACCTGCCGTATCCAACAGGCAAATTGGCCGATAGGACGATGGATCATTAGGTGGCTTGCTACCTTTAAAATGTCGTTAGCAAAGATATCAACGTAAACAATGACTGTCTGGTTGATGAGCTTTCCTTTCCCAGGAAAACAGGCAAAAAAACATTTACAATAGAATATACTGGTAAGGAAAGCTAATTTCATAAAATGAGGGTAAGATAAATACTATGCAAGGATATGTTTGTATGTTTGTATATGCATGTATGTGTATGTATTTGTATGTATTCATATATTATATATATATATATATATATATATGTATAACTTCCAAAAATTCAACAGTCTTGTATACTTAGTTAACTGTTTATGTCAACTTCCCTTATTCAAAAAAAAAATTATTAATTAATATACTTTATAATCGGCAATTTTAGTCATTTTACTTTTCTTAAAAATGTATAATATGTAACTAATAACTCAAATATATCAATATGTATGAACAGGACTATGATAAAATGTAACGGAAATAAAATGAATGAATGAAAAAAAATGAAATTATTATTATATCTGCTGAATATAAACAATGGAAATTCGTCTTTTTCTTCTAGAAAAAATATTAAATAAATAAATAAATCCGCATTATTAAATATTCTAAATGCAATTAATTTCAGTTGCGCGGATATTGCAAGACAGATCTAATAACTTTTGTTTTCAGACATCGAAAAAATCGAAAAATGTTTCTGTTCTAATATTTTTCTAATGGAATTTTTATCATCTTCTTATGAATTTTTCTACAAGGTCTCATACGAAAAAATTATAATTGTACAATGTTAGATCATCTGTCTGACATGAGTATACATGTTTCAAGTTGATTCAATAAGGAAGAAGTTTAGAACTAGAGAATGTCGTTAGCAAAGATATCAACATAAACAATGTCTGGTTGATGAGCTTTCCTTTCCTAGGAAAACAGGCAAAAAAAAAAACAACAAAGAAAAACATTTACAATAGAATATACTGGTAAGGAAAGCTCATTTCATAAAATGAGGGTAAGATAAATACTATGCAAGGATCGTAAAAGTTCATGTGTTTAGCCTAGGGACCAAACAGAGGCTGCATGAACGTTGTTGTTTTCTTTTTTTGACATTTGACAAAAGCAGCAGGGTAGGATTTTAAAGCGTTCTATGCAATTGAAAAATTGAAAATTGAAAAAATTTTAATGTTAATCCTTGTAAAAACTGTGGGTCGATCAAATCCTTCAGTAAAGTTTAAATGATTTAATATAAATATATTTATTAAAATAATATAGAAATGTACGTATTTAAAAAGATGCTAGTGTAGTCAGATACCTATTACGGATCCTAAATGACAGAACAGGCAATAACATCACATGAATTAATAAAGAATATCAAGAGTTGAATAGAAAAGAATAGAATACGAGGAAAACCTGTTAGGATTACAAACAAACGAATGACATACTTGAATGATTTATTTTTTTATCTCAGAATATTAATCAGTCTTTTGGATCTAATTCTGAAGACTATTTATTTGAAGGACACAATTGACTGATACTTTGTATGGATCAAATCCATATGTACAGTTTTTTCTACAGTTTTGTTCGCCGAGGTCAATTGTAATTTTGATTCATTGGTATCTCAGATTTTCGGATCTGATTTCATATACACTGCTCACTGAATTTAGAGGATCTTACGAAATGAATACAATACACCCAAAAAAACAGGCATTGGAGTTTATTTATTAATGAACATCATCAGAAAAGCAAATGACGCGAAAATGGAAGTTGTGTGAATATGCAAATGAGATGCAGAATCCATTCCTTGGGATTCAGCAGGATGTGACACATGGACGGGGGATAACATTCTCATGTCAAACGTAAAAAATATGTCGCACATTGACCGTTCAGTAGGGTGTATGGTCATCTGAGCCTGCTACAACACACTGACAGCGATGAGGCATTTTTTGTTGTTGTTGTTCAGGCAGTTGTTTTAATTTGTATATATTTGGACTGTTTTGAGAAGCGTCTGGATTTCATATTTTCGAGAGCTTGGATTAAGAAATCCAAATTTAATGATAATAAATGATAATAAATGTAGAAACTGTAAGAACTAAAAAGAAAAGAAGAAAATATTAAGAAAAGAAAAGTATAGAAAATTCTATCTGCTATTAAAATAGGTCACAAATGAAGAAAAAAAGCTCATTAATTTATCAAAAAAGATGAATGAGAATAAGTATTATGATATTCAATATAAAGGTTTTCTTGAATGATCTTAAAATTTGAAATATTGATAAAAAGTGGTAAGTAATTAAAAATCTAAAGAGTTTTGGAAAATAAATTTGTTTTTATTTTCTTTGTTTAGAAGTAATCCAAAGTTCTTTTTGGAATCAAACGTTTCTTAATTGTGGGTCTGGAAGTCCAGTGATTTAGAGGAATGGAGAACCCGGATTCAATTCCCGGCGGCGGTAGGGAGTTTTTCCATGATTGTTTCTCCTCTAGAAGAACACTAGGGTTCACCAAACCCTCTGTCAAATGAACCCGGTTTCTTACTCACGCGTTAATGACCATCCGACCTCAACTGAGTCATTGGGAGTCTAAACTAATCAAGGGCTGCATGGCCCGTAACACTGCAGCTTTAACTAGTGTCTTATTAAGTTCAATAGTACTTCGATGTTTTAAGTAAAAAAACTTGATTTTAGTCTTCTGGTCTAGATTAGCAGACTAATATTCCCGTTCTGACTGTCCGTCTGTGAACAAGTATCTTTAAAATCTCATTAAAATCTCTTTAAATTTTAATGATTAAATTGTTATGATTGTACAAGAATCATAACAATCGCAACGATTGCGTCTTTTGGATTCGCAACAATCACATTTGTAGTGATTGTCAAAAGGCGCAATTGTTGCGCTTATTGGAAATAAACACAAGGAAATTATGGCAATATCAATGATCTGAAGACGTTGCAAAGCATTGTGAATGGTTTACTAATCGCTTTCCCTATCTTGTTTTTTTCAAAAAAGTTTTAAAGCTTTAAAACAACAAAAGTTTGTTAAGGTCGTCCAATTCGAGCCTTCATTGGATATTAGGGTAGGAGAAATAAAAGTTGAATGCGTTGTGTTTTGAATGGAAGGATATTTAAATTAATAAGAAGACATCAGTTAAAAGTAATTAAATTCCAACTTCGGGTTGGATGGTCAGCATTACTGTTGTGTAGGTCATTACTAATTCTATGAGATTGGAGAATTCAGATTCCATGAAAGTGCTGGAGGGTTACAAACCATTCAAATTTTCAATAAATCAGAAGTAGATGTTGAGTGCATGACAACATTTGATCGATTTTATAAGCCTGTTTATTGACGTGTGCTACCGACTGATATAATTAATGCTCCGCCTGCCTTCGACTGATGTCACGTGCCACACGTTTGTTTAATCTGCAAACCCACAGCATTACTATTGTGGTTTATTCGAATTGAGAATATACGAATCTATGAACCGATACTCGGATATAAATAATGCTAGGAAACATCCAGGTGTATCGCCTTGTGGAATTGAGCAGATGGCAATTAGTGGGAGAGGGGAAGCAATTTTGAAGTAGGACCATAAAGACCATAAATAAGTATAGTCATAAATTTCAGGAAATTAGTCCAGTTATTTAGCGAGAGATTTCGGGAGTTTAAGGGATGGCCTGGAGTGTGGCCTCGAGACCAAAATAATATGCTAATTTTTAAGTGGCGCTACAAATAAGCAACATAGCTTGGCCTTAACCACTTAATTCGGCACATATCAGAAAGTGATTTATTCATGCTTCGGATTTTCTTAACGTAAAGGATTTACTTGAAAAAAAGTAAAGAAAATAAAGCTACAATTCAACCTTTTTCTCTGAAAACTGAAGGCTTCTAATCCTTGCATTACACAAAAGAAAAATGAAAATTCCATAAATAATTTTTAAACGCTACCAGCAGTTTTCGTGAGATTATTGAAAATCTAATACACAATTTCAGAAAGATAAAAATTAAAAATATAATAACAATGGATGAGATCAAATTATTCACAAGTGACATCCTGGAACAGCTGTTTCACGCTCGTTGGCGATTATCAGCCAGGAAAAGTCACAGTAAATAACAAGGTCTTCGTACTGAGGCTAGTATGAACAATACACCGGAAGCGCAATGGTACCTCAAAGAAAAAATACACAATGAAAAACTCACCAATGAAAAATTAGTGAGAAAATTCATGTGCCAGCAGTGCGCAGGCCTCAATGAAACTTTTTAAGCATAAAAATTCAAACTGCGCATTTGAAGATGTATTGTTCATACTAGCCTCAGTACGGAGACCTTATTTACTGTGACTTCTCCTGGCTGATGATCGCCAACGAGCGTGAAACAGCTGTTCCAGGATGTCAATTGTAAATAATTTGGTCTCATCCATTGTTATTATTTAAAATTCAAATGCGCAGTATTTGGTCTTGTGCATGCGCACTGCTGGCACAAGAATTTTCTCACTAATTTTTCATTGGTGAGTTTTTCATTGTGTATTTTTTCTTTGAGGCACCACTGCGCTTTCGATGTACTAAAAAAAAATAATTGTTCACATAAAACAAAGTTACTAAATATCGAATTTAAAGATTATCCTTCTTAGAAGCACTTATACGCTTGCATTTATACGTTTATTTTCATATATTTTTGATTTCCTGGAATAGGGTTACATATTTGTTTAGAATGAATATGCTTGAAATTACACCCATTCTATAAATCTGAATCCATCTGAATTCAAGAATGAATTTCAAAAAAAAATTATTCGTTGTATATTTGAATGCGATGAATTTGTTTTTGGTCTTATGATTAGAAAAATACATTATAATACTTTACATGTGTTACAGTTTAGATAATGTTGTGTATATTATACAAATGTTTATCCTCGTTAGAAAGTGATTTATTTGTTCACAATTTCAAAAGCCCAATTCTGCAGAATTTAAAAGGAAAATTTATTGTTGACAGGTCATGTTGACACAATATCCTCTATCCATTATTATTAATAATTTCATTATAAAATATCTGTATTAAAAGCATATTTTAAAACCTTTTTTACATTTATATTATTATAGTTATAGTTTATTTTCTATGTTAACTTAACATAAAGTTTGGCTGTAATTGAGTCTCTGAGTACCAAAAAAGTATCGCTTCGAGGGTGTTCCTAATTTTACTAGTTCAGAGATTTTAAAGCTGTAAAAAAGATTGAATTGTCCAACATTACCAATCTTTTCCGAAAATGGCTTTCTGCTTGACAAACTTTTGGAAACCAGGCTTAGCGCATTAGAATATAACGTGTGTGTGTGTGTGAATTCTTGCCCTTTCACTATTCGATTTAAAATTTCCAGGAAAAACCAATTTAAACAGAAAAAAAAGTGGACTACCTGGAATTAGTTTTATATGGAATTAGCTCTTCCTTTCCTCCCCCCCCCCCTTTTTTTTTTGAAAGGTCACGTTAACAATTATTGATAGAAAACCTGGGTTCTTTTTCTTTTTATTTCTGTCTGCAGTTGTCAGTCGCATCCCTTAGTCAGCTATTCTGGTCTCATCGCTACGACAAATATCTCTCTTCCGTCGGATGTGTTAGCAATTACTGACACAAAGTTTCTTTCAAGCTCCCGTCGACCACAAATTAGATTCGTACCTTTTCTTCTTTTGGACAACCGAAGCTACGGTAATTACTTTTGCCGCTCCAGATCCTAGTGAAGATTAGGCTTATTGGAAAGCCTCAGGGGAGAATGGAGTTGCAGACTTATTTCATTGGTTGCCGAAGAGGTTTCTTCTTTGTCTCCCGTCTTTCCTCTTGACAATGTTGATTTCATTTGTGTTTCATCGAAATCTTGCTTCGTTTTCTTTCATTTCGCTACCAATAATTTCTTGGACATTGATTCTGTTTTTCTCTTCAAATGTCGGAACATATCGAGAATTAAATCAGAACTCGAGGCTTCAGCCAACAATTTCTAATAGAAAAGACAACAAGAACTCCTTTGGGATGGAACAAAAAAGAAACGCGCATTTTAATGAAGAAGAAAATTAAAATTTCTTTCTTACAGTATGTTACTTCTTTTTCAGTTATCGCGGTTCTTATTAAAAACCAAAGTAAATTTGAAATGACACCAGAATTCCAAATTTAAATTCTTAACGATTTTGAAATTTAACAATTAGATATTTGTGAAAGAAGAAAATTTATTTATTTGTTGCAATTTTTTGTTACATTTTCAAATAAACAAAATTATATCTTCAATAATTTTTACTTTTAATATCTTAAAATAATATTGCCTAACATCCTGCAACAAATTAAGTGACTCACAACATAATTAGAGAAAGCATAAACATTCCAGGATTAAGGAATTCTAATTAAATTTTTTTGTATGAAATTCATAACAAGGAATTCAAATATTTTGTTTAATTTGTCCAATTAAATTAAATTAATTTGCTGGTACAAGTTTAACATGTGTTGAGGTAAATATTATTTAAGATGAGTAAAAACACACTAAATTACTGCGCAAATGCCGAAACGTCGTATTGTATTATATTTTTTTTTATTGTAAATATGATATTTTTTTTTTAAAAAATTAGTGTGTTTTTACTGCTTTGAAATAACAAATTAATTTGTCTTACTGTTAGTTAGCTTTACGTAAATTTGAATTCAACCTAGTTTCGATATTAGAGAAAAATTAAACGGTTTTTACGCCAACAACATCATACCAACTTTCTTAGCATTGCTGGACTGTTTGATATAAATATTTTCTTACATATTTTTCATGTTTTTAATGTTCCATCTTTTTTTTTCCAAAAATGAAGATAAAAACCTGCGACAATCTTAGTCGAAAACAACTGCCAGCAATTCAAATGTTTGGATAAAAGTGAAGTAATTGAAATAAGTGTTTGGATACATCTTGTAAAAATAAAATACTATTTATACTGGCGCCTTTATTTAAGTTGACAATTCTTGAATGTTTAATTTATGATTACTGAACTCAGGAACTTGCAATGAGTAGGTGGCCGCTGAATTAAACAGAGGAAAAAACATTAATTGTAAGATTCAGAAAATTCTAATATTATTTTAGTGTAGATATTATTCAATGATTTTACTTAAACATGTGTAGAAAAATCCAAATTTTCACTATTGTTCTTTTAATAGTAATAAAAAAATATTAATGTGTGATAATGCAATGTATGGCTGTAATATAATCGAATGTGAAACCATTATTTGTTGAAACATAAATAACTTATGATTATTATGGTTATAATTTGCAAAAGTGTTCAGCTACAGGCAATGCCGGCTCTGGGTGCGCGGGCGTTTTAGGTTCCCAGCGATTCTAGAACATTGGGACAAGTGGAGGTGGGATGGTCAGCCACCCATTAATCCCAGAGTAAGAAACTAAGTCATTTAGTTGGTGGCTGGGTGAAATTAGGGTCCTTCTAGAAGAGAAACAATCTTGGAAAAAATCCTCGACCTCCAGTCCGAACATAGAGCAATTCAAATGGAATCGTCCAAAGAAAATACCAGGAGCAGTTTTCTTTAAATGTATGGACTGGTATTTTGGCAGATCGGATAATTGGTGCATTCTCCGTTAGATGGCGAAGTGTACTTGACTTCCTTCAAAGATACCTAACTGTGATATTGATAGACATTAATCTTGAAATGGAAAAACAATTACGGTTCGTGCACGACGGAGCCTTGACCCCCTTTCATCATAAAGTACTTTCGTCAACTAACACTTTCCGCAACGTTGGATTGGTCGGGGTAGGCCTGTTACTTGGCCTTCACTCTCCCCAGAATTAAATCCATTCAGATTTTATTAATCCTATGTTTATTGGAGCTTTTTTACTGATATTTCTTTGTAAAACTGATTCAGAGAGATATTGACGTTTCTGACGTTTGTCGGTTCCTTTTAAAAAACAACATACATAATACGTATCCAATATACAGCATATTTATTTGAGAAAATAAGAGCAAAATCGTAGCACATAATATTGATACAGATCTAATAAAATTCTAAGAAATAAGCAGTTAGATAGTTAAGGAAATCTAACTAGTGAACCATCTCCGATATTTAGGAGGACAAAAAAAAAAAAGGCATGGAACTAAAAGAATAACGTTGGCAATTTTTAGACGAAGAGGCTATTTTCTCTGGTAATAAATAAAATACCGCAAACGAAAATAAATTAAAATAATACATGATTTTTACGAATGAAAATAAAAATACAGGGAAAACCTGCTTACAGATTAGAGCTAAGAGCCCATTGGGGATATAAACTCATGGAAAACATTGTATCACATTTCTTGTTTCTATTTTGTAAGTTACATATTGCATAATTCGAAAGCTCTTCTTTCATATTAGAACTTTTTTTTTCCTATTTTTTTTGGTTCATAAGTCACATTCCCGAATCAGAAATATAAAACTAATTAAATTTAAGTGTGTCTCATATTTCATGTTTTTTTAAAATATGAGACTGTCGGAAACGAAAATCAGAAAGATAAGTTAATATAATTATGCTTGTAGAATAAACCAACTTACAAAATGATAGTTGTGTTTTTTTTTGTTTTTTTTTTAAAGCCAATTTTAATTTCTTTTGTCTGGTACTGTACGCGTTTCAGAATCTTCTTTTACTGATAATTATTTTAATCAGTTATAATTAGTCTCCAGCATTGCTTTTGAACTTATATTACCTGAATTGCTGAAATGAAACATTCCTGTCGAAAAATTTAACTTTGCCGCAATGTTTATATTAAAAGTGAAGTATAGGATGAAAAGGTTCTTTTTAACATTATTCATTTTAAAGTATTTGTATTAGTAAGAACGGATTTTTCTAATTCACTGTGTTTAACTTTAAAAAATAATTGATAATAATATCGAAAATGTTTAAGTTGCTTTTTTTTTTCACCTTTTTTGTAAAAGCTCTGCTTACTACAAATCAAGTATCTAATTTGAAAGTTTGATGACTACAACTGGTTCTACATTTTACCGAAGTTTCCTCAGCATTCCCGAATTTTGAAATTCTATTTGAAATTATTAACATTTAAGAAATAAACCTGATAAATTGAAGAAGAAATGGAACCTTATCACAGAAGACTATCTATTTCATAATTGTATGCTAGTATAGATAACGCATGGTATGACACGTTAGGCTTACATTTGTAATGCTAAATCTGGTAATGAATTAAAAAAAGGGTTACAATAATTGAAGTTTACAGTTTGAATTCCCATACGCATATCTCTTCCATGATGAATGTAACTTTAAAATGTAAGGCTTTATTATGAAATTCCTTATTAATAATATCTATAGATTTCCCTAGATCGTTACCCATCCGATGTGTAGATAGTTAAAAAACATTTTGCCTTTAAGACCTCGAATTGCTGTAATTTAAAATTATTATTTTTTGACAACTAAATCTATTAACGATGGATTAATGTTACTGAAATTGAGATCATTTTTAATAAAATTTTGAATTTTCTAGAGAGATAAGTAGATAGAGATATATCCTATGTAGTCGTACGTCAGCTACTAAAAGTTAAAAAATTTAAAAGTCTTATTAAAAATTAAATTTCTGATCCTCAGTTTACATCAAGTTAACTTTCGAAATTTAAACTTCATTGATCTCGAGTTATATACCAAATTATTTTACATATGCAAACATTCTGATGACAATCATATCATACACGGTTACGTATCGTGCTGAATGGGAAGACAATGGGGATGTTTAAGGTCTCTGGGTCGAGGCTGGAAAAGTCACGTG
>JAFIDM010002131.1:35822532-35834906 GCA_023159025.1 Thereuonema tuberculata
CCTGTATATACATAAATTTAACCAAAAGAAAAATAAAAACCTAACAGACTTCAGCTTGATATCAAATTAGGCCTAAATTTACTATTTTTAAATTAACGAGAAATACCGTTAGCTTTAGCAAAAAATTAATAAAAAAAGTTTGGTCTAATTATTTAAAAACTTGGACTGAATTCTTATTTGTTTTTCTTTTTTGGAGCAAAGTTGCTTTGTATCTAAATATCAGATTAGATCTATCTTGCTGAAATCCTCCGCATCCTCCGAAATACAGAAAAGTACAAAAAATACACTGTTTCTTATATACTGTAATATATAAATTTTTGGATTAGACCTGTTATTCTTTAGTTAAATATTTAAAAAATATTCTTGTAATTCATCTTAACTATCAGACGCATAGAGACTGATCGGGAAATCCGAAAAATTATCATATTAAATTAGGAGAATAAAGAGTAGACGTAAAGTTTCCCAAATTGCTTTACATAATGTATTTAACTGTTTTTTCTTCAGCAAAAAAAAAGGCATCGTTACGCTTAAAAACTCAATATTCCTAAAATAAGCATAAATGACTAAACCTAAACTAGCTTTTAAAAAATAAGTTATACAAAGCTAATACGTATGAACCCAAGCAGATATCCGCAGCCAATCTACTTAGCTGGTTAACAAGTATACTAGCTTATCAGTTACTAATCTGCATACCAGCATATCAGACTTACGTATTCAGGAAAAATATTATTCAATCATAAATTAGTTTATTCGTATCATATTTAAGCTTAATAATTGCATATGAAATATGAAGACTCCTTCATCTTTATATGGATGTTGCCTAAGATCTCCTTGGAAAAACAAAAAACAAAAAAACAAAAAACCGGAGTTGGTTGGTGACTTTAGATCCCCTAGGGATATTCAAAATTTGAGTTCTGTTTTCCATGGTTTCTTCTTTTTTGGTGAAGCTTAAAGCCTCTCACTATTTGTCATTATTTGGCAGCAATAAGGCAGAATGGAACGATAAACAGAACTACTATGAGATATTAGATACATATAATAACCGTACAGTGTGCAATCCTTTAGGCTTCATTGATAGGCCCATCAAACCCAGGAATTTCAGTGAAAGTCAAAAGTGCCTTACAAACATTTTAAATAAGAGTTCTAAAAAAAAACTACTTTCAAAGAAACTCATGGGGATGAATATTAATATGTTAATCAAAATGTTTCAACTTTCTTTTCAAAATATTTAAGAGTTAAATTTTAAATGACCAAGTAATAAAAATAATGAAATACGGAAATTCATCCCAATTAATTATAATACGGAATAATCAACTCAAGACAGCAAATCAGGACTCAAGGCGCCTTTCCATGCTGGCCACAATAGTTCCTAAACAGTGCTGAGAATATTAATGCTATTTCACGAGAAAACGACAGTCCCTCATCAAGATTCTGAAAATATTTCTCTGAAAGTTTCAGGTTTCTTTTGTAATTATGTCTATTTTAAAAAATTATAAACCTTATTTGTAGCTTTTACCCTGTAATGTACCAGTGGCTAATTGATACTTGAAAGTGTACGAGAGTTATCAAAAAAGAAAAAAAAAATCAAACTGTCAGAAATGATGCAGCTCATGTTAAAATGTCATAACTATCCAAAAACACAAAAGTAAGCAGCATTGGGTTTTTATATTATATATGTTGTTCAGAGGAAGTTTGAAAACACACAGTTATATTTTATATATGGAAATTTAGGCATTGGAAGAGATTACAGCAAAGACTGAATGATGCAGATTACATTCAAATCATCATTCATGAAATCGTTGACTTCTCGATAGGCTGTGAAATGGAAATACCAAGAACAGTACATGATTTAAAGAAAATACAGAAGCAAATACAGAAGAGTTGAGAAGCAGTGTATAAAAGATTAAATAACATAACTGGATCTGAAAGCAATGACAATACACAAACAACTCAGCAGCAACTGAGTTTCCATGACTGAAAAACCTCTCGCAAGCCAAAGACCACCGCAGGGAATGAAAAAAAACCTCTCCGTCATTGGATTGTGGAGGAGGGTAAACACATTCACGGAATGATAAACCTCCCTGCATCTTTTGAAGATAGGATGGAACAGTTTAGTTGTGGGGAAGCCAAAAGAACGCTATCTTCATCGTGTCTAATGCCAAGTAGAGCCTGAGAGACAACAGATAGGCCCAGGTCAGTCACAAATGTGAGGCTTTACTCCCCACTCAGATTACAATCCAAATATTTTAAGAAAAATCAATAAAAGAAATAAAAAACAGATTTTCACCTTTTAGAGAAATAAATTCAATCGAACAACATAACCTATGTTTCGTTTTGAATGATTTTAAAAGTTAAAATTTGTTTGTTTTTTTTTTGTTTTTTTTACATTTCCACACGAAAAGATTTTATGTGAAAAACTGCATTTCAGATTTTCAGTTAAACCGAAGAAAAGAAAAAGCATTTTTTTTTCTAGATGAATACAGTGGTGGTCAGAATTATAAGGACAACTGAAAATTGCACAGAAAAAAAAAATATATGAAGTAAATAAAGTGAAATGTATATATAAAATGCCTTTTTATGCTAGAAATCATTGTAGAATGCAAAACATTGGAAAATGCAAAATTTGAATGTTTTGCCATATTTAACAAAAAAATGTCATTGAAAAAACTGGACGAATTTATAAGGACAATGAATGCTTTGGCCTGAAACACACTAATAATTAATAATCTCCCCCTTCTTCTGAATCACTTTTATCAGTCTTGATGTCTTAGAGTTTGACAGTTCCTTCAGAACGTTTTTAGAAATTTTTTTCCAAGCTTTTTCGATGGAGGACAAAGTTCTTGCTGATTTTGATATTGAATACAATTTTTGTATACTTCGTGTGCCAGAATACCCCACAGGTTTTCCATTGGATTTAGATCTGGGCTTCTGGCCGGCCAGTCAAGCAGTTTCAGAAAATTAGCATCAAACCATGCTTTCGAAGTTTGAGAAACGTGTACTGAGGCATTGTCCTGCTGGAACAAAAAGTCTCCACTCGTAATTGACGGTGCTTCTGGTAAAAGATTATTGCCCAATATATAAATATAACTCTCAGAATTCATTTTGCCCTGCATAAAAACTATTGGAGTAGTTGCGAAACCTCCCCAGACCAGCCACTGAGCCACCTCTAAATCTATGGTTTGCGAAAATTTCTTTTTCTTTACGGAGATCATACCAGAAGTAGCGAAAACCATCTGGTCCATCCAAATTAAACTTTTTCTCATCAGAAAAGATAACATCATCGCACTTCTTTTTCCATAGTAATGCATTTTTTGGTAAACTCCATCCTCAGTCTCTTATGAACTTTTGTAAGAGGTGGTCGTGACATAAGTTTTCCATAACGAACCTTTTTTTTCTTTTTGTAAAACATGTCGAACAGTTCGAACACTGCATCGTAAGTTTAATTCCCGTTTAATTTCCGTTGATGTTTGTTTTTTGGAGCAAGCTCGCCTTATTATCATTCTTTTCACACGCACAGAAACAGAAGATGGCCTACCTGTACGTCTTTGCCGTTCACATTTTTCGGGATTTTTAAGAAAATTATAAATAACCGTTCTCGATCTATTCAGCTTTGTCGAAATTTGATGTACAGTAAGTCCTGAACTTTTAAAAGCAACCACTTTCCCTTTCTAAAACTCCGAAAGTTTCGTACCTATTGACATGACTGAAAAAATAGAATACGACGTTCGCAATCTCTTACTATGCATTTATATCGTCTGGGAGTGCCGTGTGCAGAACAAAAAACATGCAAATTTTGCTTTTTAGAACACACAAATCCTTATAATTTGGACCTGTCCTTATAATTTTGTCCATATCACAGGGCTGTCTAAATCCAAAATACATTTTATGAATATGAATTTCCCTTATATTTCCATAAAAACTAATAAAAAAATGCTGCATTTATCGTTGGTTTCCAGCCATAAAATTTGCATAATTTTCCGGCCAACTGTAACCAAGTTTGGCGATTTTTTTCCCTTGTTCTTATAATTTTGACCACCACTGTAGCAGTTCCTCATTAAAGCCTTCCGTAGAATTTAGCTAACATTTTTTATCCTTTCGTAATTATTCTTCCAACGAAATACGTTCCAATTCCCCAAAAAATTAATTGCTTGTGGAAACATCCAACATTCAATTAAGATCAAAACAACAAAATTAGAAACAAGGGCAGCGCAAGAATAAATAAATTGCCTTTCTGATTCAATAATCGGAGGGAATCGGGAACTGCCGTTTCGTCCTGCGTGGAACTCATCAGCCCGATTATTATTGTTGATGTTTTTGGTTTCGGGGGCCACTGCCAGATGTGACGGTGGCCTTCACTTAAGTTCTTGGCTTTCTGGGTTCTTTATCGGGGAGGGCGTATCGGGCTGATGAGTCCCATGCAGAATGAAACGGCCGTTCCCGATTCCCTCCGATAATTGATTCAGAAAGGCAATTTATTTATTCTTGTGCTGTCTTTGTTTCTAATTTTGTTGTTTTGATTAAAACTTTCAGCACTTTAAGTTTATTTCCTTACTCAATTAGGATTATCTAAATAAAAGTTAATGCCTAAACAAAATGGCCTCAATTGTTGGACGTTACAGCAAATCTTCATTCTCTTTCTACTGAAACAAATCCTCCCTGGGATTGATTCTGTATTTAGATCTACTCTGTAAATTTTCTTCGCAAGAATTAACTCATCATATATATTTCGTGTGCAACTTATTTCTATTATAAGTTTTGTGAAGATTGTTTTCTTGGCAAAATCTTTTATATCCTAAAAGGTTCATCACATTCTGGAATATCTGTCTATTCGGATCTATACTGAATAAATTAATATACAATAAAATAGAAAATTTTATTCCTTTCCTCGCGAATTGTCAAAACAAGGTGACCTTTGTTCTTCATCTTAACTTCACAAGTTGCATTGATGGCTTCCAATAATAAATTTAGTTGTTGAATGAAAATAAATTTTCAGTCCGTTTTATTGATAAATGGTTCATTAGAAAGTATCCAAATAAAAACAGTTAATTAAATGTTTTGCGATTGCTTTATTGATTTATTTATAACATCTTGATTTTAATTAGCATGAACGTTTTAATATTTACTTTGTAAAAGGCTTGCTACTACAGGAATTTGTATGCGTTTGCTGTGAAGCCAATAATGACTCATGGTTGTACTGAAGGTATAGCTCCGATGGTTTTAGGAACAATTGCAACTAGTTGAGAACGACAAGGCAGCCCAAAGCTCATCTTCCTTAACATTCAGAAAAGAATCTGCTCTTCATTTTACAGAAGGCAGGATCAAATTGCCACACAGATCTCACATCTTTGAACGGACAAGGAACAGAAACGAGATCCTTCAACACTAGTATGTTCTCTCATTTCCAGCTGCATTAAATAGGATTTATATTGATAGATATCGTACTCTTCCACGGAACATCTTATTTTGGATCAAGATGAACAGAGAATTAATTGAATGGATTGGCCACTCTATTCTCCTGACCCGAATTAGACTGAGCATTCTTGAATTCTTATGAAAGGTGGATTATTCTATTTCTGCTCCATGACCTCTTGAACGTAAAAGTACGTTTTTAAATAAATAGTAAAAATGTTTGATGATAATTCACAAGTATCAAAAGACTCTGTGACATCTATATTTCTGATCCAAGTGATCATACATCTTCTTAAGATTATTTGTAATTGATTTCCTTGATCGTATTGAAATTTAACTCCAGAAGTTATTTATATGTTGCATACCATATTAATATGCAAGCTTAAGAAATTTTATTAAAACTTATTTATTTTTAGAAATCTTGTTTTATATGCTTGTAATTTCTACTGCCGTTAACGTTAACTACTTAAAACTACTTAATGAGAAAAAAATATTTTATTTCAATTTTCTTCCAATTTTTTATTGAATAAATAAATCCCTAAGTTTCAAAAGTAAATGAAGTCCTATTTTGAATAAGCGACGAAAGATAATGAACTTGAAGATGTTTGTGATGTTTCGAACGCTTTTCATGTCGATCATCGAAAACTCAATCTTCTTATTAAGTAATTCTATGTTCCCCAAAAAAGTTCCATTCTGAGGATTTCCAATATGTTCATTGAACCAAAAAATACTGAATTTCGTTCACTGAAAAAAAGCATGACGTCTAGAATTCGCTCGAGAAGTTTTCCCAATTAACGGCTTAAGCTGTTAGACCTTTCTAAATAAAGACCCATTGAAGACTTCGATGACGCACATTTATTTGCCGATTTCCAATTAACATAATTATCTTTGCGCAGAAAGGAACCTTCAAGAATCAGTGCGGGTCTTTCAATCTCCACAAAATTCGTTCCTCACTTGAGGACTATCGATAATTATTCTATATGCTTCCGCCTTTTATAAATCTTTTGTTTAACTGCAGCAATATTAATATCTTTCGCCACTTATATGAAAACTAGCCGGGTACCGTCACTTCGCTCAGGAACCCTTGCGTATATAGCATTAAAAAAAAAAAAAACTTTATTTATTTAGCAAATTAATATTGAGATCGGAGAATGTACGACTTTCCAGACCGTTGTGCCCTTCTCCACTTAACTAAGGTGTATTGCGGGTTGGCGCCACACACCTGGGGTTGCCGCCATACACTTCATCGTCAGTTTGCCAGATTATTCCCTATCCCGAATTTCGAAAAATCCGGCCTTATTCCTTGTCTACATCATAAAGGAAACCTCTGTGCAAAATTTCAGCTTTCTAGATCCAAGGGTTTGGGGTGAGGGTTGATGAGTCAGTGAGTGAGTGAGTCAGGACTTTTCTTTTTATATATGTAGATTTTCATGAATTTTGTTTTGTTAAGATCATTGATTAGTTCTTTATAGATTATATTTGGATGTGTTATTTTCTCATTTTCAACTGTTATCCGATTCGTTCTTTACATATTATTCCTGGTGTTTTGATATCATGTTTATTTATGAAAATATGATCTATATTTGTTTTGCGTATTTCCATGAATTGTACAGTTTCTTGTTGTTCCGTAAAGACGATTTTTGAAACCATTATTGCAGATAAGTTTTACGTATTTCTGTATTACATTGTTTTTATTCATTTTGAAAATATATATATTTACGTCGCCAATCAGTATAGTTGGACAGTTGTTTAATATATTTTCATTTTTTATGAATAGATTCTCTATTTCAGTAACATATTAGTAATTTGTAATTTAGCATTTTGCTTACAGAATGACAGACAGAAAAATGTTTTATAATATACGTTTTTATAATATATAATAATAATATCCGGGTAGCGTCGCTTCGCTCCGGAACCCTTGCATATATAGCATTAAAAAAAAAATTATTTATTTAGCAAATTAATATTGCGATCGTCGGAGAATATATAACTTCCCAGCCCGTTGTAGCTTCTCCGAATAACTCGGATGTATTGTGGGTCGGCGTCACACATCGAAAATTCACATTTTTGCATGTATCTTGCAAACGCTGAAGCGTTTGTGAATAAGTGATATACCGTTCGATAGAACTTTCAAATACCAACATTTTCTCAATGCAATGTTCTCTTCCATCTTTTATACTTTTCGTTTAAATTGAGAAAAAGTCAAAATTTGACCCTTTAAAAGGCGCCATCTTGGAAACCAAAAACTTTTTTCGAAAGATTTTTGTAGCATTTTGTTTGTCTTAAAAAGATCTACATTTTATCTATTTGCAGGGCAAATCTATCTTATAGTTTGGTCACAAAATTGGAAAAACCTAAAGTCTTATGACAGACAAAATAACGCTTTTATAATATATAATACTCATATGAAAATACACAACAAAAAAACAAACTTATGATTTTCCGCAAAGGATATTTCTTGGTTCTTCATTGTCACAAAAGTTTTCATTTCTATTCCTTAATTTAGTAAGAATAAAATAATGATTAAGTCTTAAGCAAAAATGCATCTGGAGAAAATATATCTAAAGTTGAAGGTTGATTGCAAAATATAAAAGCTTTCTCTCACACTGTCTCCAAAAGAAATTTGTTTAATATTTTTAGTAGTGCTACCTACTACATTTCATGGATATCATCAATTATTATTAAGTCTTGCATTTAGCTTTTTCACTCAATTAATCCTCGTGTTCCATTTACGTTATTATATATGATATGTTGTATACGAAATCAAAATAAAACAGTCAATTTACCACTTAAAAAATAGAATATTTGAAATAATAATAAGCGTTATTCTGTCTGTCATCGTGTCATAAGGCTTTACGTTTTTCCACTTTTTTGACCAAACTATAAGAGATAGATTGGTCATGCAAATGGATAAAATGTAGATCTTTTTTGAAAAACAAAATGCTACAAAAATCGTTCGAAAAAATTTTTTGGTTTCCAAGATGGCGCCTTTTAAAGGGTCAAATTCTGACTTTTTCTCAATTAAACGAAAAGTATAAAAGTTGGAAGAGAACATTATATTGAGAAAACGTTGGTATTTGAAAGTTCTATCGAACGATACATCAGTCATTCCCAAACGTTTCTGCGTTTGCAAGATACATGCAAAAATGTGAAACATTTCATATTGGTTATTATGAGAAGTTTGTGAAGGCAAGTAAAAATGAAAATTCTTATATCGTTAAATTCTATCAATCAGTGATGACGTTA
The DNA here is from genome assembly GCA_023159025.1 of Thereuonema tuberculata. Taxonomy (NCBI): domain Eukaryota; kingdom Metazoa; phylum Arthropoda; class Chilopoda; order Scutigeromorpha; family Scutigeridae; genus Thereuonema; species Thereuonema tuberculata. The sequence continues at coordinate 35,831,188 of JAFIDM010002131.1, forward strand.
CATTTTTTTTGATAAACACATCCATGGGGTGGGGGTAGGGAACTGAAAAAATAAAATAAATAAAGACAAGAAAAAAAGAAACAAATAATGAGAAAACCAGAAGAAAACTTTTATTAAAGCACTGATGTGTCTGTATCTTATTCTTTTGGAAAGTGATCATTGAAAAAACTTATTTTAAAAAGGCTTACAACTGAATGGACTTTACAACATCCTTAGCGCCCCCCCCCCCCCCCGGACAGTATATAAGCAGCGCGAGAAGGCGGGCCAACTCATTATAGGCTGTATAACATCACGCTACGACCAATAGGAGCGGAGCAGTAAACATAAACGTCAACCAATCTGTCAAACTGATCACGAAGTGTGTGACGGCAATCCTAGGTGTGTGGCACCAACCCGCAATACATCTGAGTTAGGCGGAGAAGTCCATAACGTCGATATTCTCTGGCTGGGACGTCGTATATTCTACGATCTCGATTTTAATTTGCTAAATGAATAAATATTTTTTTTTTAATGCTATACACTACCCTATAGTAATGGACCGGACGCCAGCATATTTACATAAAATCAGATGAGATCGTCAAAGTGCTTGTGCGTATGTGATCAGGCAAAGTCCATTCAGATAGTTGCTATGGAAACGTCTCTAGGATTGTCGAATAGTGCGAAGAATTCGAGCAGGGAACTTAGTGACTTTGAAAGATAGTTGACTGTCACATTGCTGCCATGTCTATTCGTTCAATTTCGGTGAAATTATCACAGCCACGTTCAACTATTGGTGATGTCGTCAAAAGGTGGAGGAATACGATCGTTGGGGCACGAACTGCACACATTGGTAGTCCCCGGAAACTGACCGAACGCGATGAACGCGTCCTGAAGCGCGAGGTTCGTAAGAACCGCAAAAAACCCCTTCGAATCAGAAACTGTGATTTGACAGAGCATCTGAGTTTCAACAGGCATCAGGGGTTACAGTTCATCATAATACGCGGAAGGAATTGAACGCCCTTAAAATCCACGGATGTGTTGCAGCACACAAACAACACATCTCACCATTCAACAGAGCCGCCAGACTCAAGTGGTATTTGCAAAGTTGCAACTGAACTGTAGAGCAGTGATAAACAATTTTATGGAGTGTAACGTACCTCATCACGTGTCTCATCTCTTCCAGCCAGATGGATGTATTTGTGTGGAATGCCAGGTGAACATCTTTTACCCGAGTGCATGTTCCAACTGTGAAGTTCGGGGAATCAGGCTGTGGGGGTGTTTCTCATGGTATGGCCTGGGACCATTGCATGTTGTTGCGGGAATCTTGAACTCCAAAGGTTACAAGGACATTTTGGACAATCGGGTTGTTCCTACTCTCTGGCAAATGCTTGGAAATGACGAATGTTACTTTCAGGACGACAATGCTCCTTGCCATGTTTCAGCCTCTGTCCAGCAGTGGTACACAGAGATGGCTGTAAAGCGGCTTCCATGGCCTGCTCAGAGTCCCGACCTCATCGATCATTTATGGGATGAGTTAGAGCATCGAAGAGGGTCAGGGAACCACATCCGACATCTATAGCTGCACTGGCCATGTTCTTGAAGCAGGAATGGACAAAAATATCCGTAGCTCTGTATCAAAACCTTGTGGAAAGCATGCCCCACAGGGTGGCTAATGTAATATCAGCACATGGGGCTCATCCCACTCTTAAATCAGGTACACTTTCACATGTTTCCAGTAATGCGCACTGTCCGTTCCATTAGTGTAGGGTAGTGTGCATGCAAGAGTTCCGGAGCGAAGCGACGGTACCCGGCTAGTCCAAAAAAATAAAAATAAATTATCAACCTAACCCAAATTGTAAACAAGATATACGAATTAGATAAGGTTGATATATTTTTTTATTTTTTGGTTACTGTTAATGTTATTTCAGATATTCTAATTTTTTGGTGGTAAATTGATGTTTTTATTTTGATTTCTGTTTCTGTCATTGGATATTACTTCAGTGGTTAATTACTAAATTCATTTTATTAATTCTTATTACTATTATTATTTACGAACTGAGACTGATGACTTTATTTTATGCTATGTTTCTTTTGTCTTATGTGTTACGACAAGTAATACTCATATTATTTTTCAGTTACTACAAGAGTATGATTTTCTTTTCTATGTAAAATAGAAATTTCAGAAATAAGTGTTTTTTAATTAATTTGAAACAGGTTTTCATGGATTTATAAGTAAAAGCCAAAATTTTGGGTTCCCGTTGGGCTGAAGTCAAATAGCCCCAATGGCTTCGTCTATATCTGAAGCTAAGTCTTAAAGAACTTCCTTGACCCATAAAGAAACTCGACCTCAAGCCCAATTCGCATAAACAGTTGAGTTTGGGTACATATTATTCGCCAGTACAACTCACAGATGTTTCGCCCTTACTGTTGCTCTCAAACAAAAACCTGAAAGAATTTGAAGTCTACTTTCCATACAAATCTTGATTTATTTTTTTCATTTTCCTCTTTCTTCTTTTTTTGAATTCTTGAAAAGAATATAAACGATGTGCCTCTGTTTTGCTTTAAATTATAATATATGTTTTTTCATTTTCTGAAAAAAAGTAATTAAATTCGCCTTACTTGATTAAGATGTCTGAATCCATGAAATTTATTCATAATATAATTCGCGTTAACTTAATTTTTACGAGTGTACACATTTTCAAATCTGGAGAAAAACGAGATACACCACTATCGTACTACGACAATTTTTACTCAGACGTTTCATTCAATAAAATAGGATTTTTTCAAATGAAACGTACAGCCTTGAATTGCATGTGTAATATCTTACTTACATAGAAACTTCCTCTTTTTTTTTAAAGATTGATTTTTTTTAATAATTAAATTTCACATTTTCTAAAATCTTAAAATCTTTCATTCGAAATGTTTATTAATTAAGTAACGTTTATTAATTCGAAATGCTTGGTTTGTTTGTCCGTAATATAATTAACAGTTGCTGCTCTCTAAAGAGGGACCCAACCTGAATTGCCAGGGATTGAAAAGGTTAAGACGCCATTTTGGAGAAAGACGAGTAGGAACAATTAGCTTTAGCTGCTTTGAAACAGGGAATCAGAGATCAGTAGCCAGCCTTGGATGAACTTACCGTGAACTCAGGGTTAGTTATGAATGGATATGGTAATTGGTATATTTGAGAAGAAGTCAGACCTTTATTGATTGTTAAGAAGAAAAATAGCGAACTTTTCGGATTAATCAACAAGACTTTCAGTTCTAAGAAAGCTAAGTTAAGATTTATTACGTAAGCTGTAAAGGTGTCTTAAGTTCACATTTATATTGCAAGACAAAAATCTTTGGAATTACGGTCCTCAATAGACAGGCCAGCTGCTGAGTGGGACAATGAATAGATGGTTTTAAAAGAAAAATGCAAAATGGAAATACTCACTGTTTGATACTCATCTTAGGATATTTTTTTTTTTAAAAATTAAGAAACCAAACGCCTAAAAGCTTTGTAAATATTGCAGAAAAATTGAATATTTTAATTTCTGCATTTATCTCTTTACCACGCTATGAATTTTTAATATCAATATATTTTTTTACAATCCTACTCATTGTCATCACCTCTTGGCATATGAGTTGTAAAAAGATATAGAAACGAACAAAATCGGAAACAACAAAATTAAACTGGTAGATGTCTAATTCTGTATTTTTAATTATTACGGCCAATAACCCTTTGTGTGAGGATTACA
>JAFIDM010002131.1:35835006-35878303 GCA_023159025.1 Thereuonema tuberculata
AGCTAAGTGCCGTGGTTTGATATCTAACTTTGAATTATTCCGGCACGTTAAACTTCTTTTTTTTTATATTTTTAGACATTCAAAACTAATTTCGATTTATAATTAAAGATCAAAAAGAAAAAAATATTGAATTTAAATTCGTATAAAATGTTTGAATTTAAAACAAAATAGAAAAAGAACCACACCTTAAAAATTTAATAAATAGATAGCAGAAAGTAATTTTGTACTTTCTACAATACAGTAGAAGTAAGCCGATAGAAAGCAAGTTTAACGTCCGTAATTATGGGCGAAAGCATATTCATTGTCCGGTTGGCGATTTTCTCTCCATTTAAGTAAGCCGATTAGTTTCAATATTAATTCCAAAAATACTTACAAGTAAAAGTCACGATAACGTCACCGGAGTTGCCAGTTCAGACCATGTGCATTCGAAAGATCTTCCATATCTAAGTCAACCAGCAAAATTTTAGCGGCAGACAGCCAGGGGTATGGGATCTATGAGGGGACAAAGTTAACATAGTGACCCAAGAGAAATCACTTATAAGGCACTGCAAGAGGTTTACAAAAAGCCTGCAACCTTACATAAGGATTAGACAGACACAATAAACATCTATTGATTGGAAAATGAGGAGTAAATTGTTACTGATCAGCTGCAAATCAGATAGAATCGATGTAAGTTCAGAGAACAGGGCATGCGAAAGGCAGATACTCTGTTCACTGACAAGGTAAAGGGTACGACTGAGTCATCGGAGTTGCCGGGCAAGGGGCACCTTTCCTGAAAGCTTGTCCCAGGGGGGAGTTCACTGGCAGAGTTTGCCGGGCAGACAGCCAACAGGAGACTGTCAAGTACCGGGAACAGGCCGGGAACAGGTCAGCCTACCGGACACAAGCAGAGCACCTCTTTATGCTGCCTCTCACTTCTCTTTGCCTCTTCACATCTCTCTCCTTCTCTCTCACTCATCTTCTTACACTCTCCTCTCACCGAGAAGTACTTTTTCTTGTTATATGATTTTGTGTTGTGTTTAATGTTTTTCCTTAAATGTGCTCCCTGTTAAATCTGCCTTTCGCACGCCCTGTTCTCTGAACTTCACATCGATTGTATCTGATTTGAAGCTGATCAATAACAATTTCCTGCTTATTTTCCAATTAATATCTGTTTATTGTATCTGTCTCATCCTTATCTAAGGTTGCAAGCTACTTATAAACCTCTTGCAGTGACTTATAAGTGATTTTCCAAAGGTCAAAATGTAATCTTTGACCCTTCGTAGCTCCTATACCACTGGCTGTCTGCCGCTAAACGTTTGCTGGTTGACTTAGCTATGGAAGATCTTTCGAATGCACATGGTCTGGACCGGCAACTCCGGTGACATTATCGTGACCTTTCCTTATTAGGAGTGCCTTGGCACGGGGATAATAATCTGTATTAGTATTTTGGATAAGAATCTGTGATGACCATCAATTTTTAGATTGCGTTCTGTTTTTGTTTTTTTTGATTGTTAGGTGGAGGGTTTAACATATCTTCTAGTTGTTAGTAGCTGGTATTTTTTAGCTGAACTAGTTGTCCATACAGTTTCTCACTGAAACTTAGCGATTTGTAAGCAATTCCAATTTAGTGATCCGTCGAGCTATACTTAGCTATCCCTATAATAAGATAGATTACTGTTAGCTTCCGATAAATTACGACCCTATTGGTTTATATTTTTATAAGGAAGAAAATGTAAAAGCAAAGAAATAAATCTTTTGCTATTTTTAAAAGAATAATTTATTCTTTTCTGATAGCCAATGTGATTTGATTCACATTACGGAAAGCACATTTTAAAATTGATGTTACCCTATTTCTAAGGAAATGGCGTCAATTTTTAAGACTACTATAAATGATAATTCTAAATGTTACATTCAATTATCAAAAACATTACGAAGTTTGAAACTAAAGCATTTTTGTGCAAAATGATTGATAGAAGCTCAGCTGTTCTGAAACTTTATTTACATTATTGAGAAAAAGTTGTTAGAAAATTGCTTTATTTTGATGTTTGTTCTGCGCTGTATTTCAATAATCAGCATGATAAAAAGGCAATCATTCAAAATTCATCGTTTTTTTAGTAATTAAATTTTGAAATTAAATATTGATATTTTAAATCCAAGACGATTTTTTTTAATTAAACACTGTTCTGTGATAATGATAACTGGATAATTAGCTTTTTTGTTTCTTTAAATAATAGTAACCATACTTGTAAGAATAACGAAAAACCATCTGTTTACTACAATTGATAAGATAAAATGTGTATTTTTATATAAATTGGACATTATTTTCAAACTCTACGAAAGGAAAAGCAATTCAGAAAATTACATTTGATAGAAATTTTAGAGAAACCGAAATAAAGACTTTATATGAAATTTAGAATAACAACAATCATTTATGGGTGTCAGCTTTTCGTATATCATTATCAAATTCACTATTCCTTATATAACAAATTAATATGTGAATGTGTCAATGTATTTCATTATATTAAACATTTTACATGGAAACAAAATTGTAATTGACTCCTAAGTGCGCTTTGATTAGCTACAATTACTATTTCAACAGCGGATTTCTTAACAATGTTAGCAGAAGATTTACTAAATTTAAATAATATGATTACATAAAATAACGGGATACATTAAGTTTACTTCCATATGTAACGATATAATACGAAATATGATGATGATGATTTTTAAAAAAGGAAAAATAAACCAAAACAATTTAAATATCAAGGGAAATGTTCAAAATTTACGAATGTAAAATTAGTTATTCTATAAATTCTTATAAAATCGTATTATAAAACGTCTACAAATTTTTAAAATTATATTACTCCTAAAACATAAACATGATATGTCTTAAAGATTATGGTCATACATGACAACTTTAAACATTCATTTTTCTTTTGCATAGTATATATTAATGATAATTTCAATTTTCATAAATATGAACACAGTTTGTAATTACAAAACTATCATTTGAGCCCAAAGCGAATATTAAAATTAAGATAATAGAACTATAATTTGTAACAAATATTGAAGGTTCAGGCACAGGTTGTAAGGACTTTCTCACAATTCGTCAACATTTTACATTATATAATAACAATATTTCAGACCTTAAATGATCGTAATTAACTTTTTTAGTTTGCTTTGTAGAGTATATATAACTGATAAAAAGAAATTAGATCAATAATACTCTCACTCTCCAATTTTTACATAATAAATATAACGCCAATGTAGTAAAACTAAACTGCGGTGGACTACTACAGTTTAAAAGTCAAATTAAAGTAGAAAATGGACGACAAGATGCTTCATTGTTAGGACAGAACCGAAGATTTACCTTTCGTTTTTTTTTAATTACAAAAATGGCGTGTAAGAGACAAGTGAAATTGACTCTTTAAAAGTTACCTTACATAGTTTGAAATAGAAAGAGACTACAAAGCACTGCTCAAATAAAGTTACAAAATTGCATTAGATTCTTTAGAAGGAAAGCATGAAGGACAATACTTAATCGACCAAATTCAATTTAGGATATAACAGACTTTGTCTCAAATGAATGAAAAGTAAGGTTCCATTAAGCCAAGAGACTAAATCCGTTTACTTTAATCGAAGTAGGAAATTGTTCTCTAACGTTGTAGATCAATCGACTGAGAGAAGTTACATGTGACGTAAGTTCTTGCTGTAAATTTAGACTGTATTCGTTTACTTATGAATTCCCTTTTAGAATTAATAATGTAGCTTAACATGTAACCCCTGTCTAGGCCGTTTATTGGTCGTATTGAAGAAAGAAAGATCGAAACACTTTGTCATAATAAACGATTTATTATAAATAATAAATGAACAGCGCAAATAATCCTTTATTTGCTGGAAAATGTCCGTTTCCCAATGGATAGTGGACTGACTATTAAGATCTATCTCTAAAAGTAATAAATAAGGAGAAAAGTCAAATCACCCGAAGCGAAGCATCAATGCCATTTATCCTACTAATGTGAGTCCACTTTTCTGAATAAAGGCAATGAATAAATGATTTCATAGCATCGTTTTGCAGTGCTTAATCCGACGATTAATATGTCACAATGTTTATATTCTTAAAAAGATCAAGTAGAGCTGTAATGAAATAAACAACACAATTTCAAGTCTAGTCATAAATTTTCCAGTTTAATAGATTGTTGGTTTTAAAGTATTTTTAAAACCCTTCCTCCAGAAATTTAAGCCAAAAATTTCATTTTGTATCACGAATCTCCCCAAAAAATGCCCTCAAAATAATGAAGAAAGTTGTTTAATTAAGGGATATAAATAGATAAAAAAATTAAATTTGACTTTATGACCTCGTTTGGAATATCTAATAAAAAGGATGATACTAAGCAAAAATTAAAACGATTAAATTATGGTGACTAATTGAATCAACTGCACCAATTTCATCAAATCAAGTGTGGATTTGTTTTTTTGCAGATGCAGTGGATGAGCTACACATTCACTTCTCTTCAAATCAGCATGAAATTTAAAGTACGAATGGCGTTTTAACCTGTGTTCATTAAAATTAAAATCAGGAAAATATTACGCACAAGTTGAGCAAATGTTACTCACTTCCCATTTAAAAACCAGTGTTTAATGTTTTAGTGCCTTATGATGTCTGCAAATACAGACGAAACTAGTACCATTCCTTGTAATTTTAGTTTTAAACTGTAACATTTGCTCAACTTGTGTGTAACTTTTTCTTGATTTTAATGAAAATCCTTTCAAATTCAGATTTCTAAATAAGTATCGTCTTCAGGATTTACGCCACAATTCTATCTTTTTTCTTCTGTTAAACAGCCCAACAAAGAAGGTACTTTTTGTTCTCAAGACGTCAGACTGCGCGGCAGTCTATGTGGAGATCGTAGGTGGAGATTGTGTGTTGAAATTTTCTTTGCCCCAAAAGCACGATGCAACAGAACCAAATCTCATAGGCCCATCGCCCATTTTCTCGTTCTCCATTGCATTGGACTCACGAGAAATCCCGCCAGGGCCCCTTTCTCTCCTTAAATCGTCACCGCTCTCTTTTAGGTCCGCAGCGTCTTTGGCATTTATCCTCTTTTTTTCTTCTTCTTCGATCAAACATTCGGGAAGCGTCGTCTCTCCTGATTGATTTGATAGCTTTAAGCCAAGGATATATTTAAGATTTTTCAGTGAATTCCAAAATTGAAGCCTTGTCATCAATAGACTTCTACGAGTAATTGGAAGAAAATTGGAAAAAGCGGTATTTGTAAGTGCTTTGTAAGATCGTCTAATAACAATTTTATATTCAACAAAATATATTGTTGGAAGAAAGTAATAGCTGATGTGAATGACTTACTTGAACTTCTTTAATTTTGGAAAAGTAGATCGGGAGAAAATGACTTAAAAAGTTTGATTAATATTTTCTAAAAAAATTAACATTACAGTTTTCAAGTAGAATCGAATTAAAGCGACTAAGTTTTAGCGGGAAATTAATTAATTTATTACTTTTACACTTGCTAATGAATCATTCAACACAAGATCGCCTAAATGATGACCTTCAGCAGAAATTTTCTGTGTGGTCTATCAAAACTATTTTCATTCGGCTGTTTGACGTACCGAAATAAACCAGGCAGTGCTAAAAGGTTTGAATTGACAAATTATTTATCTATTCGGCGCGGCGATGGTATATTTCTCAGCTTACTTAGGTCTGAGAACTCCAAATTTACCACAGAGCCATAAACATGGAATCACTGACTTCATAAACACATAGGGCAATATTAATATAATATTGCCCTAATTGGAATGATTAAGAGATCTTTATTTTGAAGAAATTAAGAACTGTTTCGAAGAAACTTCTTTCGATTGTATTTCGCATTACAGCAGTCGTGAAAATACAGTCGTGAAAATTTTTAGATATTTTGGTAATTGGCAAACAATTCAAATTAAAAAAGTAACAAATCAAAGAATCATTCTTTAAAGTTTTGAAACCAGATGAGCCAAAACCTTTTGAAACCAGATCAGTAGACACTATGAAGTTATGAATTTAAGTAAAATTAATTCCTTATTTACATATCTCTATACCTTTTGAAATATACATTGGAATTGCCTTAACCTTTGTACATAAAACATACAATCAAGTTTCAATTTTTCAATCCTCTCTCGTATATTTGTAAAAAAGATCAAGATAAGTTTGGGGATAATATTACTACCATCAAATTTCATTTATTTTGCAAAAACCAAGATGAATTTTCTTAATTGATATAAAAAAAAATATAAGGAGGAAATGGGAATTCTCTATTCCGTATTTTTATTCCCTATCTTTATCTTGGTAAAATTGAGATATTCCTCCCTAGATTTACTTATTAATAAAACTACATTAATAAAAATACCTAATTATAAAAGCTTCGTTCAATTTTACTATCGAACGACACGAAATAAAATTATAATGTCGTTGACCTCCTGTTCTAAATCAATATTAGATTTAGAAGAAATCTCATATTTAGAAGAAAATTAAAATTAAATTTAAAATTTAAAATTTAGAAGAAAAAATATTCATGAAGTCTAGTGGTGTAGGCGATGAGCTGTGGGCTGGAAAACAGGTTCAATTCCAGGCAGAGACAGATTTTTCCCTTGGTAGTTCTTCTCTAGACGGGGCTAGGGATCGCCCAACTGTCTGTAAAATGGGGACCGGATTCCTTTCTCGGGATTGTGGGTGTGAACGCAGGAGGGCATTGCAATGACTACCAGGTCCCAACTTAACCCCGATGGTCAAAAAATCGTTGGGGCCCACATCTCAACTGCCCGAAGGATTCTGAATGGCATATAAAGTGCGGTCCTTTTTAATCCCATTAGCTTCTAAAAATGTGCTTGGAATTCTATTTTTCGGATTAATTTTTTAATAATTTAAAAAAAACACATATTTTTACTATTTTTTGCTCTTAATTAGCATAGAAATGGCAATTACAAAATTTCAATGGAATTTTATTCAAAACTCAAAACAAGAGAATTTATTTTACCAAGTATTATCAGACTCACAAATTTAGATCCTTTATTTATTACTAAAAAAAGGTAGTTTGATTTTAATTTAATTTCACTACTTTTATTTTACTAATCAATTCTCTTTAAATACATAAAAGAACGGGTAGCAACTATGTTGAATAGTTCAAATTACTTTATGATGTTACGTTCAAGTTCTTTGGAATGGGAAAAATCAATGCTCCTGCTTCCGCTTTTCTGTTACGTCAGCTGTAATTCCCAAATTCTCCATCTGCTTGAAGGTAGTTGTCAAATTGCCAAGAACAGGGTTATTCTACCGGCTGGGAGTGGTAGCGTGCTCCTGTAATCCAGCTATAGGGAAGCCGGAGTCAGTGGACAGTTTGAGGATAGGGGTATGCCCCACCCATTATCCTATGTGGACTGGATGTCCGCACTGTGCACAGCATCCACATGGTGACGGTGGGGGAGCTCGTCGTCCCCAGGTGAGCTAAGGAGGAGTGAACCGGGTCAGGGCGGAAACGCAGCAGCCAAAAGCTCCCGTGTTGTGCAGTAGTGGGTTCGCATCTAGGAGTAGGTGGTGTCTGGGAGCCTATCCGAAAAGCACTGGACCTGACTCTTTTCTTTCTTTTTTTCATTGAAATGGTTTTAATTATTTTTGAATTTTTCAAGATTTTAATTAAATAAAACTTATTGTTTACATATTTTTTTTTTCCAAAAACAGTTCAACAGGTTCTCATCATTACTTGTCTCGCAGTTCCTTCTATACCTCAATCTTAGCAAAACTATGTTGGTAGTTTTCATTTCCTTTTCGGATCACATTTCATTTTGAGTAATATTTACTCAGTTAAACCTCTAATCGATCAGAAAATAACCGGTAAAACATTTAGAAAAAAAGAAAAATGGACGGTATTTTTTTTTTTCTTTTTTCGTTCGTGATTGAGAAATCCCGTCCCACATTGTGATGGAAATGGAACAAGTGAGCTGAAATGATAAAACTATGAGCTATGCTTTTTGATTCTGCAGATATTTTCATAATTTGAAAACATTGCCAATATTTTTTTTTAGAACTACGACAACGGAGAAAACATCAACGAATATTCTGCACAATAACTTTTGTAAAAATTTACACATCAGAATAATAATGTCGCAGCAGAAACAACGAACTTTTGTTGATCAGCAATCTTAACCAATTTTGGAAGGTCTGCTTCTACTTATTTTTTTATTTATGTTATCTGCAATTCAATTATTTTTTGTTTAATGTAATTTACATGAATCACTTTAATTACAAGATAATTATGTTGATTTTATTGTTAGCGACTACAAGAATTATAGTACAAAAGTACTGAAATGTACAGTCAAGACGTAACTAAGCGATAAGACTGAACAAATTTCTGGTTTTCATTTCTAGTATCCTTATCTTGGGAAGAGTCATTATAAAACTGACTGAATTTCAACGAGAACTTGGGTTTGATCACAAAATAAAGCTATTATAAAACTAAAAAAAATACTTTTATTTCCTTGTACTATATCTAGAACATTTATTTATTTAGAAATTAGAAAAGTAACTAAATGTAGTAGATATTTACTAGTGGCGCCACCTCGTAAATTATCTATATAAATTATCTATATACCTCCTGTGTTTATCAGATCCCGTAAATCTTTCTTCAAACAAACATGAGCTTTTTTAAGCTGCAGTTGAGACGATTTTATTTTTGAAATAAACAAACGGTGTACTTGTTGCTTAAATTTCAAACAAGATACGGTGGAAAATAATTTTTTTTGAACAAGAGAAGAGAAATAAATTAAAGTGGGCCTACTATATGCCCGATGTGGGGCAGTTAGCTTAAATTATATGCCCGGGTTCGATGCCCGACGGTAGTCAAGGATTTAGTTCTTTCTCTCTTAGAGATCCTAGGGTTCACGCAAATCTTTGTAAAAGCGACGGGACTTCTTTGCTGAAGGTTAAAGGTGGGTAGGCATCTGGTTTTGAGGCATCCACCCAACCTCAACTTGTCCCTTAGGTTTAAGAAGTCAGGAAGCCTTATCTTTCGCGGCCCCAATGGCCACGTATACAAGTTCTTTTGACATTTTGAAAAAAGACGATCCCGCGAATAGCAGAGATATTAAACAGAAAAGCAGTAAGATACAATTTTTCAATTGAAAAGCAGTTTTAAGAAAATATAAAAACAAAACAAACCAAAGTGTTATTTTCGTAAGTCACATGGAGAAACCTTCTCAATACGTTAACTAAATTAAAACATCGGAATCAAGTTAAAGATCATAAACTTCAGAGAGTGTTTACGTTTTGAAAATTTCCATTAACTGTCTATAACATCTGGTCTTGACATATCGAACAGCAACTAAATTGATTGCAATTACAATAACAAAGCTAATATTGATCTCCACACTTTCTCAAGAATTCGAAATAATAAACAGTTACTACAATCAATGAAATCAAAACTGTTTCATTCCGATTTTAATGATATAAGAAAACATATAATAAGATTAAAGATTAAATAACAAGTTTTTTATTTTATACTCAAGAAAGCTCAATAAAACTGAAATTTATGAAGGCTATTCAGGTAGTAGCAAAACACTCTGTACAAATTTTAATGGGAGTGCAGGGAGCACCATCAAATCTTTTTCGTCTACGAATGTATGTCCGCTGACGGCAAACTTCGCTGCTACAGGGCGCTATTTAGTGGCGCTGCAATCGGTTTAGAGACGAGATATGGAACACCAAGACAAACCCAAATGAATGAAAACAAGCGTGAACAACATGTTTATTCAAAGAATGTGCTGAAAGTTGTTGACGGCAACATCAATGCAAGCATGATTTTGTTGAATCATCGATTAACGTACATTTTGAAAGACTTCTGATATTTCGTTACAGCGGCGACATCAATTCTCTTGACAAGGTCTTCATGTGAGTCAGAGTCTCGTACGCGAGGTTCTTCATGTGTCCTCAAAGGAAGGAATCGATTCATACTAAATCGGGTGATCATATTGGCCAGGTCATTCTCGTTCTCTTGCACTGAAATCGAAAATCATTTATGCCGTCAGTGGACATGTATTCCTATTTCTCATTAAAGAGTTTTCATGCCCCCTAAGTATAATAACGAATTCGACTGACAGCTACCCATTCCGTGTGATAATTGAACGTGAATGAGTCATTTACGTGTCTACTACGCACGTTTCTATTTCTGCACATTGGATATTTTAGCTAAATTAATTCGATAGAGATGTTAGTTTTATTTACATAGCTCCTAAATTAAATGCTTTTTGGGAAATGCTCTTTTCCGCGCAAAGTTTAGCGAAACGGAGATTATAAAACAGTATAGAATGAATGTCATTCGATCACTAAATGTTTTCAAAGCCTCATATTTCTAAGATCTAATATGTTTGGGAATAAACAAGATTCACAAGGCAGAAGGACATACCCTTCTACAAAGCCTTCAAGTTAAGCAAAAGACGAACTGTCGTCTTTTCGCTTCAAGTTAAGCAAAAGAAAGCTTGCTGGCAATAAATAGAAGTTTGTGGTAATCTTGGATGAAGTATGAATTTATGACAGTGACTGTGGTATCGCAAGAGTCTTAACTGACCGGTGAAGATAAGAAGCAGTGCTACTTTATCTGACAACGGAAGGAGAGTTTTCCAAAAGGCTTAATGGTCAACGCTGGAATTGCCTTAAGGGCAAATTGCAAATATTGTGCATAGGCATGAAGTATGAAAATCAAAGCTATCTAATATCAGGAAAACATAACGAGGCCGATCTACACCAAGGAAATTTTTCCATGGATACGACTCACATCCATCAGAATAAAAGTTCCAGCTATCCCGCCAGAAGGTCCTTAGCCTTCTATGAATGTATGTAGCTAGAAATTAGGATTAAGGCCATATCTTTTTAGCACACCCCTAATAAGTTCCCGGACCAAGTCCATTGGATTTCAGTAGTTTCGGCGTACTTAAACGTACCCTGGGAAATCGGCAGCACACCTGGTTATTTTCGGAAAGCTACAAACAACGAGTTGTCCCATATTCCCCTGTTATTGCTACTACGGAAAATTCTACATTGGGAAATAGGCTGTAGAGCTATTGTCAGATTTAATGGTGGACATAGTAAACATAATAAAAGGTGATTCTCTTGGAAATATGTCCTGTTGAGGTCCTTATTATATGTAGCTATCAGCATATTTAAAACAAGGTAGGGAAAGCGATTAGTACACCAATAACAATGTTTCGCAAAGTCTTCTGATAATTGATATTGCTTTAATTTCCTTTATTTTATTTCCAATAAACGCAACAATTGCGCCATTTGACAATCACATTTATAATGCAGCTCTACAACAATCACAACAATTACTATAAATGTGATTGTTGCGATTGTTGTGATTGTTTTGCTTAATGATAATTTAATGAGATTTTAATGATACTTGTTCACAGACGGACAGACGAAACGGGAATATTAGTCTGCTGATCTTATAAGAAGACTAAAAAAGGGGGGAAAGGGGTGCAATCACTTAAATCCATTGTTTAATAGAAGCACCAATAATAATAATAATTAATTCTTTGAGATCACGTCCTTTATCCATTATAAAAAAAAAATCCATAGAAATCACGCAAAATAAAAATATAAATACTGAAAGAAATTAAAAATCCTATATTCTGTAAATGTATATTCTTTTTTTTTACTTTTAAAAAATAAATATTTTTTTTTTACGAAGGCCCCGTTCCCGACAGTAGTCTCGCCCATTTTGCATGTTCACTGGCTGATGGGAGATTATAACGTCAAGCTTGGTCTAGGTTAACATATATTCTCCTCTCATTTCATATCATTTCACTTGTAAAGGGCCCGCTGGTTCGGACCGAAACGTAGTTTTAATTTTTATTTATTTGTGTTTTTTAATTATCAAGTGTGTTGACCTTTTAATGCTTTTTTAAAAAAGAAAATCCTGTATTTATATCCAAATTATAATATATAAGGACTCACTTAGATAAGATTTAAAATATAAAATGGTCTTTAATCTTCAAATGTGGATAGCAAGTTACAAGAAGATTGATGTAGGGTTTCTAAAGTATTAGGAAACACACAAACACTCAAACAAATCCTGAGAAATTGTTGAAGGATAAATACACAGAATACAATCTCCGAAACATAAATGTTCAAACGTAGAAATACTCATAGATGCAGAAAGAGATTTAAATAGACTATCAGTCAGTTTTAGGAGACTGAATTTGATTTCCAATTATGAGAGTGAATCCTATCTCCCCTATTTCTTTCATCAATTGTCAAAATGAGTTGTTGATTTTCGTCTTCAAAGAAGAGCTCGAGAAATTATATTAGAGGTAGTTTTGAAGCAAAACAGCTAATAGAAATTCGCTAATACCTTCAGAGATGAAATAGCTACAAAAACAGAAGCACAGAAAATAAGGTCACAAAACTACGAAGACAAAATAAAACTAGGAATAAATACGAAAAATGTTGAGATAACTTATTACAGTATAGATTTCTAATGATACATTATTAGTCACTCATTTGGCAACTACACTAATTTGCCAGTTTTTTAGGTGCACCTCAATTCAAAAAGTGTTTAATAAGCTGGCAGCTCCGTGTAGTCAGCGGAACGTAAACGTTAACCAGTCTGTAAGAACTAAAGAAGATTACACTTGCAAAAACAAAGAAACAAAGAATGTATAGTGTTGTAATACAGTGATAAAAGGATTGACTAAAGAACCGCACTATCTTACATGAGTACATAGATACTCTGCGGGAACTACGAGAGTTTTGATAGAATAATTTTTTTGAAAGCCATTGCAAGACCAATATTGCAAGATGCTGGACAAATTTAGCACTCGCTTGCACATCCCCTCCCTCCTTTTTAAATTACCATTCCGTATAAATAAATACGATCATCAGCAAGTTGAAGCTCATTTTCCAATTTAGTTTTTCTGCATTATTAAATGTTCATTTTAAGTATTAATAATTAATATTATGTTAATAAGTAGAATTAATCAAAGAATGACGATTAACAATTAAAGTAGCAATAAATGTATGATATTTAAATATGAAACTCTTATTACAAATGTTTTGTTAAACGTATTATCTTTTGTAAATAAACTGACATCAGTTTTGAAGATATCGACTATTTGGAAACCATTTGAGAGAGAGTAGGCTTTCATTAATTCCCTATAAAAGAATTTTCTTTCTATGTCCTAAATCCTTTTTATTCTATGTATCTGTCAGAATCATTTCTTTCAAAGGCAATATTATTAGCCAACTATTGCAATAGAACTCAATCAAACAATTCAAATTTTAACAATTGTAGTTTTCGTTTATACATAATTTCTAGGAAAATTTTGCCATCAAAATTTAGAATGATATAATAATAATTAATGATGTCTTCATATAGCTCCAGATACAGTTCATGAACTCTTGTGCAATGTAGTTTCAAGAGACAAGTGCGGAATGTTCGCAAGTCTTATCAAATAGATGGCAAAATTTTAACGTGCATGGAAACAATCTCATGAGTTATAAAACAAACTGGTATCACAATTTCGAAAAAACAGATCAGTGAACTCTTAGTCCTGTGTATTTTGTTTTATTTATCATGTTCTTACAAAATAGATTTTTCGGTAAATAAGAAAACAAATAAGGAAATTACACACTTGCTATAAAAACCATATTATATTTACAATAAAATAATGGCTCAGCTACATGCTTCGTTCGAGATTACGAACATCGTTAGGCATCATAATATACTCAGTGCTGTTCTCTTAAAACGTTTTTTAATATTTTCCTTTTTCCTAGACTTATTGTTATTTATATAACTTTTTTATTATCATTATTTTTGTATATTATTATTAGTATATTATTATTAATATTATTAAAAAAATGAATTTGTTAATTCTTCATAAATAGATACAATGTTTGGACGAATACAAACGTCTTTTTAGTCTTTTATAGCTCGTTTAATTTCTTTATTTCTTTTCAAAATATTGTTATTGGGCAAAAACAAACATTGAAAATTGAGAAATGAAAGTAACCCCAAAAAAGAGGTTATACTGTTAGTTTGAGATTAATGTTGTTAGCTTTAAAAAATACAGGGTGTTTCAAAAATACACGGCATAATTTCAGGTATGTATTTCCCACATGTAGACAATCAAAATAGTTCATTACAACATATGTCCGGAAATTTCATTTCCGAGTTATGGCCTTCACAACATTGAAAATCACCGGAACGTTTTTCGTTCCGCCGGTCGTTGCCATTACAGAAGATGTGCAAAATGACCACCTCCTGCTTGAATACAGACCTCACATCGATGTCTCAATGACCTGCGAACACGATCCCACACTCCAGGAATGTTGCGTATGTCCTCAGAACGTGCCACAATTCGATTCCGAAGGGATTCCATATCAGGCACCGGAGACGAATAAACCAATGATTTTAAATGGCCCCACAATTAGAAATCGAGAGGGTTCAGATCAGGTGAGCGTGGAGGCCAAGCAATTGGGCCACCTCTACCTATCCATCGATCAGGAAACGTTCGATCCAAGTACCGGCGAGCCCTACGACTGAAGTGTGCAGGAGCGCCGTCATGCAAGAAGTGAGCGTGCTGACGATCGATCAGTGGAGTGTCGTCATAAACATGAGGTATGGTGTTTTCCAGGAAGTTTGTGTACGCCTGCCCCATAAGTCTGTTTACAAGTACATGGGGTCCAACTAATCGATCACCAATGATACCGGCCCACATGTTGAGGGAGAACCGCACCTGGTGATGAGATACAACAGTTGCATTTGGGTTTTCATACGCCCATACATGCTGATTGTGGAAATTTGTTATGCCATCTCGTGTGAACTGTGCTTCATCTGTAAATACGAAAAACGTTCCGGTGATTTTCAATGTTGTGAAGGCCATAACTCGGAAATGAAGCATTTCCGGACATATGTTGTAATGAACTATTTTGATTGTCTACATGTGGGAAATACATACCTGAAATTATGCCGTGTATTTTTGAAACACCCTGTATATTATTTCTGCATTTTATATTGATTGTTAAAAAATAATAAACATTCCTATATGAAACTAAAATAAAATGTTGCAATTTCGCAGTTGTAATAACACCCTAATACTTTTAATTTTATGTCTTTTTTTCATAAAAAAAACCCAATTTAGTGAGATAAATGAAATTTTTTTTTTTTTCAATTCTGAAATTTCTTTTAATCAACGAATAGGATGATGATCTTTTATAATGATTATCTCAGTAATGGCTATTAATTTCACTTTTCGATTGCTTCATAAAAACGATGAAATTCTCCAATTCTGTACTGTTATGCTGACTGATATTCAACATTTGAAAATTCAGGATTATTATTTTATTCTCTTTTTTTGCGAAAAATGTGGCGTTACCGGATGATTGTCTCATTCTCAACATATAACATACAGAAAGGATTTCAAGCATATTTTCCTGCTGGTCCAAATTCTAAAAAATATTCAAAGTATAGCCTAAAACATTCGTATTATTCTCAACAAGAGCTTATTTCCTATTATCCAAAAATTCTGTTAAGCATCAATCTCGATAAGAAGTGGAGGTCCGCAGTAAAATCAGTTCTTTCAAGACTATTTTATACTAATAGACAGTATATACGAGTAAAATCTTGAATTTTGACTTTTTTTTAGTGCTCGAAATGAAAGAACGTGTAATCCGCTTCTAAATTTAAATGAGATTTGCACTAATTCTGATGTCAAAGGAAATTCCAAGCTTTAGTTAGGTGATAGAGACGAATAGCAGCAGTATTTTCTGGGTGACTTGAATTTGATTTAGGCAGTTCAAAGCAATTCCTGTCTTGTAGCCATGTTCTTCATCATTTAAGGTTCTTAACTTCATATATAAGTAGCAAGACTTGAACTTTGGGTAACAGCATTCTTACTAATTCACTGAGACTTAAGGAAGGAAAAGCGAATTTTACATCCACGTTTATTCTTCCATTATTATTAAATTTTATTAAGTTTTCTGAAAACTACATTAGAACAGAAAACCGTTCTGTGGAAACAAGCAGCCATATACAATAAGCAAATTCAATAAGTAAATGTACGAAATTATGAAGTTTTAGATTTCTCTTTCTCTATTTAACGACTTAACTCAGATTCCTTAAGTAGCCTCGAGAAACATGAGTGAACGTCAAGAATATCTTTCATTATTTTTTATTCAAATGCTAAATTCGTATATCATATTTTTTGTTCTATTTCAATCTGTTGGATACTATTTTTTCTGGTGAGTCATTTTGGCCATCATTTTATTGTGTTCTTCAGATGTTTCATTTCAAAAAACAAATAACTATGAGTATTTTTCATGCAATACACTTTTTTTTAAATAATAAATAATTGTCTTCTATAGAAGTTGTTGGACTTATTGAATTATAAAATTGGATATCAATTGGAGAATGAATTGACAGCAATTAACGCCTTAGCATTTGATTTGTTAATTTTTCTACACAATCAGCCCTCGTTTTACGCTGTAAATCGAATCGACGTAAAATGAACCCACTGCATAATGTCAGTAAGGGTGATGCGTTCTACACATCCAAAAATATATTGTTTTAATTTAATTAAACCATGCTAATATAAGTTTTTTATGACTAAAATATTAATGTAAAAATAATATAAAATATTTAGGTACTTTCGTAGGCCTACTACATTAGCATAAAATAATGAATAATAACTTAATTATAACATGCATACACTGTAAAGTGTGTCAGGGTAGATTCCTTTCACGAGACGTGGGCACGTTCATTTTCAAAAAACTTTTATCACTTTTAATTGTAATATGTATTTATCACAACATTTATAGGCAATCATTACGGGATGACTGAGCGGAATAAAAGTGAGGAGGGGAGGAAACAAACGACCGAATGGGCGGAGCCTATGTACAGCTGTTAAAGTTGATTGCGTTCACCATTTATAGCTGCAGTTTCGCTCAAGAAATTCAAATTTTCTTTTTCGAATTTTATATTTTGTTAAAGTATATTTCCTCATTTCGGTCGAAATTCTAAACCGGCGTAAATCTGAATCATCGTAAAGTGAACTTTCGTAAAACGAAGGCTTCTGTATTCTTTCTAATAAGGAATTTTACTGCTTTGGAATTTTTTTTTTTGAATTACAAACTATATCTTTGTTTTTTACTTTTCGATTGCTGTCCAAACAATTCGTTCTTCTATTGAATTTACGAATCTTATTCGATGAAAACTACTGAATTACTAGGTCAATAAAAACTTAAATTATGTCGATAGATTCGTCTTTTATTTTCGTAAATCACAAATAAGGATAAGATTTTAGAAGGCGATGCGATGAAGTCAGTAGTGGTGAACTGAAGACGTTTAAAAATATATCATTAGCAATTATGATATATTAAAAACCCTTCCGAAGCAATCCAGTTATGAATGACCGATAAAACAGGAAAGCGATGTCTCTTGCTTATCTATTAAAGATTCAAGAAAGAGGATGATATAAATTTTATCGTAATTTACACTTGAAGTTTTATACTCTCTGACTGTCTTTGTTTTCTGCAGGAATACTTTACTTCCTAGTTTTCTAAAATTAGTTTTTACTTCTAGTTATTGGTTAGTTTAGAATGTATAGATATATTTAATTAAAAATTTCAACAGCCAATTCGTGTCGTGACTTGTTGAAGTTTTTATTGACATTAAAAATTGAACTACATTGGTAAATGATTGATACTAAAGATTTAATCTTAAATTTAATCTTAACAAAAGCACACATAATCTAGTAATATTCATTGACTTCAGAAAAGCTTTTGATTGCATAAATCACAATATCTAAATCTCGGAATAAGAATAAAGTTGCATAATCTCGGAATAATAGATAAAATCAATGAGCTGATATAAAATTATTTAAAAAACAAAAAATTCAGAATATAATTAAACACAAAACAAATATTTTACGACTTTCAGTCTGCCATTCCAATCTTGGACCTCTTCTATTTATTCTATATTTAAATTCTCTCATTTAGAGAACTTATGTAAAGTTGTTTTTTTTTTATGGAAAAATAATATAATACAGCTATTTAATAAGAAAAAATAAGAAAATATCTTTCGTTAATATCTGATTATTAGTTACTGAAATTATAACGATACTAATTAGATCAGTCTTTACTGAGTGATTTGTAATTAGGGATCTTGAAGTTGACAGTACATCAGAGCATTGAACGTTAGAAATATGGCTAGAGAAGTAGTTTAGAAGAAAAAAATAAGCATGTCGAGCTAACTAGTCACAATGTACCTATTGTAGTTCTACTGTCAAGCACAACTATAAAATATTATCCAGATTTCAAGAAAATATTGCAGTTTCTGGCATCGCTTTCTTATTTATGGTTATCTTTGCTCTGGTGCATATTTTTACAACTGATATTATGATCTGCTCGTAGCAAAAATTCATGAGTTTATCGCCTGATAAAAATTATAATCACAGTGAATTACAATGAACACTCGACTCACAGAGAACCTTCCTACTATAAAACTCGCAGAGGGTGAATGATTGCAACAGCGATAATTGTTTAATGGTGGAATTTTCCTATCTGCTCCTGTTTCCGTAGGGATTGGTCCTAGTCTGTTTTTGCTATTAATGAGTTAATTCGGGACCAACTTTACACTTTCTCTTTTTTTCTAACTTTCTAGCGAAGAACTGGTATAATTAGAGGAACCATTTTTCACTGCAGGAAAGAAAAGACCTTCGATGTCTCATAATTGCAGTGAATATCATAATTGCCAACTGAGCTTTGATTTCCGCCTCACCGGAGTTTCCGGGTCTTTACACCTCATAAACCTGCTCTTCTACCACTTAAAGCGAAACTTTAACACCATAAAACAGCCATGAAATTAGAAGAAATTACACCAAGATTCCTTTTTACTGGAAGAAGGCGAAGCAAGGAAAAAAAACGGCAAGAAAGATGTAAATCATATTACATCTGATGTAACATAGGTGCAACATCATTAAATTATTTTTAATCTTGATCATTATCAAGCTTTCTAAACGTATTGTTATTCTTATAAGACAAAATTTTGCGATTACAAAGTTATTACTACAGATTACATCTCTGAAGCAAAAGCCACAAAAGGTCAAAGAAAAGTAAAACTCAGTATATTCTATTACAAAATGTTTAACTTTGATTAATAAGTGACGTAAATTTAAATTTTACTTACAGAAGTCCAGATCTATGACTGTGACTCAGAACTAGCAGTAATGCAAAATCGTACAGTAAGTGTCATTTTATATCATTCATTAAAAAGTTAAGGTTTTTTTTCAGACAAGTGAATATTTTTCCAGTAGAATTTAGATTACGTAATTTGTTACATTACCTTTTCAATCCTCTATCTCGACAAATGTCGGAGATTATTCCACGCTAAAGTCTTTTCAGGCGGGTCATAGGGTCCAACCAGCCCTCTGTAGGATGAGTACCGAGTTTTTTCCCGAGTGTACAGACGGGCGAGCGTTGGGCTGACTATCCGACCTCATCTCAGTTTCTGATTTATAAAACGTTAGGATTCTTACATCCAGCGTTCCCATAGGCCATCGTGGGATACACCTACCTACTTACGTTACCTTTAACATAAGACATCATATGCTTAAATTATTAAAAGATTTCATATAAGATTTTCCATAAAATAACAATTAAAATGAATGTTGACGCTACTTAGCTAAATCAAATATATTTTTGTACAAGAAATCCAAGAAAGCAGTTATATTTCTGCTTTAGATCAAGTTCATTTTAAGTTATCTGGTTTATGGAACAAAAAGGTAATTAATAAATCTGCTTTTTGTATTTTTGTTTGTTATTGAAAAGTTAATAGAAAAATATAGTTAGCTAAAATATATTTCACAAGACCTACAAGAATGCAGGATAAGAATCATTCAATTTTAAGGCTTTTAAAAAAACGCAAGTAAATTTCGATAGCTGGTGGAGTTGTACAAATAGCCAGTACTTTAAACATTAAACAAAATAAAATTTTTAATGTTAAAATACTCGTTAAAAACTTATATGTATTGGAAGGACAATGCGAAGTTACTCGATCGTGAATTTGTTTTAGCACTTGTTTTGATTCATAAGATAAGAAAAAAAAGCTAGTCATTCAGGTAAAGAGATTCAGTATTCAAGAACATAATCTTGAGATCATTAATAGAATCCAAACGATCATTGATAGTGATAAGCAAAACGGATAGGGATTTAAAAATTAGTTTTTAAATTAATCTAATATATCAAAAGCATGAATCACTTTCATTGTTACCGCAGTTCACGATGATCTTCACAAATGAAAATGTTGAACTTTGCAGCGGCCAAGCTGTGGAACTAAGTCAGCTTTTCACTAAACTAAACTCATCTTCATCAACATTGTTGTTTGGCTATGAGCAAATTGCCAGAATATGGCTGTCTTTTTGTAAAAATAGAACTGATCTAGTTTATGGTAATCTTTTTATCATATAACCTTCTACATTTAAATAGCGATCTGACACCAGATATAAGGAAATATAACTTCCACTGTATAATTACATCTGTTCAATTGAAGCCACGAGTGATAAAAATAATGTCAATCAAAATGGAAGCGAGAGAGTTTTCGAGAAGACTTGGGAATGAACCTGAAGAAATTCAAAATGAATAAAGAATATAAATTTCCTGTTTTAATTAATGAACATTACATTGTTATTTTATTTATATACAATGAATTGTTGATAAACAGTGTTTATTTCGAACGCAAAACTTTTTATTTATGGCAGCATTAAAGTTACGATATAAATTTACCAATTCTTAGATGCAACTTTATAGTGATGACGAAATAGCTTCGGAAAAAGTAAGATGGTGCTTTACAGTTTTTATTTATTAGCAATTTGCCTTGACATTAACGGAATGTTGCCTAATTTAATGGCAAATGAAAATCAGCGGTCTTAGAGAAAAGAGACGAAAGATTTCGAAAATCAAGCTCTGTCCGGTTTTCTATAAAAACAGAAACTTTCAGACCGTTTTAGGTTACAGCCTGCCATTTCAACATAATAATTCTCATTAATTATTGCATTAGGCCCAGATAAGACTGCTCTATTTTTGACTCAATCTTTGGGCTGTTCATTTTGCTTTTCTATGTTTTAGAGTAAACAATTTTTTTCCATCATCGATCGGAGATACAAAGCAACACGTAATTTCCTAATGGAAATCTAACTCCAGCAAACAGCATATGCAAATAACGTTGCAAAGAAAGAGAAGATTAGGCTTTATTTCTGGAAGATCCAATATAACGGATAAAACCAAAGAAGATAAAAAAGTCCAATTGCTCGAAGGTAAAATGGATGATTAGAATCTAGTATTTGCTCTGTGAAAGCTCAAGTCTTAAATTCAAGTAAAAGCAAACTAGAATAATAGGAAATTTAATGTAGCTTACGATCTCATCAAAGGACAATCATTCTTTTTTTAAACTTATGAGAAAGATAATAATAAGATCATCATAACCTCTGTTTAATAATTGTATTATATCCATTGATTACCTTAAAGTCGACGGCGGAAAGTACAACACTTTAAATAAAGGAGGATTAGCAAATCGAATGGAAGGATTACAAATTGAAATTCAACATTAAAACCTAGCTTTTTCTATTTACTTTTCGATTTCTTAAGAAAAGCAATCACCACTTGATAACTGTGCGCATTTATTTAATTTAATTATCTATTCATATTTCTTATCTTGAAATTTCCATTTTTTTTAAAGTAATAAAAATCAATGTGAATTCTTAACACTTTCTTATATATTCATAAATTCCAACACAAACTCTTTAATTCGAAAAAACATCTTAATCTACAATATTTCGTTTCTGCTATCATGAGAGACTCAAGATTAAGTCATGGCATTATCAATTGGAACCCTGCATTAATAAAGAAAAGTTTTTAAAAGTTACAATGTAATTTAGGGATTTAAATATTTTAAATGAAAAATAAGGAGAGATATTTATAAACAAATAATGTTTTCATGAAAAATAAGGAGAAAAGCTTATAAATAAAGAGTGTTATTTGTAAACAAAGAGTGATTTTACTTTGTGTAACAGGCATTGATGTTCATTAAATTGTATTAAATTGAAATTGTTGGAAACAAACTATATACATAATGATATGGTTGAAAAATCATACATGTTATTATTTTTTGAAGAAACATTTATAGTGATAAAAGCTAAGAGTTGTTATTTGTATTCACAGTGATTTGAAGAATTAAACCTGAAGAATTTTCTCCCTTAGTAGAAACAAAATATTGTAAAAAAAAAAAAGATGTTTTTTCGAATTAAAGAGTTTGCGCTGTAATCAGTATGAAGTTTCTCAATCATTCTTTCCTTTATAAACCACTACTACATATATTTAATGCTTTCATTTTGAAAGCACAGACGAAAACTATAATAATGTATGTATAAGTAGAAAGAAGTAAATATCACCTGTTTTCTATCTTTACTTTTTTAATTTAAAAAACAGAAATTGAGTGATTCAATTGAGAATCCCTAATCAAAATTTCCAACTTTAGATAACTTCGTAGGCGAATGTAATCAAACTTGATAACATGACTTGAGGAAGGGAATTTGGAAATATAAAAAGAAATTGAAACATTCAACTCTCGGAGAAAATTCAACACTTTGGTGCCATGGACTAAAGGAAAATATAATCTGCATTCTCTATAATTTGAAAATGAATCGTATTCGATATGTGAAATTCGGCAATATAAATTTATATTGCCAAAGATATTATTTTTAATTCATAATTGTAATTCCTATCTGTTATAATAAATTCAAACATTAAAGTATTATACCCGTGATGGTTTATTTTTTAAAGAAATATGTGCTTTATTCTTCTCCTTAGAATGTGGTTCTACCAAAAAATGATTATATACCAGAGGATTATCCAGTTTTAATATTCCTAAAATTCATTGCTTTTAAAAACTGCGATCGATGTCTTACTGAATCCAAATCATCAATAATTATCATTTTTCTTAATATTCGTTACCCTTAACCACTTTTTATTTTATTTAGTGTCCTAGTATTTTACTTGGCGAAGAATTCCATCATAATCGTCGGAGGGGCAGGGGTGCCTCAAAACAAAAGATAAACAATAAAAAACTCACTAATCAAAAATTAGTCAGTTCATGTTCCAACAGTCCGCTGACGCAATCATTCAACATTAGAATGAAGAATTGCTTGTGATAAAACTTGATTTTAATGGAAGTATTAACAGCCTCACTATGAGTTGCATTCGCAATGTAACTAAACATAAAATAGTGAACAATTAAGTCAACAATCTCTGAAAAATTAAACACAAATTACTTCCCGTTTTCAATTAAACTGCAAATTATTATTCGACATTAATTTAAAAGACTTTTAATAATTATATCCCCAACTATCCGTTAAGAAATCTGCTTAGAAATATTTAAAATCGTCCGCTCTTTAACACAACTTGTCTCTCTAATATTTGGTGACAGACATTCAGAACTATGGTATTAAAATAGAACCAGAAAACACTAAGGTCCTGAACTTATTCATTTTTCAATTAAAAACGGTATTATAAGTTATTTGAATAAACTAAAGAATGCAGCTAGTGTTTTACCATGATATATTTTATTATTTTTCTTAACGTAAAATAAGAAGACTGTGTTTCATAAATATTGAATTACTTATTCATCTCACATTTTCAATATTCCTCATCAGCTTGTTTACCATTCCAAGACCATTTTCTCTCGTCTCATAGATGTCTTTACCCATTTCATCATTCTTTGATTTCCCTCCACCTAATAAAAGATTCCTTTTCCTTTCTTATTATTTGCCTTTTCTCAGCTTTCCCGTTTACCATATCACATTTTCTGTATTTCCATTTGAATCTCCCGTGAACTTGCGAAGTCATAAAAACAACCAACTCAACGTTCCGTTTCGAATCAGGTGCCTTTTACCATTTCTGGAATTCAGATCACATTTCATCAACCTCCTAATAGTGTTGCTCTGATCTACTTTAATTTTTCCATCTCTATAGCATCAGTCGAAAGTTCAATACTATACAACTCTTCTTTTCTCCGAAATACACGAGTTTCTTTTCTCCGAAGTTATTAGACCACAAACATCATACTGTAATTTTTGATTATCTTTGTCTTTTTTGAAGCTGTAGATAATTTTTCTCAGGAATTCCTGAAACAGTTGCAATTTTAGTGGAAATTAGATGTTACGTTTTCAAATAATCAAATTCCTTTGATAGTATATTAAAACTAAAATGAAATTAAGTGAAAAGGTTTCTACTTATCAGGAAATCATTGCAGTTATTTTTGAGAGAAAAAACATAGTAATTCAGCAATTTGCAAGACGTTATTTAACTCATTTCTTTTTATTATTCTTAGTTTTTTTCGTCTTGTTGCTTATAAGTAAAATTTAGATAAACTATCAAAATTGAACTAAAAAAAGGACAATCGATCTACTTGGAATGTTTTGTTGTTTGTACGGTTCCCACAGAATTGCGATGTTCGTGTCCGTAGGTCCGTGTTCTATAGATCTCTTGTGTTCCCAACATGGCAAAACCCTTGAAGAATCCATAGAATTTCAAGGGAAAGATACTGAGGTGGTTTTCCATTCTCTTCCTCAGGAAATCATTATGGAATGATTTCAGACATAAAGAGAGCATGAAAAATAGATAAACACAGGAAAAAGAAATTCCCGATTCGAAAACATCTGCCTCATGGTAGGTCAATAGGCTCTGCAGGAACGGCACTTGGAATATGCTAAGATAGATATTTAACTCATTTTTTAAGTGTTAATTCCTATCGTGATCACTAGTGAACAATGGTTTAAATTTTTTTTTTATCTAAACTTTACAGCGTAAGGCCTACAGCAACTAATTTAAAACATTTATTTATTTACTCTCTCTCTCTCTCTCACTCACTCACTCACTCACAAACGAAAAAGTTAAGTTTCTGCAATTTACAAAATGATATAAATATCTATATCATTTTGCAATTAAATTTATTAGAAATTTTTAATTTATTACAAAAACCAGGTCAGAATTTTTGAATGATTGCATCTTTAGTCATTATCAAAGGAAAAAGAATTAGAAATTTTTCAAAATTCTGCTTCCCAAAATTTTTAGATTTCCTTTTCGTTGCCTTTCCTTTTAAAGTTCC
The DNA here is from genome assembly GCA_023159025.1 of Thereuonema tuberculata. Lineage (NCBI taxonomy): Eukaryota > Metazoa > Arthropoda > Chilopoda > Scutigeromorpha > Scutigeridae > Thereuonema > Thereuonema tuberculata. Next base: position 35,860,185 of record JAFIDM010002131.1, read on the forward strand.
TCAAATCCAAAAATAAAGGCTAGGAGGCAAAGTTATTGCCTTTATTAATTCATTTTAATAGCTACTTAAAAACATCACACCTGTTGTAAGTTCACCTGCATTGTAATCCTCCATTTGTTCATAGTTGGGATGAATTTTATGGACATCTTGTTATGATGCTTGACCCAACAGATCAACGAACTTGTTAAATCATTTTCCCCCAATTATTATCAGATTATTCCAGTTTAATTTGCATTACGCCTGATCGCGATTTCATATCAGATGTTGAATGACTTCACCAGCTGTCCCATTCTTTTCAAAACCTGACATTAGCCATTATAATTCCAGCCCAATGATCCCAGTTACGTAAATGATATGATATTATGCAACAAAAAAAAAACATACGCACACACACACACAAAAAGAAATGCAACTAAAATTATATTCATATTAAATGGAACAGATTCATAAAAAAGTAAAGCTAATTAGAAACTAACAGAACAAGTTTCTAACGAGAAAGTTTCATACTTGAATGCCATATTCACGCGACAGTTTGGGCTCCAATTTAATTTCACTATAATACAGCTTAATAATAGAGTTATATGGTTCCTCTAAATCTGATCGAAATTGGAAATCTGATTCAATGACAAATATTTCGTTATTTTAAAGTTGAAGATTATTAATGTAATAGAATGACGGGAATATTAGAATATTACATTATTGATTGTCTGTACGGTAACAGTATTGATTCTGAAAAATCTATTTTGATTATAAATTAAACACACATGAATTAACTAGCAAAGTAAAGAAGAATACATTAAATAAAACAGAAAACGATGGAAATGCACAATCGTTTGCTTTCAGTCTTTGAGCCATCATGGACGGGAATCTGGGACGGCTGTTTCGTCCTTATTAGGACTCATCAGCCAGATTTGCCAACGATGTTCAAGCTCAGAAGGCACAAAAGTCTGGGATCCTTCACCCTCTCTCGGAAAAGGGACCCCTCAAAGCAAACAACAATAGAAAAATAGCTGTGATTAGTACAGCGTAATTACCTTAGTCCGCTAAGTGCTGGGCACAAAAGGCATTTAATAAAAGGATAATTTCTCGCTTATGGCATTTGGCTTAATATGTAAGAAGGTTTAACGAGCATTAAATGTAACATGAAAAACGAAAAAAAAAAAAAAAACAAAACAAACAAACAACAGATGTTTCAGAAATTCAGTTGTGGCCTCTAATATGGTATCCAAACAACAAAAATCTAAAGAAGAGTACAAATTAAACTACTTCATATAAATTTTGTGAGAGATTAACACTTATTCTTTGGGTCATGAGCATGGGAAGTCTAAGTTTTTGCTTTTTCGTTTATCTGCTTATATGCTGAATGGATTTCATTAAAATTCGGAAGATTGCTTATTTACAGTTCAACTTAAAACATAGACAGTTTTAATTTTGTCTCCGTTCCTCAAATCCTTCAAATGATCACCGAGTTCCTTGGCAAAACGGCTGGGCTGATTTCTTTAAAAAAATTAAATATATGATGTATGTTGGTACAATTTATAATTCAACTAAAAATAAGATGACGATTATGCTGACTTCCAAAGCATCTTATCCTAGAAAAATTCGTCCTCAGCTTCCACTAGGTAATGGATACTTATTATTCACATAAACTCATCCTCACATAAACACAGAGATGGAGAGAGATAAGAGGCCAGAAAACGGCTAATCTTCTACTCTTGAACTCAATACATTTCACGGACAAATCAACTGAACTGGATCACAGAGAATAAAAAAGAAGACAAAAATCCGCAACAAAAGGAGTAGAACTTGGAGGAATGAAACTGACAGTTTTGTTAGATTAACTCGAAAAGGAAACTTTCACCCAAAAGAATTAGAAAAACAAACAAAACAACTTGAAAGCTTTTCTGAAAGTATATACTGCGGATGCCCTTGGTGTACAGCAAGAAAATTTTATCGTAAATGTAAAAAACATTTAAGCACTGTTCTAATCTGGTCTAGAATTTAGTCCAGAATCTAGTCTAGAATTTGGCCTAGAATGAAAGAGAATTTTAATTACAAAAACATGTTCATCTAATATTGAAGATTAAAATAAAGTTTTAAATCACTTTTAAATCACCTTAAAAATATTTTAGGTTTCTTTTTTAAATGCTTAAAAGAAATTGTTCTTCATCTGTAGCTTTTGTTTGACATTTGTTTTTTGACATTGAGCTTTTGTCAAACATTCTATTATATACTGTAAAACTAATGAGAAAGTTTGGTGTGCCTGGATTTTATGACAAACGTTTGAAAATATTTCAGTAAATAGATGTGTGCCTTAAGGCGACAAAGTTTGAGAACCACTGTTCACCGAATCGAGTATGGTTGAAAAGGATGACGATACATTTTGAGTAATTAGTAGAGACCATATTTTATGATGAAATAACTTGAGCTATAGCGGTATCATAAAAGAGCGGTAAAAATTTATTTCGCGTTTATTAATTTTCAACATAGAACACATTTCCCGCAAATATCTAATTTTCAATTAAGTAAATACAGAAATATTATATAACATCCAGTTTAAAATTTAATTGTTTACTATTATCTATTACTTATCAAACTGTATAATATATAATTTTAAAGGTTTCTGTGCAAGAAGAATTTACATCTATCATATCACACTCACGTTATTTTCTGAGTATGTACACATGGGTGTCTTAGCACTATGAGGGCGAAGATCTGTTTGGTGCGCTCTCACTATATTGGAATACGCCGAGAATTCCTTCTCACTGTCAACATTTGTTGTGAGAAACGACACTGCCTGCAGGGTTGTTTCAGCCCAAGTACTAAGTTGTTCAACCAAACCCCTCAAAACCTGAACAACGCACTACCTTCTTCTGCACTATCTGCAGCTTCCTTCGCTTGGGTTTGAAGAGTGGAATACCCACGACGGAAAATATGCTGAGAAATGTTTTTCAACATTTTTGGAAGTAGCACATTATGTCCATATTTACTGAGCAAGACATTAAATTTAGGAGGTACAAAACTTTGGAGATGGCTTGGAAACCTTCTCCTCCGGGTCTTCTGGGAACATTTTTCCCAGTTCATACTCTTATAATCCTGTTCATACTCTTTTCTGCAAAATTTTTAATTTTCTTTCCTCTCTCTCTCGCCATGGAGTGCCTCAAATGCAGTATTACTCTTTGTCACCTAGAATTAGTTTCCGAACTAAATCAAATTGCTCAATCGAAGAATTAACTTTAGAGACAACTTTCTGAGCAATTGGGTACTCACTATCTTCAAGGAATGAAATCAGAGAGGCAGTTTGTACAAAGTGTTCTTTACAAAGGCAGCCTCAAATAAAATTGTTTTCTTCTCATTGCTTTAAATGGCTTTAAAATATCTCACTACACTGTTGGAATCATCGAGGTGACGGGAGTACTCCATAAACACCTTGTGTTTGACCTACATGTCGATTGACTAGTGCTCGTGCCATTTAAATGAACTACAGCTGCAAAGAAATGAATTAGAAATTTTTCGATGATTTCACGATTATTTCATTCTTATTTCCTGCTTAAAAAACCCCTTTATAAGTATATATTAATGTAAGTTACACCAAAATAAGCATAAATACATCTCTTACAAATCATTTTGCGGATATCGTTGTTACCAAAAAATAGGGTCACTAATATTAAGAAATATCCAAAAATAGTTTCTAATATATTTTAGTTGGCTTTAACAATATAAGCGAGAAGGAAGTTTTCGATAATAATAATAATAATAATAATAATAATATCTAATTGATATTGCAGTGCCTATCAGCAAGAACATGCAGAAAACTCACGCAGACAAGATCAGTAAATACACTGATCTAGCACACGAGCTCCAGAAGCAGTGGAGGCAGGATCGAGTACGTGTTGTACCCATCGTTCTGTCTGCCACTGGTCTGGTGCCTCACACATTGCACCACAGTCTCAGCACACTAGGACTTCACAAAATCACTTATGTACAACTGCAGAAGGCTGTGGTACTCAACACTACACGCATAGTTAGGAAATTTTTGGACACAAGCATACATCCCTAATCATTCTTGCACACATCTTTACACTTGGCAGTATGTGCTTTGGTCCTTGACCCGCCATATTGTTTTTGCTGGGGAAACCCAAGGTTTGAAACATACAAACATAATAATAATAATAATAATTATACACATCCCTAACTATTCTTCCAATTTTTTTTTTTTTATTTTTTTTTTGAATACACTTGGCAATATGTGCTTTGGTCCTTGACCCGCCATATTGTCTTAGCTGGGGAATCCCATGGTTTGAAACTTTTTCGATATAATAATAATAATAATAATAATAATATGAAAGATTAATGTGTTATAAATAAAATACATGTTCAAAATTATTTATATCAATAATTAATACATGCATTTAAATTGTTGTTGAAATATAATTATTTTCTTAACTTAAGCTTTCTTACAACAGTCAATTCAGCTAAAACTTGAAATGTTATAAATTTCATCATTTGTGGTTTTATGTTTTTTCGAGAAAATATGAAGCCGTTTTTTTGCTTGGTTAGGAGGAGGGACTTCCGGATTTTTTTACAGGAAATAAAATCGGAAATTGAGTTTGTAATTTATATAGGAGGGCAACCTTCAAAAAATCTAAAATAACTCGATAACAAGTTTTGATAAAGATTTATGAGCGTAAGATCACCAGAGATTGGGAAATGTTTCTTTTTTTAACAATAAAAACAAAGTTAGGGGTATTATTGACTTAACTAAGGTTCATAGAATAATTTAAGCACCACCTCTGTCACATAAAAAGTGAAGTCGAAACCACGAGAATTATTTTCCTGGTCACCTCGAAGCTACCAACTTCCTTTCCAGTGAAAAATAGGACCAGTAAAAAATGATTTTCTGCTATTAAAAGTTAACAGCCACCTTGAAGAAAGAACTGATGAATAAAACTGTTTTGCCTCGTTCTTACTTTAACGTCGAACTCTTTAAACAATTAAAAACATTAAAGTTCGTAAAATTCACTGAAATAATTCCGAGAAGCTTAAAGAATATTGATAGTATTTAAATATATTCAGTACACCCTCTATTATTATATATGATATTTTTCATTATATTCTCCATCTTCTTTTTATAACATTATTTGGATTGGCTACAAATTCTTTACTGATATTAATCAAGTATAATTTTAGAGATAAATTCCTTCTACTAAATTCGTAAAGATTTAAAGTTAATAGTTTATGACATAACAATCAATACTCAAAAATATCTTCGTATTTTAAGCAGTAAAAGATATCACCTCAAAAATAATGTAATTAACAATTTTTGCAATAAACAATTATGAATTGAACACATTGTGTAACATTAATTTATAAGAATTTCTCTATGTTATTCATATTATTTTTAGAGAGGCAATACTGATTATTCATTAATTTTGACCCTTTTTCTTTATTCATACATTTGAAGCTGTTTATAATCAAAGCTTCCATAATGAAACGTTCTTTATCATTTTTTATCTCATGTAATTTGATTATTAACTAATTCCTATGCTACTTCTTCTAATATTCTTTCTGTTGTATAGCTATATATGATTAAAGGTAGTTTCTTAAACTCAAAGAGTTTAGTTATTATCCCATAGTTAGCTTTTTTTTAAAAATTCCACGTAGATTATAAGCATCAAACATGCATCAAAAAGATAACAAAATTTGAATCCCATCTAAAATTGTATCTGAAGAAGATCAGTAAAGAATTTTTAGTTGATTGAAGTATTTTAAAACGAAGATGGAAAATATAATGAAGAATATAATAAAAAATATCATTTGTTAATAGAAGATACAATGTTTACATTTAATTATGGAAAAGAAAAAGGAACAAGAGCATCACGAAGGTAATACAATTCGTCAAGATGATAAAGTGAGAAATATAAGAGAGAAATATTAGTGATTATATGATAAAGTTTAAAGAACTGAGGCAAGAATACAGGAAAGAAGATTATAAAAGTATAAAAACGTATCAAAAATGCATCTAAAAGATAGCAACATTTGAATCCCACGTGGAGTTTTTAAAGCAGATAAATATTTTGGGATATTACCTGAACCCTTAGAGTTTAAGAAACTACCTTTAATCATACATACAGTAGTTACAGAACAGAAAGAATATTAGAAGTAGCAGCATGTTAATCATCAATTAATTAATAATTAATTAGTTAATAATCAAATTATTTGAGATTAAAAAATGATAAAGAACGTTTCATTATGGAAGCTTTGATTAGAAACAGCTTCAAATATATGAATAAAGAAAAAGAGGTCAAAATTAATGAATCATCAGTAATTCCTCTCTAAAAATAATATGAATAACATAGATAAATTCTTATAAATTAATGTTATACAATGTGTTCAATTCATAATTGTTTATTGCGAAAATTGTTAGTTACATTATTTTTGAGGTGGTATCTTTTTCTGTTTAGAATACGAAGATATTATTGAGTAGCTTTAAATCTTTACGAATTTAGTATCAGAGATTTATCTCTAAAATCATATCTGATGAAGATCAGTAAAGAATTTGTAGCTGATCAAAGTATTGTTATAAAAAGAAGGAGGAGAATATAATGAAAAATTGCTGGTATTTATGTTTTAGTCAAATAAATATAGATTATAGATGAATTAATATTTAGGACCAACTATTTTATTCCGAATTTCAAACTTTGATCAATTATTTACATTAAATAAATCAATTACTTCTCTTAAATATTAGGGGAATTGAAATTGATTATTTTAACTTGAATTATTAAATTACAAACATATTTGGAAGTGCTGCAAATCGATTTATATAGTTTTGTGTGATTTACATAATGCATTATTATGTAAATAAAGTTTAGAATTCATCAAAACTTTTAAAAATTTATAATTCTTGAAAAAAAAATTGGAGCCTGTTTTCCTTACAATGTTTTTCTTAAAATTTCCTATGTTACTTTACTTTTTTTAAGGTTGTAAAACCTACCCACAAAGAATGTCGTCAAAAATGTTTATTTTTGACTTTTAATATCTACTAAATAGTAACAGTAAATACATCTTCTGGAAAAAAATATCCGCGTTATTTATTTTAGTTGTCTAAAACAGTGATAAAATTACAATTAATCAGTTTATCAAAGAAGGGTCAAATTGGAAAACATCGAATATTAGATAACACTTGTTTTTCTATGGGAATTTTGTCACTATTTCGCGCTAAATTCTCGACAGAACGATTGGGAAACAGATTTTAAAATATAAAAGCTAGATTGTCTCCTACTACTAAATATGTATACAAAGTTTCAAGAAGATTCATCTAGTGATTCAAACGTTATTAGAAAACATGCACACATACATTAACTAATTTGAGATTAGGCGTAAGTTGGTACGATAACTTTAATCTTTAAAAATCAAAACAAAAAATTCGAATAAAGCTTTTTTTTAATTACAAATTAATCAAGAACAGAAAGAGTGTAATGATTACTTTTTGATTTCATTAAGGTTTGATAAATATTCAAACTTAACACTAAACTTGATTAATAGAAAGCGAATTATTTTTCTTTTCTTTTTTTTCCCTTAAAATTGGATTTAATTAATAATGTGGGTAACATAGATTAAATACAGAAAGTTTTTCAATTGTTGGAAAGGAAAATTTTAAATTTTCTGAAAGCAAATAATGAAACAAATGGTTTCGATCTATAAAAAAAGTAAATTATAAGCGTAATTCAAATGAAGGAAAGCCATAAAATTTTGTAACCAGAATCTTAAAATGAAATGTTCATCAAAATGCAAAATTTAATCAGATAAAAATACCTCCATCCTGTTATTAAATTAGAAAAGAAAGTTTTATTGATATATTTTTATGTGAGATATTTTTATCGCATATCTCTACAGTAGAACCTTGATTATCCGAAACTCTTTTAACCGGAACCTGGTTTAACCGACGTCGGTTTTCTTAAGATTTTTTTTGGTAAATAAACAATTTCTCCTCCCCCCCCCCCCCGTCTAAAATTCCATTCTATTGTCTCACTTACCGGAAATTCCATTCGTCTCCAGGACCATCTGCCTTCTGCTTTTCTATTGGCTACTTTGTGTCCGACTCAGAAGCATTGGCTTTACCATTCGTAGAACATTCATTTATTCTTGGAGCCTATTAAACGAAAACATTTTTAAGAGCTCTCTTTTATCCGGAATTTTCGATTTACAGTGGTCCCGACCACTTCGGTTAATCGAGGTTCTATTGTATTAACTAATCTGACCAATCAAATTCCAAAGATAATGTTGAAAATTAATTTGCTGTAGTTTTCAATTTTTTCCAAATTTTAATGTTTTGAATGGCCTGTAAACAAAAACAACAGAAAATTCCTGAACTCTCAAAAAATATTGCTAATCTCTTAACAACAAAACCTCTGAATAGCACCAGTGGACATTTTGAGTTTGTAGAGTCGAAATAGCAAAATATATCCATCACATTTTTACAGCACCTGATCATTTTTCCTTTTATAATTTTGTCTAATTCTACTTATTCAGTGCCAAAACCCATAGGTCCATTTTTTCTTAATTTTTCTATTTTTGTTATGAAATTTTCTGTCCTAAATCTCTTCGTTTATATTTACACTACATTACTAATTTTACTCCTAAACCCATTTCATGTAAATGGAGGTGGCTCTAATAAGTTAAGGCAAATTGTCCAAATATAATGATCTAATTTAATTTTTTTCTTTTATAATTAAGTGTATTTGTGGTTGGCCAAAACGTTCCTTCGGGTTTTAAGTAAAAATAAAAGACACATTTTTCATTATCGCCAAATAATTTTATTGAACAACGTCTTCAACGCTTTGTTCCACTACCTTCTGCTATCTTTCAGACAATTTTATAATTCCATCTTTCGAAACCTTTTTATTATTTTTGAACATAAAAAAAAAAAATGTTCCAGATGGCTTTGGTGTCTTCCAGGGAATTTGATTTTTTTTTCCATTAAGAAAATTTGAAATAAATGGAAATCCGAAGGTGAAATGTCTGGTGAATACGGCGGATGAATCAGAACTTCTCACGCAAGAGGTTACAGTTTTTGTCTGATCATCAAAGAAACATGCTTGCGGTCTTATTTTCTTCTATCTTCTGTAGTAAACTGGATACAAAAAAAATCACCAATTTTAATAAATTTTTGTTTTAAATGCAAGCTGATATTATGACAGCTGTCACAATACAATCTAACAAAATGGTGTCGAATGGCATTAAAGACACCTAAGCGCCACTAGAGCCAACTTAAGTAAAAAAAAAACCGAACGAACTTTTAGGCCAACCCAAATTATTACTGATTTCATTATATTTTTCCAGAGATACCTACGAATTGTATTTACTGTTATTTCGCATTGTCCTTGCAATTTCTATCCTTCATTTAATTTCAATGAGAATCCAAGGATAAGTAATGAAATTACTTAATTACTTACAAAATTTATGAAACGTAAAATAATTGTTTCTTTCTTCCTATTTATCAGAATACATACGTTCTAAAATGAAAGACATAGCTACTGCAGTCTCTAAGATTCTCATTCATTTCAGCAATGTTAATGGGTGAGAGTTAATGGGTGCTATCAGTGGCGTACCAACGCCTTTGGGGGCCCGGGGTGGGAGTTGTGGATGGGGGCCCCCTAGTCTGACTTTTACAACCAAAAAAAAAAAAAAAAGTCCTTTTGTCTGGATGGGGGGCCCCCCTCCAAGGTGGGGGCCCGGGGCGGACCGCCCCCCCCCCCCGCGGTTTTTCAGCGTTAATTCCATGTCGACCTCCAATTTTGTACTTTGACTCAACTTAAATGCTAAACATCAAATAAAGCTGTGTAGAAATCACTGAAATATCCCAGGAATGCTTACATTTCAGTAGATTGTTACATAATATTTTTGTGTTAATTTCTGAAGTACACTGTTGATCTCCGTTCTTTCTTTTTTATCAATTTCATTTTAATTTAAAGCCTTCAATGGAAAACGTAGTAGTAATCATTATTACTAACATATACGATAAATTTCAAAGATATCGGTCGTTCGGTAGCTGAGCATCTGTATTTCTTCAGTTCCGGCTGTAGCCCCCACAAAATGCAGTATTTCGAACATAAAACTAATCAAAGATCCATCTTCGATTTTTTTTTTCTGAAACAATGATACAAACCTCTAATTATATGCAAATACAGTGTTGGGCAAAATAAACAGTACTGAGACATTTCACCTCCACACGCGATAATAGGGAATGTTCGAACGTCATAATATATTTGAACGTAAACTATGTAGTAACTGGTTTTGAATCGGTCGAGACAATATTCGTTCTGAGCAGAGAAGAAAAGGTATTTTTAGTCGAACGTTACAACTGTTCTTACGGTCTAGAACAGCATTTTTCAACAGGCGGCACGCGTACCACCGGTGATACTTGAGGTGTCGCCCAGTGGTACACAACGGAGAGGTCGGGTAATATTTCAAAATGAATAAAGTTTAAAATGTTACTGGAAACGGGTTCTTTTTAGAATAAATAACTTCCAGGGTCTCTAACTTAACCATTAAGAATGAATATATTAAATTGCACAATACGATTCAGTCTTAAAAAATTATGTTCCGCTAATAGCCATTAGAATTTTAGGTGGTATTAATGGTACTTAAGATAATTAGAACTCGAGAAATGATACATTAGAATAAAAGATTGGGAAACGCTGGTCTAGAAAGAAAAGAGAGACAAAGCCTTGCATACTTGAAGGAACCTTTTAGTTTACGCTTCGGAAACACGCCTCAAGTGACAGTGTAACATCCAAATATTCCGACGAACAGATAGTATTATGACACAGCATAAAGGGTGAACAGAACGGCCATCAACCCTATCAGCAAACGAGAATCACGGCCTGAAACCGGTGTTTACAGCCATCAGCTGTGGCGTGTAGTCAGTTTCTTCATAAAAACTTTCCTGGTCGTGTCATCTCAAGATAGAAAATTTGCAGGAACGGTATGAACTGTATGTTTGCCCTTAACCTTAATAATGCTAAGTTAGGGTAATCCTATCCTACAAAACTAATATTTAATCGTTGTTTACTGCTCCTAGTCCTGGTTTCTGTTTTAGACAACTGTTTGTTTTACACAAGACTATAATTTGAATATATGCAACGACAGAGCAACTAGCACTAGTTTCATTTTAATTTAAAGCCTTCAATGGGAAAACGTAATAGTAATTATTATTACTATTACTACTATTATTTTTATTTTTTAATCTCTCAAAAAACATTCTTTTTCCTACTTAATTGTTATTTCGGATTAAATTGTCATGAATAAGTGAAAGCAAATTTTACGATTAATTTTCTCAGAAACTATGAAACATGACCAGGGCTTTTTGAACTAACTACTATCTTCTGGACATTGAATTGACGGTAAGATATACGAATGAATCTAAACCAAAATTTATTCATTAAATTCTAATATAAATCATATAGAATCTATTTCGTAAAAGTTACACAATTGTAGCAGAAATAAGGATTGTAATTCATTAATAATTATTATTGTTATTGTTAAATTATTGTTAACTATAACAACATAATTAATCGAAAGAAAAGCTATATTGTATTGGTCTACGGATCAAGCAGAAACATTATATTAGTTTCTAAGTTTACATAGCAGACGCTATTTATTTTAGTAATCTAAGTGGAAATTTACTTTGTCAATTCCACTGATTAGCAAATATTTGTAATCGGTGGCAAATAAGAAAACAAAGAGAAAATAAGATAAAAAGGCACTTCGTATACTATTAAAGCTGTAATAATATTTTTGGATTCTTTCGTATTAATATGAAAAGAAAACACAGCCAGACAACAGAGAAAGCGGTATAATTAATTAATTCTAAACAGGACCTTAATAAAATAAGTACACATAATTTAGTGTAGAAGTCTAACAATTTGTAAATAAGTAAATTCTGCAGTTCTAATTCTCAACTATTCAGTTTTAAAGGTAATTTGTGACCCGGATTTAATTTACAAACTCAGTTACATTTAGAATAAAAGAAACATATTTAAAACCAGCAAGGCAATCAAACCATTTATGATCTCATGTCTGAATTGTAATTTCAAAAATTGAAACTATTCCTGAAAAAAAATTAAGGAATCACCTGGAATTATCTACACAGCTTTCTTTTTAAAAGTCATAACAATATCAAAAAGACGCAAACTTTAATGTGTGTTTTGACTGATAAGGGGTGGATCATAGAGGGCAGTAAGTCTATCTCGTTGAAGAGAAATAGTGGTCCAACAAACAGTCAAAATTAATTACCCAGTTAAGTCATTGCTAGGAACATCTCTGCGCTAACCTTTACTGCTTTGCACCAATAAAATTTGTCGAATGGCCTCCTAGTGGCCACTTGAGCATTGCTACAAGATTTTTGTGGAGTCAGCAAATGGAGTCTTGGCATTTTTAAAAAATTTTATTATCTGTTTCGTCTGCTGAGATCACTTGAGCCAAATGTATCACAGAACTGTTTACACCGGAAATACAAGTTAGAAAGAGAATGCGGTTTCGGGAAATGATAACAATAAAAAAAGCAGACGTACAGAGAAAGACTTTTTAACTTGTTACAAATGTAGGTTGACTTGGAAATTACATTTCAGGAGAACTGTGATTGCATTTCTGATTACGTTTCAGGAAGGATTTATGAAATAATAAAGATAAGTAACTATTAACTTAATTTCCGTCATTTTTCTTTCATTTATCTTTATTGCCTTCTATTAGTTTCGATTGAATGCATTTACAAAGCACTTACAGTAATAGTAACAAAGCTTACAAAAATAATCTTTCATTTCTTTTCTACTAAGAGAGGAATGTAAATTAAGATAACGTGATTGCAGCTATTTGTTGAAGTACGTTAAGTATTTTATTTGAAATTTGATATTTAATATTTGAAATTTAACTTTACAGTAACTTTTGCTGAAAGGGGCTCTTCAAGTATTATGAAAGCATTATGGGGGTGGGAGGGGGTTGAAGCTTGCTTAATTTTGCTGACAGGGGGATGGGGGATCAGAAAATGCTTACTTAAGATAGAAAAACATTTTTTCAAAATCAATATTCAAAGGTATTTCTGTTAATGATTTGGCAAATCTTACGTAATCAAAAGCGGAGAGGGGGGATCAGAGCAATGCTTATGTAAGACAGACAAACATACACATGTTAAAATTTTGATATAATTTTGACTGTTTTAATTTACTGTTTAGTGGTATTTACTGTTAATGATTTGGCATATCTTACGTAAGCACAAGGGGTGGGGTCGGGTATCTGTTTATTTACGTTTCCAAGGGGGGAGGGGGTTCTTACAAGGGAACGTCCAGAAATGTTGCTCTGAATTTGATATTGGTTTATGGGTCACTTTTTAGACTTTTTAACGCTGAGTCCGAATTTGAGATTCATTTTCATCTCCGGTTAATAGTTTTCGAGATATCCGCATGGGGGCGTAAAAATTTTAATTTGTTATAACTTTTTAACAAATGGAGATAGAATAAAAATTCCAACGCATTTATGTTCTTGCATACATAACTATCATGTGTGTCAATATGTAATGAATCCGTCCACTAATTACAAAATGGTGGACCCAAAAACCTAAATTTATGGAACTTTCAATGAAAAATAAGCTCATCCAACCCTAACTCAAAAACCGATTGATAGGTGGCAGCACAAGACAGGCAACACAGGGCGGTTACAGCAATTTGATAATCAATTATCGTCAAATTGTTTTCGAGAAATGATCAGATATGCATTTGTAAACTGTTATATTGACGATGACCCAAATGTTGGTCATTTTCAATCTCTAAAGGATATCTGCTTTTCATTTCCTCAGCAACACTTGTGCTCAGTCTACGGAAGCCAAACGTTGTAGCCAAACATTTTTGTTAGTAGTCACTGTGAGCTTCCTTTGTGCTTTTTCCATTTCTTCATTAATAAACATTTTCATTGTTAACATTTTATAAATTTTTTGTTTTTGTTAATTTTGTTAATCAGTGTAACACATAAAATTTGCAAAATAAAATATTTAAGTAAATTTGACTGAAAAATTACTTACAATTATCTTTTCCATTGAAAGTGCCATAAATTTAGGTTTTTGGGTCACCATTTTGAAATTATTTGACGGATTCATTACATATTGACACACATGGTAGTCATGTAGGCAAGTAACATAAATGCGTTGGAATTTTTATTCTATCTCCATTTGTTAAAAAGTTAAAACAAATTAAAGTTTTTACGCCCCCATGCGGATATCTAGAAAACTATTAACCGGAGATTTAAATGAATATCTAATTCGGACTCAGCGTTAAAAAGTCTAAAAAGTAACCCATAAACCAATATCAAATTCAGAGTAACACTTCGCGACGTTCCCTTGTTAGATAATAAGAACGGCCTCTAAGCTACTCGTAACACATTTTCTAAGCACTGTTTTTATGACGCCTTACCTTAAGATAAAAATTAACGATTCCTAATCAATTGCTATAATATGCCAAAGAAAGAAAGAAGAGACAAAATTTTGATAAAATTCTGATAAAATTGTTAACTTCAATTTATAAATATTAAAAGATGTAAAATTTTTATTGTAAAATTATTTTGAATGATATGAAGTTAAAAAGCTTCTCAATTTTATCAATGTGATATTTTTGGTCTTGAATTTACATAATTTTTATTTTCTCAAATTTATATGATTTGAAATATATTTCAAGTCAACAATTACATATATAAGTCGGCAGGCAGGTAACAAATTGAGAATTTGGCGTGTTTATTCAGATATTGACTTCAGGATTCGCTAATGTTAAGCTTTCTATTATTAATAAATTTATACGAAATGGCTTTAGACATTAATAGATGCAAGTTATCTTAACATTAATAATTCTAAGTAATTTGCTACATATCGGTAGCTTACTGTCACCTGAAAATAAAGGAAATCTATAATATCAGATTCTGTAACTAAACCGTAGGAAGTACACGATTTTTTTTTTCTAAACTAAGTTTTCGATGGGGATGTTTAAGGTCTCTGGGTTGAGGCTGGAAAAGTAACGTGATGTATGTGTGTCACTTCTAAAAACATGGCTAAGATTACCGAAAAACCTCTGTATATTAAAGATTTCTCAACTTTAAATATATTGAATTATCGGCATACAATTAAGGAGGCATACAATTAACTTCTTAGCCATGTTTTTAGAAGTGACACACATACATCACGTGACTTTTCCAACCTCGACCCAGAGACCTTAAACATCCCCATTGTTATGATAGCAAATGATGATAAAAATCTTCAGAAAGAACAATATTTTAAGATTTTTATCTAGCTAGTTTTTATTGACAAATTTTCATTTCTTTCACTGAAGTAAATTGTTTGTAAAAAGAGTATTTTTTTTTCTTTACCTGATTGTTGCAATGGCTCATGTTGCATTCAAAATCTTTGAACTACACACTTTAAATCAGATTGGAGTAGTTTTCGAAATTCCTCTGTTAGGTCTGCAAATCTTGTGTGATCAGCGGAACTTTTGTGAAAACGATGTTCTATAACACTAGTAGTGACGTACACACATTGAGCTTTTAAGCATTATAACAGAGATCATAAATTGCAAAACTCTCGATTGATCTTAAAGCAGTCTTATAGGACAGCCTTCACCTTTTAATACCATTCTTTTGTTCAAAAACGGGGCTGACTCCTATGATAGAACATGATCTTAATGTTTTGCTGACTATAAACAATCGATTTTGAAAAGCTTGAATACCTTTTTCTAGCCTCCCCAAGAATGTAATACTGGAAAATACAGTACATTCTACATAACGTAAAAGACCTGAAAAGTACAGACGAAATTCCTTTTAATGAAAAAAAATCATAGATATAGATAAACAGAAAATTATTTATAAGGTGTAGATTTTAATTTTAGAGAGCGTTTTCCATACCATTAACTGTATACATTGATGTGTTGTGCTCTACTTTTAGTCAGAAGTTTTTTTATTCGTTTGTATTTTTCCTTTTTTTTTTACTGGTACCCCAACAAACAATCTCAAAATGCTGCCCAGATTAAAAACAAAAAAAGACATGATGCTATCCATAAAACTATAAAAACTATTTTTTGAAAAATAAGTCTGGCCATTTTCAATTTCAGTTACCATTTTGGTTTCTGTAGTTTATATAATTTTAAATATCTGGATATATAGTTTACTCATAGTTTAATCTATGAGTCACATATCCAATTACACAGTAAATTATCCAGTAACTCTTCACACATCAAACACTGCCAGTATTTAATTTCCATTAAATACGTTCGACAAAATTAATGTTTCTGCTGAACTCTAATTGAAAATTAATTTAATTCAACTATCTAAAAATCTATCGTGGCTCGTGCGTCGGGTGAGGAAGGCTCCCGTCATATCGGTTGATTACCCGAATTAACGTAAATCGGGTAATCAACTGATGTCTACCTGCCTTTAATCCCTGGAAAGAAACCCGACAGAGAGCTTGGTGAACCCTAGGAACTGTCTACGTGCAGAAATCATCGCTTCTGCAAGAAATTAAACCCGGCTCCTGCAGCCCGAAATCACTTGACTACCGAGCTCACGATTTAATTATCTACAAAAAAAATCTTCCTACAAAAAAATCTTTCATTCGAGTTCCTGATACGTACATGTGTAATTCCATTAACTTAGTAAAACTTTTGATGTCTCGTTAGGCTTCAGAGTTAATTGAAGCAATTTAATGTGGCTTATTATTATAGAGGTTTAACTGTACAACTTTTCTTTCAGATGCATAAAGTAGAAGCTTAAAGTAGATGCATTGGTTAAACCTAAAGTATGTATGGGTCTTTTCTTAACAAATCGTTTTAAAAACTGAAAACAATGTTATCCGAAAAATAGAAGAGAAATTTTTTATTTCTTGTCTAATTCAACTTTCATAAAGTAAATGCAATAATAGTTTAAAAAAGAATAATTGAATTTTAACAGTTTATACCAATGTAAGGGAATTCGCTTCAATAAAGGAATTTATTCAGCCACCAGGAATTCATTTGAATCAGGCAGATCATTTTTCAATTAAGTGCTGTTGTAAACGATATAGTTATTAATGCCAAATGAAATCTCCAATATAATCTATTCAAATCAATAAATTTGGACCCAACATAACGATACATTTTATATTTGCTTCCGGGAAATAAACAGGATTTATTAATTATTTATTCATTATGCACTTTTTAAAAGCGGGAAAAATCAATATTTACACATTTTTGCTCAGAAAATTAAATTTAGTTTTCGATGAAATTACAATTTCTAGTTTACAATTTACTTATGTTTATTTGTTAATCTTTTGAAACTTTTTGAATAAAGATATATCCTGCTAACATTTAATTTTGTAACATCATATTCTGATGTTGAATGCAAATGTTTTGACTACTGTAATTCTTTTAAAATTTAAATTAAAATTTAAATTAAAATCTACTAACTGCAATGTAACTTGTTTTATCGTCCAGTTCTTAAGCATCTATCTACCTATCCAGATATGTTATTATCTTTCTATTTAAGATAATAATTTCGGATAGTTGATAATAATTAATAACATCAACCAAAATTCGTAAATTTTAATGAAACGTTTTATCTGAATCCTTACTGTTTGAAACACCGAGCTTTTTCAATCGTTATAGTCAATTAGAGAATATACTATAAAGAGGTACTTTAAAATTGTGCATATATTTTCGTTTAATTATTTGAATTTATTTATTCGCAACTTTGCGAGGAGTCTGCTAAAATTTCACACCAGTTTATTTAAGGCGATGTTGTCCAATTACGAGGGTCATTCAAAATATAATCTCTTTGTAGAAGTGCGGTGCATGCGCAGTATGGGTTTCATATCTGTGGCCCTCAGTTGAGGCACCCATGTTGTTGTTGTGGTAACAGGTGTATCGTAGCAAGCGTGCTCCAAGTTCAATTAGGAACTGTACAATTTCTGTGGACGTAACGTCCCAATTCCCTTACGAAAATTTTATATAGAATTATGAAGAAAAGCCTATAGAATATCGTTTAAAGAGCCGTATAGAATTATGGCCATTTTCTAAAAGCATGTCCTATAGAATTTTCTATAGAAATGTCTA
>JAFIDM010002131.1:35878313-35895717 GCA_023159025.1 Thereuonema tuberculata
ATAGAAATGTCTACAGAATCTCAATAGAAATTTCTATAGAATATTCTCTCTATAGCCCTATAGAATTATGGCCCATTTTCTAAAAGCATGTCCTATAGAAGTTTCTATAGAAATGTCTACAGAATCTCAATAGAAATTTCTGTAGAATATTCTCTCTATAGCCCTATAGAATTATGGCCCATTTTCTATAAGCATGTCCTATAAAATTTTCTGTAGAAATGTCCATAGCATCTCAATAGAGATTTCTATAGAATATTCTTTCTACAGCCTTATAGAATTATGGCCATTTTCTTTACGCATGTCTTATAGAATTTTATATAGAAATGTCCATAGAATATTGGTGGAAATTTCTACAGAATCTCTCTACAGATTTATATATATATTCCATGGAAATTTCTGTGGAAAATACACATACATTTCTATACAACTTCTATAGTAAATACAATATGTTCTATAAAGAAGCATGCTGGGCATTATTGATTTAGAAAACAATAAATTATTTGACAAAAATTATACATTCCAAAAATCACTTTATTTATTTCTTAATACTAAAATAATTAAACCAAAACCCCAAAAAAAAATCTGAATACAAAATTGTATTATTTATTATATAAATTCATACATGAAAATCTACAGATATTCTATATATACAGAACAAATAAACGCAAAATTTCCAAATCAATTTTCACATCTATCGAAATCCTTCAATCATTATTAAAAAAGAGAAAAACTGTACTGAATAAAATTACAATTAAAAAAACCATTTAAATATAACTGACAAATAATATGAAATAATGGAATAAAAAAATTAAAAAAAAAACAAATTACAAAAAGACAATTACAATTTTACATATCAATTTCATATAATATTATATTTCGTAATATATAATAGAAGTTAATATTAAAGCAAATGAAAAAAACATCTTTCAAATAATCAACTTCAAATCAACTTTCAAATTTTCTATTATAAGTAAATTTAAAAACAATAACAAATGAGATAGAATAATAATGTATTACAGAAAAAAAACTTATTAACTGAAATCCTAATCGAAAGCAAACATTATGAAAATTGCATATGTATAGTTAAAAGCTAAACTTCAAATGCTTCTCAAACAAAGAATCTCCTCTTTTTAAACCAATCTACATAAATCTGCGAAAAAGAAAGAAATTGCTAACTAAAGACCAATCTCATTAGTTTCAAACCTATCTAAAACAATTATGGATTTAGAAACATAAATAGAATTACCGGTACCGGTATTAATATTATTTTTAACCATATTCCCAAAAATATCCTCAAAACAAAAAGTTACAAAGAATTAAAAATACTAATAACATTATAGATGGTAAGATGAAGTTGTTAAATGTATAAAATGTAAAAAAAAATTAAAATAAAATGATGAAAAGTGCATCATATCCTTTCTTGACTAAAGAAATTCACAATTTAAAAATCTACAGAATCTTTAATGTTAAGTACATCCCAACATTCTTCGTCCACCCATTTGATTAGGACAAATGTTGTGAAATAATCAGACATTGTAATGTACTGTAGTTGGTAAAAATAAGCTTCCAAAGCAAAAAAAAAATAATAGGTAGTACTTCACTCCGGCTGTTGTAATGATGGCGTTGTACGTTGAACGGTTGAATCTTTTAGCTTGCGTTCCCGCCTGGCGTCACGCAGAAACGGTTAACTTCAATATTAGTTTTCTTTTTAGTTTTAAGAAATTATTTTAAACAAACTTAATGCTCTCTATTTTTTAATAATGTTGTATATTTTTTATATACAAAATCTATCTATATTTTGAAATTATAAATGTCTTTGTTGTCCATCTGCGCATGCGCACAGCGAAATTAATCGTGATTCCGGTATGGCAGCTAGATCAGATTGAAAGCGATGAGTTTGTCAAATTTCTAGGGAATATTAAAAAATTAAATTTTTTTAAATAATTACAATTAATTTAGTCAAATAAATTGGGAAAAAAATAATTTAGAAAAATTAAAAAATATAAAATCTTACATAATATCTGATGTAACTAATGATAAAAAAATTACACATAATTTTAATTTAACTTAATTTTCAATATTGTTTTTATTTCGCGGTGGAATACGCGAAAGAAACCTCGGTGAGGCGGCCGCCCGTCATTGCGGATTCGGACGACGAATAGCAGCGAAAGGTACAGAAAGACATTGCCATTTATCTTTAACAGTCTTATGTAGCATGTGAAATTCAAATAAACAAGCTGTTTGTAATGTTAGCCGGTATTTATGTGTAAAAAATTGCCTTCTGGAGGTTTTTGTTAATAATGGCCGGCCTCTAATAGCAGCCGGTCTCTATTAAGCGCCGGGAGCCGAGGCTAGTTTTGTAAATAAATGCCCTGGGCCTCTATTGGAGCATATACGGTACTTGTTTTCTATAGAAATAGCTATAGAATATGTATAGAATGACTTTTCTATAGAAGGCTGATCTGGGGATTCTATATATAGTTCTATAGAATATTTCTCTATAGAAATGTATATACTTGTTTTCTATAGAAACAGCTATAGAATTCCTGTAGAATGACTTTTCTATAGAGGGCTGATCTGGGGATTCTGTAGAGTAGTCTATATAAACCTATGGAGCTCTATATGATTCTACCAACCATTTTCGTAAGGGTTGTTTCAAGTTTCGTCTGGAACAATTAATGCTGAATCCTATTGTCAAACATGAAGGCCTTTGCAGAAAGCAGTGAAAAAGAAGAGGAGTGGAAAGTTAAGCAAAAGGTGTTTTTTCTCATTCACGACAATGCCACGCTACATAAGGATGTACAACACAAGAACTGCTGCATATTATGGAATGGAGGTATGACGACATTCGCCAAACAGTCCCGATCTTACGCCTTGTGATTTTCCCCTTTTCGGTAAACTGAAAGAACCTCTGGGAGTATAACGATTTGCTAACGATGAGCATGTGAAAACAGCAGTTGAACGATAAGTCATGACCAAGTAGCAGATTTCTATTGCCAGGGAATCGAACGGTTAATCGTACGTTCAGACAAATGTTTACAGAATCTAGATGATTATGTGGAAACATAGCTCTAGGTATCTGCATTCTACTGTTACACTACATACCTGAATAATAGTTTCTTGACCTAGTCTGGATGCAACTTATTTTTTTGAATGACTCACGTGCTTATTCCCTTACATTTAACAAAATTAAAGCCTTGTGATCAAGACAGCGACCTTCCATGAGGAAGATCTCTTTGAATCTGGGTTCGAATCCCGAAGTCGACATGGATGCTTACCTTCTTTTGTGCTTTCGCCTATTTCTGCGGGTAAAAGTGAGCTAGCTCCTATGGTGTACCCTGGGCAATGATTCTTGTGCTAAATAGCTTAGTTATCGCCCTTTGTTGAGGCAAAAGCAAGTACCAAGACACCGGGCGTTGCAGATTAAAAATATATTTAACAAAATTATTTTTAACTCCAATGTCCGGGGTCTTGGCATTTCCCTTTGCCTCAACAACGGGGAATAACTGTAAGCTATTTAGCAAAAGAATCATTGCTTAGGATACACCATATGAAACAGCTCACATTGAATCCGCAGAAATAGGCGAAAACACAAAAGAAGAAGGTAAGCATCCATGTCGACTTCGGGATTTGAACCCAGTTTCAAAGAGATCTTACTCATGGAAGGTCGATGTCTTGATATATATTTGTTAACTACGTTAACTATTTTAATATATTATTTAATTTTTATAATATTCTAATTTTTAATTGGTTTTTTTAATAATTTCCGTAAAACTAAATCAATTTTTTGTATTAATTGAAGAAAATAGACATTACTGCTCTAGCACTAAATAGACAGTAGGATAGTAGTTATACAATAGCAACATTGAAATGTGACATTTGAAAAATGAATACATTTCTGCTATCCTATATACTTATTTGATGCTCCGAAATTATAATGAACTTTATAATAACTACTCCCACGAAAATGATTCAGAATTCAAAAGCAATTATATTTTTTTTTTAAAAATTGAACTCATCATAACGTAATGACCATTATGTATTAGGTCTTTAAGTTACTTTAAGACAGATTGGGAACTTTTAAAAAAAAAAAATTCTTTTGAAACTATTGTTAGAAGAATGTGAAATAATTTAGTTGTTATTTCTTAAAACTACTTAATGTGATGACTAAATAGCCAACATGAACTATATAGAATGGCTTGTTTATGATACAAGAGATATTTATTTACATAGTTTCGGTCTCTTATGTATCTTGTAAGTTTCCAACTACTTTATTTATATTTTGACTCATACTTTGTCTACAATGTAAAATTCTTAAAATTGTCTTGTTCAAATATTTATGTTTGTGAGTAATGGTACATCAAGAAGGAGATCCAATACAAAAAATATGTTGGTAATGCTTTGCCAAGGATTCAACCGATATAAGCCTCGGTAAAAAAAGGAAGAATATAAAATATTGTTTTTGTTATTGCTTCATCAAAAAATGTTTTAAAATTCATCCATATTCTGTTCAAGTAATTTGATGATTGAAATAACATTAGAAAGAAATGATATTTGATTAATTTCTCGCTGAGATATTTCATCTATGTCTTTCTACATTTATATGTTTATAGCATTTAATTTCACTTAAAGCACATAGCAGCTATAAACATTATAATTGTAATAAGTCAAAAAATTACCACTTCAGTTGACAATTAAAAAACAATAACGTTTCGGTCTTTTGGAACATCAGATATGTATCGAACTTCCAGTTCATAATGTTTAAATATGCACTTTAACTTCAAGAGAGTTATAAAGAATAAAATGCAAATGTAAATAATGTAAATGAAGAGAAAGCAGCCTTTATTCTACTGCAAAATACTCTAAAGAGAAGCGTGTAAGTTGTTTATTATATTTATAACATTACTTAACATTTCAAGTATGTTGAAAAGTTTTCGTTTTCTTAAAAAAATACAATTTTAAATATTGCTCACTGGTACTTTCCTTTCCGCCATCAGAAATGTTATTTGAAAATTACACGTCCGTATTTTCTTTTTAAGTTTACACAGTTTGGTGAAAGGGACTTTATTTTTCAAGATACCTGCTTTAAAAAAAAAAAAGGAACATAAAGCATTAACATTCCTCCTTAGCTATAAAATGCCGCCCATAAAGTCCGAACTTAACGCAGCATTAACTTTGCTTTCGTTTTTATTAAGTAAGGGAAGGAAGAATGGCGCGGAAAAAATAAGAAAAAAGAAATATGGTGAGCATTGCCTCCACTGTGTTTCTAAGAGATGCTTTTAAGCAATAAAATCAAAAATTATAATCAACGGTTGTAATCAGCAGGTGTAAGAATAGCTTATTCTTTTCCGAGGGAAACTTTAACAAGAATACAAAGGAAAGATAAAAGAGATATCTTTGTGCTTTTTTGCCATTATGAATTTCTGTTTAAAGTAGATACGGTATGGAGTTATAATATTTTGCATATTTGTGTAAAGCCTAATTTTTGTAATATCGTTTAATTCAGAGCTGCTGTTGGTAAGCTATATAGATTCCTTTTCCGCCATTGAAAATTTTGAGAGTACATTTGTAAAAATATTTTAAGTCACATTTGACTTCAAATGAAATTCTACTCAATTAATTGTGGTAAATAAAAATTCAAACTTTAATTTGTTTCGATCTAATAATCAAGGATATATTTCGATCTAATAACCTAGGTTGCAAATAGTCTCACTGGTCTTCACAAATAGTTAAAACAGTTTGTTTATACCGAATGTTCTACGAAATGAGGAGATGATGTTGAATGTTTTAATTTCAATGATATCTATATACATTTCTCGGAATCTGAATTAAATCATTTTTTGGAGATAGCCTGAAAATTCCCAGTATCGTATGAATGTTTAGCAAACTCTATGATATTCTGTAACCAATGAAGTCTTGTGAAATTGAATGACATTTCATAAACACAGCGATATTAGATATTGTTGTCGTTTTCAGTTGATATTAAAGACTAGGGATGTGAGTCCGACATAAGAATAGACATGCAGGCATTAAGGATTCAACACTGGGGCATCAATTTTGTAGACTGAGGGAGGGGTGGACACAAAAATGTCGTGCATACAATTTAGGTGGACCATAAATAATCATCATACCAAATTTTAAAAAACAAAAACAAAACGCAACATAGTAAAGAGCATCTTGTATTTAATGGAGTAAAAAGTGGTTGTTGGATTTAGAAGTATTCAATTATCTCCAAAAATTTTAAAATTGGACGTGCTTAATCCTTTGCTAATTCAATTGATTTTCCCAGGTTCTCCCTGAATATGATACTAAAGGCTTTTAAAATCTTCAAACACATACAGGAATAAAGAGCATGGGATAAACAATAGGCCTTTTTCTTACCCACCCTTTCTAATATTATTTTATATTTTTATGTTATTTTACGTTAGGTTAGCTGATTTACCTTAGTGGTCTGCCATTTTACAGCTTAGACACTTTTGCTATAATTTACCGTAAAGAAAATACCAACTCTTTTACATTTTACTGCATATAATTGAAAAGCTTAAAAGCATGCAGTTTAGTTTACTTTGTCACTCAATCCTGCTATTAATACTTCACTTCTATAAATCCTCTCAAGATTATATTATCATACTTCCTTGTTTCTGTAAACTTTAATAGAATTCTATTCAAATTGTATTTAAAATTTGGTATAATAATGATTTATGACCCACTTAAAATGAGTCGGTGAGTGCAGAAACCACATAAGTAACAAAATTCAAAACTATCTTTTTGCAAACAATGAACTTGTCTAGGGTAGACTCATATTTGGTGAGTCCTGGGCTTTCAATCAGATAGAGGATCCTCAAAAATAGTGTGTTGATGCAAAATGAGACAGTATTTTGCTCTCCTGGAAAATTTCATGGAAGAGACTTCTGTGATTTCTGAACTCATCGATATAAATATAAGCACGATATTTTGGTCTCCACTCCTCCCTCAGTGCACTAAATTGTGCTCTACGAAGAGGTAACAGCGGAGTGTATGTTTACTATTATGTCAGAATAAGAGATCTAACAACCCTACATAATCTTTAAGATCAACTGAAATGAAAGATCTTTTCATTTTAGTTCAAGTTTCATCTCATTTTCGTAATGTTTCTTTTCGTAGGCCACAGTTGGCAGAGTTGCCCATATGAGTTCGATCTTTATTTTGATTTTAGACCATCATCCTTTTGCTGTAAGCCCTTATTTCCTTCGAGAACTTCAAAGTTTACATCAATTAAGAGAATAGCAATTTCCTTTATTCTTAGGTAGATAGAATAGATTTAAGAATAGAGGTGTGGGTTGGAGATTTCGACTTTAATCTCCGGAGGAGATCGAGGATTTTTCTTATTTCTCCTTCGAACGGGTCATGGGGTACACCCAGCCCTGTGTAAAATTGGATGCTGGCTCATGGGGAGCAGAAGTTAGAGTTTGAATGATGATCGGGACTAGCTGAGATTGGATGGTCGGCCTAATGCTAGTCGGAAAGAAACCAGCTTTCAATTTTACAGGCGGCTATCCACCTCAGGGCTCATCCGGGGGAGAAATAGGAAAAATCCTTAATTCCCGCCGAGTACTGAAACCTAATTTTTCAATCTATATCATTAGGTTAGGGCTCAGAAAAAAAATTGTTTTCACTGTCTATTTTTTGTTTTATGATTTACGATACTTATTTCTATACAACTCTGAAATACACTGCTTTGTTATTTATTTATATTTTAGGATACTAGTTAGATTGTTTCAATTTTTCATCAATAACTTTGACTTTCACTTCTTAGTTTTACAAGTTTTCATAAGTCAGTCTACATTCATAGTTGCAAGTCCAGTATTTTGTAAGATCGAAGATGGGGCCACTAGTAAAAAAAAGTTCCATGAATACATGATGTATGATAGAGTAAATAAAACACATAAAAGTATTGCTATTTCTCTGCGAAACCTATATAAAAAAAATAAAAAAAACCATGAAAAGTTCTTTTTTTTTTTGTAGAATCAATGAAAGCAGGGCCAATGAAAGTAGGGGGAGGGAAGGTCAGTTGGTCCCTCAGCGCCGGTTAGCTGTAAAGAGGGCCCGAACTTATCCGAAAAAAAAATATATCAATTAGTAACGCTTCTAGACATTTTTTATAAGTAGGTCTACATTTTTAACTACTTTCATTATCATCTAAGATTTTGACAATGACGTGGGAGGGTGCTCGTTACTGCATTTGGTAGCTGAGCCATGAATTTTTTCTGAATGAAAGGAAAAGTATTTTGAAACTGAAAAAGTTATAAGAAAATATGTATGTAAGAATGGCTTTCCTTGGTTATCAACTACGTATACTCCTTTTTAATTTCCTGAGACATTGTAAAGAATGAAGTTTTATACAGGAATCATGAAAATAAATAGCAACATAACTTCATCTTTACGTTTATAGAATAAAAACCAAAGTATTTCATAGTTTTTATCAGTCTCAGTTTTCTATGGAGCATTCTATTATCATTCCTCATTATTAGGTTAACCTAAAAGAGAGGAAACATATCAGCATGATTGTTAGCCCCGTAATAATGGACCACAGAAACTTAAAACTTTTTTAAGCAATAATCTCAAGACATTCAAAATGGACTTTAGCTATAAATTGTCCACAGATTGAAACCACGAACATTGAAAACAAATAAATAAAATACTCACAACAACGACGTTTCAAACCCTCATCTTTTGTTAGGGTTAGAAACGTCGTTGTTGTATTTTATTTATTTGTTTTCAATGTTCGGGGTTTCAATCTGTGGACATTTTATAAACTTTATCCTGCACGTCAACTTTATTTCATGGACTTTAACTAATTGAAATAATATATGAAGACAATTTAGTAGGGAAGTTCCATGTTTCTCAAAGTATTAATGTTATGCTGTAAAAACTCTTAAGTACTATTGTAGCAATGAAATCAGTGAAATGTTTGTCCTATTTGCAATTAAACATGGTTTCGAACCAATGAATATGAACAAAAATAAATTAAAGTTTCAGTAAGTGTTGTTAGAGATTTTCTTAACATTGGAATGACTATTTATAAAATTGTGTTGAGTCTTTTTATAAAATTTATAGTTAATTCATACATTTTGAGAACTTAAGTAAATTGGACGAATGTATATTTTTAAAATTTAGAAGTGCATAAGTAAGTATCACAATTTAAATATTAATTTGTAAAGATTTCACAGCTTAGCTATCATAGGCTAAAGTTTTACAAAGTGCATAATTAAATTTATTAATCGAACGTAAATCGTAACATTTCGATAAAGGAAAAAACTAAAAATTAATTTATTCTAAATTAACGGTAAATTGGAGAGAAGGAAAACAAAACAAAAATTTAATGTGATAAGTTTGTTGACGACAGAAAGGAGACGTCTTATCCGTCTTCCGAGGGTCCACGAAGAATTCAGATAAAGTTTTTACCGATCGAAAGTGACCATCCTCAGAGACAAAGTGGTCGTAGAAATGACAATTCCTGAATGAAGAAGACTCTTGAGACTTCCCATTCTAAAGATGTAGGTAGGAGAGATCTCTGACATCTTGGTAAACATAGGAAAACTAGAGCAGGAAATTAATACTGTCCAAAGAATACAGTAAGTATTGGATAATGTATCTAAATCAATGGAATCTACAAAATTCCATTTGGAATATGTATTAAAGAAATAATACTTAAAATAAAAGATTGGAATTAGTATCGAATTAATTCAGAAAAATAGAAAGTATGCTAAAACTGTACTTAGGTTTTTACGAGTGCTGAAGATGATGGTTTAAAGTAGAGTCTGCACATAAGCATAAAAACATATATTAAAAACACTAGAATGTTGAAACCTTTCACGGAGGGAGCCTCGTCGCATTGAGGTGAAAGCTTTGGATCTTCTAGTGTTTTTAATACATATTTTTATGCTTGTGACTCTACTTTAAACCATGATAAAACTGTCTTTGGACATTTCTGTTTTGAATCCTAGACCAGAATCTGTAATAATTACAACTTAGAAAAAAATCTCGTGTTATCTTTCTAGATATTAGAAACTTTAAGATACTATAAATAGATAATTTATTCTGATAAGTACTTCAAAGTAATATATAAATGATGAAATTAAACCAAATTTCGTAATTGACTTAGTTAAAAGGAATCGCTTAGAAATAAAAGAGTTGCAAAATATTATAAATTGTTTAATTTAATAATAACTGAAAAAAATTCAGGCTCCGTCTTACAATTGACATGTTTAAATTTTTGGAAATTGAAATGACATATTATATATGAAAATATTTTTTTTACTTTCCTTTTTGAATGAAAAATGCCAAAGCAGAGATGTGATTGATATCTAGTTAATTAAAATAAAAAATTATTAATGGAGGAAAAAAATTAGTAAATAAATGAAACACTTTCTTAATACTTGAAATGGATAAAAAAAAACAAAAAAAAAAAACAAATCTTAATCCTGCTGCAATGCGTGGCAATAGCTCATCAGAATTATTGATGTTATCATTTTTGTTTGGAAATAAAGACAAATGGCATCCAAATAACGTTTTACGTAAAATACTAGGCACATGCTCAGCTCTCATCATGTAGAGAGAAATAAGCTCAGAGGTCTATAGTGGGGACTGGAGAAGAGGGGACATGTTCGGAACCAAAGTAATCGTGCTGATATTTTACGTTGATATTTTACCTTGGATCACAAGTCAGCATGGGACCAAATTTGAGAGAAATCGTCAAGCTTATTTTAGTAAGGGATTTTGGGGAACATTAATCTGCCCATTGGTTTTAGCATAATATGCCTACAAACAAACAGGTATGCAAAGATGAGAAATACTCTATCGAATTAGTAATTAGCATTATTATTAATTCCAAGATTTAAAGACACGAAGAAATGTTAGAATTTAAATCGACAAAAGAAAAAAAAATAAGATATAACAGAAAATGAAAATTTAAAAATTTTGACAAATTTCCTTTGTGTAGATATTTTTCCATTGCATTCCTTACATATTTTTTTAGGCAGTTAATGTATCTTGTGGGTCGCCTAAAGATTTTAAAGACATTTGCTATGAATGTAAAGCAAATCATTTTAGTAGATTATGAAACAATGCTATTATTTCGTAATAATACAACTCTTGCAAAAAAAAAATGACCCAACGTTAAAGAGCCGCGAAACTTGGTGTTCAAATGTCTTTCGACTAAATATACAAATGGTTAAAACTTCATCACCAGCAAAAGCACCCGGCATTCCCAGATCACATGAGAAGGACTCATTCTTGGAACAGCGTTCGCAGGGACGGACAAGTTTAACTGGTTTTGCTATTTCGGTTTTACAGTAACTGGTTTTACAGTAAGGTCTTTGAAGATGCCTCTATAAAGCACCTGTTGGCAATACCAGCAACTGCGTGAGTTTGAGGGAAGCCGAGTGATCATGTAGACATGTCAGCCGCCATCTTAGTCTGAGCAATCAGACAATTTTGCAAGTGTAGATCCAGGAGAGCATACATAACCGGCATGAAGGACAACCCAGGAAACAAGTGCTTGAAAGGATCATACGATATCATTCGTCATCAACTGGTTTTTATTTTTTACTATTATTTACGAATTATTGCCAAAATTATGGAACATATCTTTCTATATGTTTATTAATACATATACAGAGTTTCACAAGAGAAAAGTTAATTGTTCTGGAGATCAAAATATCAGTATTTCTAAGTAAAACAAAACTCATACGAACATATGTCCTATTCCGAACTGTTTAAAACTATTTGAATGTACAGTTACAAAAGTTCTGATAAGAAGGAAGTATTACATATTGTTTGTAATATGTATTGTTCAAGTGACAAATTTATTAGTTTATAATAAGTTTTCAAAAATTCAATCGTCAAAGCATTGAACTTTGCAATTTCATTTGTGTATCTTGACCTTCGTTTTTGTGGACATCCATAAATACTATGCATTCCAAATAGCTCTATCTCACGAACCATTCGGAATAGGACACATTTTCATATAAAGCTTTTGTCTTAAAATCAACTTATATAATTTGCTAATTTCGTCTGTCTGTATATCTGTCTATCTGTAACTCGATATAATTAAGCTATTAAGATAGATACAAGGTTCTCAATGGTACCATTGAATCAAGGATACTCAAATTGGATGAAATATTAGTTCATTTTGTCATTCCATGTTGTTTTCATGAAATTTTAACTGAAATTCTAACAAAACATACGTTCAAAACCAAATAATTTTGTTACCACTGCACCGATTTTAATGAAATTTGGCGTACTTACTCAGTTCTTTACGCTGATTTCGAAACTCAAAACCATTTTTGCCGTAGAAGCTTCGTTCACAAGTTAGCACAGTATTAAGATTACATTTACTTTATATTTGATAGTGGATAATAAAATGATTTTTAAGATTTGTTTATGCCTGTCGTCCGACAGGCTTTGCTGCTAGTTGTCAATTTTATAATCTTTCCTCCTGCTACATCTTGTATATCCTGGCTCACGCATTTCTTTAAGCTAACTTTGGATTTGGTAATTTTAGAAATAATTTTTAAAAACAGACATTTGTTTGTCATATAACAGTAACTATATGAAGGACAAGAGAACGTTTAATATTAATTTTACGCTCGTGTCTGACTTTGTTCCTGATTATCAGACTAATGATCACTTTATTTGCTTTTTTCATATCTGTCTGATTTATCATCCTTATTAATCTAAGTTATCAGTAGATTATTCTGATTAAGAATTAATTCACTGAGCATGTGAAGCATACAGTATGAAGTCTTAGTATTTCATTTGTCTAAAGCCTTTAAACTCATAGAATTAATTAAAAGTTAAAATTCTAAAAACCTTACAATTTCACATTTAAAATTTTATAGACTAGTTTCCACCTCTCCGAGTACAACGCTGCATACCCAATCACCACTGCACAATGAATAGCGTAAAACTAAAATTAATTAATTAGTTTCATTAATCTAACCATAATTTCTGCTACACTTATCGTTTTACAATTCTTAAAAATCATTTCGTAATAGGATATCTAAATACATTTTTCACTGAAGCTCCTTTCTGCAATAAAATCCTGAAATTTAAGTTATTTCGTAATAGCAGGATGTAATATAGTTTATATTCTATAATCATCCCCGTTAGGGAGAAGAGGATTGGAAGGAGGGATTTGTACTTGATTATTTCTGTTGCTTTACCCATGCTATTTTCCAATATGTACCAGGTTTCTTTTCGGAGATAAGATGAGCCAGAGTTGCATGGGCTCTATTTCGTTCGCAATAGCAACATCCAGCATTGCCTAACCTATAAATAATGGTACGTGATACTTTAACCTAACTTTATATAATCAATCAGTTCCTCTTTAAGCTAATTAATAGTTATAGAAAAAATAATAAAAAAGACTAATCTTACGAAAATAATCGTTCATTTTCTCTGATTTTGCTAAATGCAATATAATTTTTTTAAAGGAATACACTGAAATTGTAAATAACTTATTTCATTGCAAAATCTAGATGATGAGCAGGATTAGACATCGTGTAGGTATCATTTGCCCACTCATGAATAAATTACATGATATGACATCAAAGTGCATATCATCAATTATCGCGGTGTTTGCGCGTTCTCATAGAGCGTATATTAATCTACATAGTTCATTAGTAATATTTCACTTACTCATTAGGAGTTCCATTCTAAGTTAATATAATAAATAGAAAGTAATAAAAGGTAAATTCAAATGCAGATAATTCTGTATTAAAATTATTCTTCGTATTTGCTGTTTAATAAATATTATGTTTAGAAATTTTCTGTTTATATAAATTTGATAAATAAATATTGCTAACAAATCACAATCACAATAAATCTGTCTTCAAATCCTGGGGTTGAACAGGTTATCACTCATCCAAATGCTACATCTGCGTTATTGATAATGGGATAAGCAAGGAAATATTGCAAATTCCTAAAATTTGTTTATTGTAAACATAATTGGTGTTGTATAATCTCAATTATTTTGTAGCTATATACTAAAGATTATTAGTTTAGAACTGATATTGAAACAAATCCTTTTTTTTTCTTTAGTAAAATTAGACGGCTGCCCGTCACTTCGCTCCGGAAGCTTCGCATAATGATAAATAATAATTTATTAATTCAAAACAAAAATTACTTCAAATAAACTTAAAACTTAAAAGTAAAACTAAAACCAATTAAAGTTTAAATTTTAAAGAATACATGCAGTACAGTATTGAATTCCATTTGTAACAGTCGAAAATTTTGTGGTAATTGAGTTGACCGTGGCAACGCGCCTGGAACATTCCATTGTTGGCCATGCAACAATACACTTGTTGTCTGGTAACGCGAGTGCGAACTTCAATAGTTGCATGATACAATTGTTGCAAACGTATGCACAAATTCTGTTTTTATCTAATAATATAGATTCGTGTCCCTAATCGGGATTAATGTAAATAGCTGATAATCTATCTTAAGGCTCTAGTTTTAATCGGAAATGCATCCAACTCTTGAGTTATGAGATTTGTTTGTCTTCAGACAAAGATATACTAGGTTCAGGGAATTAGTCTTCGCGGCGAGAGATGAAACTCCCAGAATGCAACGCAGATTATAGATTTTCCTTTCCTGGCCGGTCGCTCACATTGTGAATCAGAGAAAATGGCGGTCGCTGCTTCACATTCAACATTTCGACGAGGAAAAGTTCTCAAGAGTGAAGCTAGGGAAATTATTCTTAACATTGCTGTTGATTATAAATCCAAGTATATACAATCCTGCCCAAAACATTTCATGTAAAATAAGTTGCCAAGACTCATAATGCTTTCACTGTTAAAAAGATATGAGATCTCATGTAGAGCCAAGCCCCTAACTCTACAAGGCCTAACTCTACACGCCCTAACTCTAAAAACCCTATATCTTGGTCAAAAACTATGGCTTGGCCGTTTCGTGGCTGTCGTACAGACAATCCCATGGAGTTATGTAAAGGATATGGAGTACGCCAAGGCATACTTTTTGACCAAGATAGTAGGGTTTTTATAGTTAGGCATGTAGAATGAGGGGCTTGGCTCTACATGAGATCTGATAACTTTTTAACAGTGAAAGCGTTATGAGCATCTTGGCAACGTATTTTACATGAAATGTTTTGGATGGGATGAAATAGTTCCATGAAACGGCCAAGCCATACTTTTTGACCAAGATATAGGGTTTTTAGAGTTAGGGCGTGTAGAGTTAGGCCTTGTAGAGTTAGGGGCTTGGCTCTACATGAGATCTCATATCTTTTTAACAGTGAAAGCATTATGAGTCTTGGCAACTTATTTTACATGAAATGTTTTGGACAGGATTTCATTTCTTTTTGTAGGATGAGATCTGATAACTTTTTAACAGTGAAAGCGTTATGAGCATGTGAGTCTTGGCAACTTATTTTACATGAAATGTTTTGGGTGAGATTATCTATTACAACTAAATTTAGTTTTAAGATTATTTAGAAAATGGATTTTTTTTCTATTGGTCAACTTGTATATACAAGCTGTTTGCACTTTTGTAAGAAATCACATTATTACACAGTATTATTTAGGCCGAAGCATTGAGGGTACGACGTATTTCAGATCTTAATAAAATCCAACGTATAAAAGTTAGATAAATGAAACTTAACGTATTTCATTAGTATGGTAACTGCATCTTATCCTGAAAATTTGAGCTCTCTAGTATTATCCAGGCCGAAGCTATGAGGGTTCGATAATATATAACCAGACCCCCCCCCTTTATGAGGGGTTAGAGGGTGAAAGTTACGGATTTCTTAATTTTGTTGTTGTTTGTGTGCTAATCCAAGCCTGCATACCAAATTTCAGCTTTCTAGGACTTCAGGAAGTACCCTTCAGGTTTTGATGATCATGAGTCAGTCAGTCAGTGAGTGAGTGACGAAATCGACGTATTTTAGGTATAAATAAAATCCAAAGTATAAAAGCTAAATAAATGAAACTTAGCGCATTTCATTAGTCTGCTAACTGCATCTCATCCTGAAAATTAGAGCTCTCTAGTATTATCCATGCCGAAGCTATGAGGGTTCGAAAATACGTCGAAACACTTCCAGAAAAGGTCCATAGTGCCCTTCCTGCCTTCGGCTCGTCTTGGCGGGGGCACTGCCGTGCCCCCAGATTATTACAGTGAAAGTGAAATATAAGAATTAGTGACAATTCACAAAACAATTGATAAATAAGTTTAGAAGAAAGAAAGTTAAGATCGTGATCATTTTGTTGTATTAACAATAGTTTTCACATACTCGGGTGATTGTTTTTATTGTGGATTCGCAGCTGTTGACTTTTTGGTGTTATATCGTCGAATAACGACGCGACGGAAAAGTTCAATAAATCATTATTTATTCTTGTATTATAGCAATGAAAGAAAAGTATATATACGTTGCTTAATACAGGAAATCTCAAGTAAGGAATTAAATTTGTGAATTCGCAAGAAATATTAATTCACAAATAAAGGGTTATCTCAGGTTAACAGCCGTTACCATAGAAACAGAGTTTCATCAGATTCCGGAGATTATTTGTGTTTTATTATGAAATGCCAAATGCGTTCATCATACCGTGTTGTGATATACACACATCCTTCAAGATTTATTGACGGATAAAGGTTGCAGGATTTGTTCTAAGAAGAGCCAAGTAAGTCATATTTATTCCATTTTCACAGTTTTAAAGAACTCTGAAAAGAAGTGTCAACGATAGATTAACATTGCTATGAGAATCGTTTTAAAAGGAACTGAGTTACTTAAAGAGTGAAAAAGACTTAATATTTACTGTAATATGTAAAGGAATAGTAGATCACGTAACGTCATAAAGTTGAACTTTGGAAGAGTATCTTGCCATCAGTGGGCATTCACTGTTTGTACCAGAACTTTTAGTTGTAAAATAAAATACTATTCTAATAAAAAACAAAATAAAAAACTTCACGTGCTGACAATATTAAGAGAAATGTACATAAAGCCACAACACAGAATAAATGTCTTTTTCTGATTCAATTATGGGGAGGATTAGGGAACAGCTGTTTCACCCTTCAACGGGATCTTCAGCCCTAACCCGCCTCCATCGGTAAAAGAACCAGAAAAAAGGCGCAAACCTATGAGAAAGTCACCGGCCAACCTGGCAGTGACCCCCCAGGCTTTATGTACATTTCTCTTAATATTGTCAGCACGATAATTTTTTTATTTTGTTCAATGTAGCCTTGATTTATTTGTGTTTTTGTACTTTATTTCCTTTGGCCTACTAGTTGTAAGCAATATTTTTGATAATGCCTCTCGGCTTTTCAAAAATTTTATTTCTTGCCTTTTTGCCTTTGGGGGAGGGGGTCACTGCCATTGTTGGCCGGGGCTCTTTCTCATAGATTTGCGCCTTTT
>JAFIDM010002131.1:35895727-35906697 GCA_023159025.1 Thereuonema tuberculata
GAAACAGCTGTTCCCTAATCCTCCCCATAATTGAATCAGAAAAAGGCATTTATTCTGTGCTGTGGCTCTATGTACATTTCTCTTAAAAAACTATTCTGTTTTATGAATATAGACTGATAGTATTCTCTGTTACCAAGTCAAGTTAGGAATAAGGTTACATTCCTTTAAAGATTTATCCACAGTTGCTCGTCGATTTCAAGATGTAGATGAGATTTCTGATGTTTCCTATTTTTGATAATTGAGATTGATATTTCCTGCGGAGCTCATGTCATTGATACTGGAGAAATTAGTCAATGATAATGTGTTTCCGGTTTCAACATTCGCTGCGACGACTATAGATAGTTAATCAATGCTAGTACAATTCAAGCAAGAAAAGATAACTATTTTGTTTCATTAAATAAAAGCACATTTAAGTGTGATCACACATTTTCCATTGTTTCCAGAGAAATATTAATCAAATTTAAAATATGATCACGATTACTTTTGTCTCTCCCCCTCCCCTAAGTCCTCGTAATGGATCCCTGCACTAAACACTGCATGCGTGACTTCCAATAGCAATGGGAAGCTGACATTACTCCTAGTTTATAATTATTTACTAAAATTATTTACAAATATATCTCTAAGTAAATTTTTTTTCTATTTCTGTGGAATTTTTTTTTTCACTTCTACATTTTTCTTTAACATTTCATCGTGCATTATTGAGCAGCAGATATATTTAATTAATGCTATGCAAAACGAACAATGTTCGATTTGAAAGTTAGATTGGAATCAATCCAGAACTGTGTTTCTGTTTAGAATTTAATGAAGATGTACAGATTACTTTGAGAAGCGTGGCGGACGTCTTTTGAAATTCTGACAGGAAATGAGCTTTATGAAAGTTTCTTATTCAAAGAAAAGTGAAGTATTATGAAATGTTTTGCAAGTCAAACACTTATGCAAGTCTTCTATGCAACATTAAAATCAATCTCAATTCATTCATTTCAATTTAATATTACTTATTTGAAGATTCCAAAGATTCAAAGAGGCGGAGATATTCTTTGGTCTTTTTTTAAGAATATAGAACAGCAATTATTGAAATTACTGTTTTCTTCGGAAATTATGCTAACTATTCGAGTAGGAAAAAACAGTAATTGATCAGAAACAACCGAGATTCAAAAAGATTGTTGAAGAACTTTGAAAAATGATTCACGTCCAAAAATATTCATTCGTAGATCAATCAATAACTAGTAAAGAACTAGATAGGCAAAAAGGCTTAAAATTGGATAATTTCTCCAAGCTTAATAAAGAATATATCTATATCTCGATTTGTCATGTTTTTACTATCTTTTTCATCGGCTTATATCCGGCATTGCTGTGGTCTGTTTCGCTTATCCTAGTATTATGGAACATATGTCGTAAATATAATTTTTGAATCAATTTTAAACATGGGTTTTAAACGGAAGATAGATTCAAGCCAGGCACTTCATCATAACTCATGACTGACTAGTAGACAAATTATATATTTTATCTTTTCGAAGAGAAATTTACATGATTTTAAGAATAATTATTTTTTTTTTGTTTTAAGAATAGTTTTTATAAGACTACAAATATATTTTATTAAAAACAAATTTAATACTTATCATTTAATATATTTTATTAATTTTACTTGATCTTATGAATAATTCATTTTTAGATCATTTGGGAGCTACTGTATCAGCGACCAAAATCGAAGGCTATTTTGTACTGTCGTCGGTCCGTAATTTTTCAGAACATTAAAAAAAAAAAAAATGTTAAGAAATAATATTTTAAGAAAAGTAGGTTTTAAGTTCTTCAAAGTTCTTCTAATGTAATATGATTTCTTATTCCAAATATTATTAATCCCAACTTTACGAAAACAATTTTAATTACAATGGTTTCTCTATTTGAATATGAAATTAGTTTTTTGTTTAGTATTTTTTTTTTTATTTCCAAACACAAATAAGAATTACTAATTTGAAACACGTAACTAGTTATTTCATTTCTAACAAAACTATTTGTTCGATGAAAACCTAGGGAAAAATCTAAAGATTAAAGTAAATTTCAGGTATTCATTGTTCCACTCATTGATTTGAGTTCCAGTTGTTATCTAATGAGTTTGTAGCAAATGCAGTTGGTGTTTTTACTTCGGAGATGATTAATTTCGATTTTTCCAATGCCTTTAAATGACGACATTTTTAACTTTTATTTTTCCAAAATAGAAAATACAAAAATAAAAATTAGGCTTTTTGCTGTCCAAAGAGGACAATTTTTAAATAATATTATCTAAATTGCTTTACATAACTCTTTTGTAATTTCGTGATTTTCCTTTTACTGTTGTGCTCTGGAAAAAAACTTAGAATATACTACAAAGCAGTGCTTCTCAATTTTTTTTGCTTCAGGGCACACTTAAGTATTTGGAAAAAGTCGACATCACACTAAATGTTTTCCTACTATCGCATAGTACTCAAACGTTTTCACTGCTTTTGTACGTATAACAGAATCTTAGGAAAAACACTAGCAAACTTTGCATATCAACAATAGTCTATTTTAAATATAAATTTCAAATATAATCAGAAGATGCTCTATCAACACTACTATAGCTTTCGACAGCCAATCTGTGCGAGGGGGAGTTTTGGCATTGACCAACATTAAAAATAAGAATAGAGAGCGCCTTCTTTCACTTCATCAAGAATTATGGTTGTGTTTGTCTGCCATTGGACCCCGTATTAAACAATTGTGCAAAAGTAAACAAGCCCATATTTCTCATTGAATTTTAAAAATGATGTAATTAATAACTCCTTAGTTTTAACCATTCCAGTTTGTATTACTTGCAATTTATTTGTTTCCCTTGTGTTTATAAATAATATTGTTGAAAAATTTTTATACTTATTATATACAGCATTTTCTCTAATTTTTCCGTTGTAATCAAAATACTTTTCCTTGTTATTTTCTCGCGATACACCCTTTGAGAATCGCTGCTAAAAAGTAATCAATCTTAATCTGCTTCGTAACTGGATTTTAAATAATGAGTTTAATATTTTTTTATTCTTTTATATTCCCATTTATAAAGCCAAATCGGATCTTCGAATAGAAAAATATTAACCAAAACTTTTGCTTAAATTTCGCTCTAAGTTAAATAAATAAATAGTTAAATAATTTTTAGCATTTAAAAATAATTTTATCAAATATCTGATCAAATAATTACCTATGATTTACTTACTTCCATTGTTTTTATATTTATTTTATTTTATTTTATTTTATATTTTATATTGCATTAACAGAAAACATTGTGGTAAACAAAAAATTATAGAAAGTAAATTAAATAAAAGAATTCTATATTATTTTTGTGTGCCGTGGTTTATTTTACACCACAACCAACTCAATTACAGCAAAACCTCGTTAATTCGTCACTCAAGGGACCAAACATTTTTGACGACTTAAGCGGAGTGACGACTTAGGCGGAGTGGGAATTTTTGAAATAATAAAACAAAAAAAACACTGAAAAATAGTATTTTCATGAATTACTGTAGGATTCGGTGAGAAAAACAAGATTTTCAGAAATCAATACCTGCAAATGAATGAGTGGAAAATCAAAAAAAAAACAAAAACGCTTTTTATAGTTACCATATTTTAATCGTTTTAAAAGAAAGTCAATGTCTGTCTTTGAAATGTTTCAGCCAACAATTGCTGCCACCAAAATCTTCAATGTCAAAACTCCTTAGCAATTCCAAGGCTTTTTCTTTGAGAATCACGGCAGAAATCGGCACATTTTGCGATTTGGAATGTTTTAGCCATCGAACTAAAACCTCTTCGATATCGTCAAACTTCGATTTCCTCATTTTCTTTCTTTTGTCTTTGCAGTCAGCTTCTTCAATTACTTGTTTCGATGAAAGAATATCGTTTAATGTAGTCCTGGAATACGGTGTTTTCGAAAACAAAACTGTTTTCGAAACATTTGATTTTTCAAAAAGTGCAATTAAGTCTTTTTTTTCTTTAAAAGATAACGAGGTAAGTTTTCGTTTCTCTGGCATGCTAATCGAATCACGAAATTGCAAGAGAAAAAAATCGACCTTATAGCGGGGCTTACTTGCTATGAAATGAAGTCACACTCAGAAGCGGTCAAGAAAAACGTCTACACTCGACAGAGTCGCAGCGCGAAGTGTGCTTTGAATGATTATCAGCGAGATTTCAAAAACCCAAATCCTCCGAAGGGGTAGGAAAGGAATGAAGTGACAGGCGTGGTCGAAAATTCCCCATAAAGGCTTTGCTTTCTTAAAGTGAAGGGGCGGGGCTGAAAAGACAACACGATGGCATGCAAAATGGAGAAGAAAGATACTTCTGGCCATTTTTAAGGGTGACGAGTTATCCTGAGTAGAATTAAATTTGGTGACGGGTAAAGGAGGGTTATTTTACATTATTGTGTATGAGACCTTGTCGGGACGACTTAAACGGAGTGACGACTTATCCGGGTGACGACTTAACGAGGTTTTACTGTAATAAAATTTTATTAAAAAAATGCGGATAACTACATAAGAATTACTAAATCTTATCTTCCCTCTTATCTTACATTTGAATTACCCCTGCTATAGGTTAACAAATCAGAAAAAGCGTTCTTTTTAGTTAAACTAGTTGTTTCACTTTACTGGATAACAGAACGCAACTTATAATTTTACACCGTTAAACATACCTTTTTATTGTTATTTATAGTGGGTAGTTTTAGACCGACAGCTTACTATATGATAATTTTCGTACAACTTTTTAAAAAATACAATAATGTTTTAGTTTTAGTATATCAGGGAGAAAAATCTGGCAACCCTCTATTTCTGATGCGTACCGGACTATCGGGTCTGCCGGATTATCGCGGTCTTACTGCAGTTGAGATTGTTTTCATAAATTTTCGAGTATTAGCTTATTAACTTATATATAAATATAGCATTTTTTTTAATCTTGTCTTTCTTCTTTCCTATACTAAAACGCTTTTTCTTGACATTTTTATCGAGTATCAATAATATTAACAAAATATTCGGAGAAAAGCGCATTAGTATAAGAAAGAAAAAAAAAAAAGAAAAATAGATAAGTTGTATATTTTGATTTTTGTCTTATTTTATATTTAATAAATAAAAATATTTATAAACAAACCACAACAAGAATAACAAAATAAAAAAAATATTCTTAATAAAAAAAAGTTAAGGACAATATTATTTATTTATTTCTAATCGTATATTACTTTTCCATCTAATATTCCTAACTTAATTAGGAAAAAAAAAGAAAAATCTATATTAAAGAAAAAAGGAAGGAAAAGTGGGAAAAAAATTGAAAAAGAATTAAAAAAAAATTAAATAAATTAATAATAGCAATAATAATCCTTAAAAGTGAAGGAAAAAAAATTCTCTACGAGAATCAAACGCACAATCCTTACATCTCCACACCAACTCCTTCACCCATTGCACCACACCAACACTTGCTTAAAAAACGAACAGGAAGTTAATAAACTGTAGTGAATCAATTATTTATTTATAGGAAATAAATAAATATTATTATTATTTTAGTAAAGCTTTAAATGTATTTAAAGTAAGTGGAACGATTGAAATTTAAATATTAAAATATTGTTGTGACGTCAGAGTCTGATTGCATAAAATGAGAGGAGCGAGCCTCAATCTGAAACTATCGTCTTCCATCTCGATTCGTTGGTCACGGAGATCCGTCGTTCTCATCTTTATTTCGAGATATTATTCCCATTAGAATTAACGAAGTCAAGGTGACTTCGGAGAATTAAACAGTTTTGTATTAACGTTGCGAGATAATAGAGGTCGTATCTATCGACTTGTGTATGAGTGACGTTGGATTCGTCAGCGAGCGGTGAACGTCATCATAACGTTGGAACGCACTGCAGCGGGAGGTTCGAATAGCCGGACGGAGGATTCGTCGAGACGGCAAAGTTGTCTTACCTCGAACAGCGTAGAATTTATGCAACGCACACAAATTACTGTGAGTAACGAACTTTATTTATTCATTGTCCATTGAGGGATGCGGAAAGAAGAATTGAACTTACCTAATTGTCAAGCTGAGAAGTTAGTGGAAAATTCCCCATGTTCGCGAGAAAAAGCGGAACTGTGAACGGAATTTAATTATTAATCTCAAGTCAATATTTTTGGGAGAACTGAAGTAGCAGTAAATAAATATTAGTCACATTTGTAAAGCAATAAAAGGTTAATGGAACTGAATCGTGAGAATTATGCAAATGAAGATAATTGGTTACATTAAAAGGCTCAATTAGAAGTGAACTAATATTGAATACTTTAAGAGATTAATTATAGTAGATCAAATTATCTATTGAAGGCAAATTTAAAGATAATTTAGAAAGGAACTTTAAGCCATTCTAAACCGAAAAAATTGGTTGACGTCATCAAGTGCGACGCAAGGAAATTCAATAACTAAAGGAAATTAGTTACGTACTTTTGAATTAAAGATTATTCACATACGGAAAAACCATTTCACGTAGATTCACATAGGTGAAAAGTCTAAGCATTAAAGTGAATATTATTCACATACGGAAAAGCCGTTCGCGTAGATTCATATAAGTGAAATCTGAATATTATTCATTTAAGTCACACAAGTGAAAAGGTGGACTATTGTAAAGTACAATACGAAAAGTAATAATTGTGAACTATTATGGAACAGTTTCCTGAATTGAAAGAACTATTATTAATAAGTACTATTTTAACTATGATGATTTCTATATATGAAATCTTAGCAGTTATTTGTTATTGCTCTGCTAAACCAGTATTTGGGATTTGGAATAAGTTCAAGCTATTAATAATTATTTTAATTCTTCAAATTAATCAACTACTATCAATTGGTTGATTGATTTACAGCAAATAATTTTAAAGCTCAACTATATTAATTGTGGAAGTTTTACTTCCTATATTCTTTCCACCAAAATCCTACATCGAAAATCGATGAAGACAATGTCAAATATCTCGAAAAAGGCTTGAGAGTTGGCTCCTCAACCCAGATATATTTTTGATGTACTCCATGAGTACTTTCATTTCACAAAAGAACATTTATTTTTGTGATGTACAGGCCATGACTTCTCCTGGTAAGTTTAGGCTTAGCTATCTCTCAGGGATAATGCAGCGATGGAGGGATCCATTATGATAACGAAGGGAGCGATCAAAATAATCGTGCTCATATCATGATCGTTGGATCATTAATAAGCTACGTATCATATAAATCTGTTCAACAGTTTAAAGTGATGTGCATAGTAACTGATAAACAAGCAAAACTAAGAAAAAGAAAGTAAAATAGTTGTATTTCTTCTGCATGTATAAAATGCCTATACTGGCATTTAGTATACTATACATTGCAATAATTCAAATATCAATATATAGATGCATCACAGAATTAATAAGTCATATATGCATGTATGTATTCTTCTCAGATATATATATATTTATATATATATATTCGAATTATAAGGATTTTATTTTTATTTGTAAAGATTCGATTCGTAAAATTTTAAATACATATAAATAAATATAAAATTATAGCACATATAAAAGCTTTCTTAATGACTTTTCTTATCTTTTTTTGGAGGAAAGGTGGCTAAAAATAAATGATGGACATCCTGTATCGACATTGATTCTCTTGATCGGAAAATTTAATAATACTTTCAGTGAAAATAATCTATTAAAAGAATGAAAAGAACCCCAATAAAAAAAC
Organism: Thereuonema tuberculata; assembly: GCA_023159025.1. Lineage (NCBI taxonomy): Eukaryota > Metazoa > Arthropoda > Chilopoda > Scutigeromorpha > Scutigeridae > Thereuonema > Thereuonema tuberculata. The sequence goes on from JAFIDM010002131.1 coordinate 35,903,447, forward strand.
CAAGCCAGACTATATATGTCTAACCTCAACAATAAATGACATCAAAGATTGCTCAAAATCAAATTTTCTGAAGCCATAATTACATGAAGCTTAACTTTTTATTATGAACGTCAAAGAATATTAAATTAGAAAAGTAAGGAGGAAGAAGAAAAAAGAGGAGGTGGGGTTAGTGAAAGAAAAGGAAGAAACTTGTGCAGATCGATCCCAGACTTCAAAAATTCATTTGTTTTTACCTTTGAGAGACACAAAGACTGAAGAAGAATTTAATCAGATTTCCTGCCATTGGCGGGTACAAAATTAAAAACGGAATAGCTAAAGCTTCAGTTCTGCGTCTTTGACACTTCCCTACCAAAGAAGAAAAATCTTCAAACTTATTTTATCAATACCAAGCTATTTTTTGGAAGTGGTATCTACAAAAGAAATCTGTCATCTTTCATTGTTCTTACCATAACTTTATTTTAGAATAGCTCACTATTTATCCGCGTGTCTGACTTGCTGTCAACTTCAATAAATCTGACAAGCATCTCTTATATAATTTTCCAGATCTGTGTCTAACGCACTTCCGTAACGCGCTTACTCTGTTTGGAAAATAATTTTAATTTCCTATGAACATAAAGATGGTTTCTACAATAAATTGTCCGCGATAGGAATCGAACCTGCAACCTTCGGACCACAAGTCAGACATCTTATCCATTAGGCCACAGGGACTACATTCAAATTGTTGTTAAATATCTCTTATCACTCCCTCTGTTTGTGATGCAATGAGAGAAGAGCCAGAGAAAAAAAAATAACTCATTAATTTAGCCTAATAGATTAAAATTTCAATGTCAATATTCATTTTTTTTAGCCTACTACAAGCGCAGGCCAGACGAGCATTTGATACAAAAACTCGCCCTCAACGACGAACTGAAGAGTCGTTAGAGACATTTCTCGACATGAATGAAGAAATTAAAAATAATATTTAACACAGAAAAAAATCCTACTTAAAATACTCTATCTCAACTAAAAGTCGTCACATTGTTCTTCCATTATTGTTGACGGGGTGTATAGACTAGTGAATAAAATAATTTAGAGATTTCTAAATGTAAATAAAATAGAAAATGATTTTTATTGTTCATCCTTCCTCTTGATTTGCATTAAAGTATTTACTCAATCCATATGAGAATGATTTTTCAAAATTTAGAGAAAGTAACTGCAAACAATTCTAGATCAATCGTAGCTGTTTGTGAGCTCAGGATTACATTTTTGGAGACCTTTCGTTTCACCAAATACTTAAGCTGCGTGAACACCATGCAACTTTTCAGCAACTTTAGTCGGCCGACTTCGAGTTGGCCAACTTTTGTCAACCCCGAACACCATGCAACTCGACCGCGTCAGCAGCATTCCCATAATGCAATGCGTTTCCAACAGCAGTTGTGGAAAATCCGAAAAAAATCGAGGTTTTCAAACCTTTCTGATAAATTCTGCCGCATACAATTACTGCATTTCAGTATAAACTTTATTTATGCATGAAAGAAACTCGCAATACTCTGATATTAATTGTTTATGTCTTCGAATCGAATCGGCGAATATCATTTTTGGACGCCATATCTTCCATGGGCGTGACGTCACGACTGACGTGTTCCAATGCTGCCCTGTGATTGGGTAATTCCCACCACTTCGATGCAGCTTTTCGATTTGCTGGTGTAGGAACAACTCGAGTCGGAGGCCAAAAGTTGCTGCCAAATTGCCGAGAAACGGGCTCAAGACTGTCTATGTCAACTCGTAATGTCAAAATCGGCCGACTAAGTTGCTGAAAAGTTGCATGGTGTTCGCGGGGTTTTTGAGTGTAGCTCACCAGGGGCAAAATTGTGAAGAGCAGAAATTTCTTGAGGGACGGCAAAATCTTATGTATTGAAATGAATTTTCGGAATGAGATAAAAATTATCAGATTATCGCGGTAAAAAAGTTTGAGATATAAATTGAAAAATGCTTGTTTGTTTCAAGTTGATGGAAATGTTAAGTTTAAATTCAGTCAACTTTTTTATCTACTTTCTTTAGATAAAACAGTTTATTGAATGAAATCTAATATTTCACTTCATTGTGTATCTATTTGTTTACTTGTATGTGCATCACGTTAAAACAGCTGGACGGATTTCCAAATATTCAACTGATGGCGCATTCTAAGAGCCAAGGAAACTTTATTTAACCATAAAATTCCTGAAAAAAGAATGTACATTGCTCTTAATATAAAAATGTATTTTATTTGTAGAAAATCAATACTTGAAAGTAAATTATTTTAATTAAGCATTAAATCTTTCTGAAAAAATAATACTTCTGTTCAAGAATAAAAAATTAGATATCGCACAATCTTGATAAAATGATAAAATTTAGTTACAAAACATGATAACTATTAAATACGTTCGGCAATTATAGGCCCGATTGCTATTATCGAGTGAGAATGAAATAAAAATGGTAGAATATAAAGATAATCAGACATGTAAATGGCGTGAAAGTATATTACAAAAAAGGAGGATACCTGAAAGCAATAAACAGAATTTCAATACATAAATGTTAACACCTATTAAAAAATAGGAATAGTCAAGAAATAACAATAAATTAATAAGAATTTTAAAGTTTGTATTTTATTACACAAACTTTAAAAATCAAGGACAAAATATTAAAACGAATTAAAAACAACACTTTTCAACTAAAAAGTTTAAAATAATAAAAAATAAAAATAAAAGGTATAGTATAAATGTAACCGAAAATTAAAATAGAGAAAATGCATTATAATATTGGGAAGAAGTGTTTGAAAGCAAGAATTATCAATATAAAATAATTAGTAACAACACCAATAATAAAAACAGGACTTGTCAGGTAATGAAAACTTTTTTTTTTATACACCCTCCTTTTTTATAATGTACTTTCACCTCATTTAAATGTCTGGTTATATTTATACTCATTTCTATTTCATTCTCACTTAAGAATGGCAATTGGGCTTATAATTGCCGAAACGTTGTGTAATTTTTATCATGTTTTGTAATTAACTTTTATCGTTTTTTATTATGATTTAACAGATTACTATCGACGTTCATTTCACAAAAAAGGACAAAATTGTTCTTTTTCGCGATTGATAAGAATGGTAACATTCTTAAGTTAGTCTCTATCTTTAATTTTATAAGGAGTTATTTCGAATGTAATTCAATAAAGCAGTGTTATGAATTTCAGATCTTTAATGTGTCTCTTTCGAGATATTATCTTTCGTCAGC
>JAFIDM010002131.1:35906707-35918912 GCA_023159025.1 Thereuonema tuberculata
TGAATACATAACATTTTTTAAAAAAAATAAGGTAGGCTTTTAATGAAAATAACTAATATTGATCGTTCTTCATGAGTCAAGTTATAATATACCAAATTTCTATTTATCCGTTTCACGGCAATGTGAGAAGTTTGCAGCTCTGGTAGTTACATGAGACAAAATCTCACAAGAGAACATTGAGTATTGAAAGAAACCATCTCTAAACTGTCTACTAACTGTTGAAATAAAACGAGGGTCCACAAATAATAATCTACTTAATGATTACGCCGCACACCTATTTTAGTTTTTTGTAATAAGCACTTCAAGCCTCCCTATGTCTGTTTACTCTGACATAATAGTGTACTTTTTTTTATTCTAAATTTTTTAACAGAAATTTCTCAATTTCATCCTGGATTTCCATTCCTTATTGCGATTAAAATTACCTTCAGCTTTTAAAAGTGTAAATGAATAAAAAAGGTTTGCAGAAGAACTGACTACTAAAACATCTTCCCTCTTTCTTTAAATCTTATTAATTATTATCCCTTCATTACTCATTTACCCATTTATTACTGAAAAAGGCCTTGCATTCATTTCCGCTGTCTCTTGCATAGACCCGAAGAAATCATTCCCCTTACTCTTGTAACTCTTCTCTTCCGAAAACGCTTATATTAATAGAATAAAGCTTATTTCTTTGAAATTGAAGTTTCACCAAATAAGGATTAAGCAAGATTTTTTTTTTCCATCATCAAAGTTTCGATAAATTCCAAAAATATCTTAACGTATTAAATAGAAACCTATTCTAAAAGTAGTGCTAAAATTCTAAGTACTATATCGATGTTTTTTATTTTAAATTTTCTTTTCATTTGAATTTCAAACTTGCTTTCAATCAATGCCAGAGGAAAAGTAGAATCAATGAAGGATGCAAATGAAGAAGAACCACTCTCAGGAGGATGAAAACTTTTCCAAATCCAGACGCAGATTATATTCGCGGCACTTAATCTTCTCGTCGATCGCAAGGGAGATGGTACAATTCAACTATCAGTTTCTATGTTAATGCTTGGAGACAATTTGCCCACAGCATCCGTTTCATGCCTGTGCGAGAATTGCCTAATTATTAGGAGTTAATGAATTATGGAGTCTTGCAACCGGAGCCTCCTGGCAATGGCTAGAGATTGTATTGTGCTTCCGCTGAAATGAGCAAGAAGAGGTTCAACAAATGCGATATTGAAAGTCGATCATTTTCACTGCACTTAACGCAGCGGATCAATTGACAAATTAAATCATGGTTTCCGAAAGTTTTCTAACGATGATGACTCATCAAACGCTTTGACCCATGTGCGAACTATTGGTGCCATGCACTCACCAAAGCACAACCATCTAGCTGGTGCAGTGGAATGACATTTTTGATTAGCCTAGCAAAGCTTAGTCTATTGTCAATCACGGAACTCTTTCTAGTTCAGAATATTCATATTCTAAAAAAATAATCTTTAGAAAAAAAAAAAGAATTACTATACGGCAAAAGAAAAAAAAATCATATTTCAGAACAAACTTCTAATTTAGAATAAAAAAAAAAAGATTTAAGATTTCGAGCAATTCGAAAAATATTCACTTTTGCTTTTAATGAGTAGGTAACGCTAAAATAATCAAACAATTAATTAGTAACTAGCAAAAAGATAGTTTTGAATCGACTCGCGCGTTTGAAGCGTGCGAGGTATAAAAGGCTTTAAATTTATGCTTAAAATAAAATTTACCAAATAAATTAAGACATCAAAACTAATAAAAAACTTACTTCAAAATTTGCGAATTCTAACAAATTTGGGAGGTCTTTTATGTTAGGATTGTATTTTATATTAGGTTTAAATTTGGGAGGCCTTTAATATCACAATAAAAAAAATTACATATTAAAAATAAAATAAAGAAAAGGTATATGTTGGCCTCCGCCAGCTCACTAAATTCTTATGCGCAGTCAAACAAAATCGCCTAAAAATATAACATAAGACATTAAAGGTTGAGACCAAGTGTTTACTAGGCGACATCTACCATTGCAAGGGATTACAAAATTCAGGCAAAAGTTGATTTCGGTGGAATGGAGAATGAACTTCACTTTTCTCGTTATAATTATATCACCTGTTCATGAAAACTAATTTTATGACTATCCAATAGATATTTGCCATCTTCAATGAAGTCTCTTAAGGAAGACCTTCATGAAGACTTTTGAATGAAAATTATTTTAAGGCCTTCGAGGAAGAAACTATTTGATGTGAAATTATTTGTTTAAGAACTCAATTCTTGTGATTGATTTCCAAGAAATAGCTTAAAAATTACATTGATAGAAAATGCTCCTTTTTGGATATGTAAGCAGCTAAAATATGATTAAATTTATTGTTTATCTAATTTTCGAATTTCAATTCAGTCATTGTTACGCGAGATTAATAGAATTTACTTATTGACAAATAATTGCAAATTGAAAACTGACATTTATTCTGTGCCGTGTTTGGGACTCGAGCGCAACTTGCATAAGCAATTTGTAGATCGCAAGCATAGACAAGCATAGGTGCCCACCACCCCAATATTTTGAGGGAAAAAATCAATATAAGTCGACAAGCATTATTCACTTTACCTAACAAATTTCTCATGAATTAAATTACCTAGAAGTTACCTTCAGTGGTAATTTAAAATACTTTAAGGTTTGCGAATTGATTAAATTTCCCCCTCTCCCCAATCGAAAAGTTGTCCCCGCTCCATTCAAAATGCTGAAATTCCGCTTTTGATCGCAAGTGATTTCCAAGCAGCTTCAATATTTATTGTTTAGGTCACCATCTTTCTCGTTATTTTGTATTATATGACAATTCTCTTGGTTCTGGTAGTATTCTCATTTTTCGTTTTAAAATACAATTTCATCGTCTTTTCGTCTTCGAAAAATATACAAATCTATTCGGACTCTTAGAGATTATTCGAACATTTAAAAACCTTAAAACTTATAAATTCCAATAAAAGAATTAAGATTAAATACCAATGCACAATTTCAACGGGAGCTCTGATACTGCATCAATATTAAAGTAAAAGTAGTGACTTAGGCTGGAAAACTATTAATATCGTAATAATACTGATATAACATAATAAGAAGAAAATCTTCACATAAATTATTAGATAATACAATTATAATTAAAAACCTAACAGTTCCTTACTTTGTGTTTTATGGATAATGGGAAATTTAGGTTTGAAGCTGTTTTCAACAGCTGTTGACTGAAACAAAATTAGATCGACCTACAAGGTACTACTAGCAACATAAGATCCTTATGTATATTAATGTTTCTTTATAGAATGAATTTGATAATTTGCCTTTGATAATCTATTCTATGAGATTGATTTCGAATACACAGAATTTGCAAAAACATCTTTTTTCTAAATGATTTCCGTAATTACCTTTCGTGGCTTAATGTAACAATATTGTATGAATTCACAACTCATATTCATTTTTTATGAAAGTAGAACAATGAGTAGATAGTGGTAGTTAGTGCATTTACTTGATATCATACAGTTCCATTCAAGTTTGTCACTCCCTGAGAGCTGCGAAACTTTCAATTAAGCTCCAATTAAACAGTACTATGAAACTTTTTATGTAACTATATTGAGATCATCCCTTCTTATCAGAAAATCAGATTTATTAATATAATTATTAATTTTCAATGGATTTACAGTTTCTATCTATACAAATATCTTTAAAATAAAAAATTTCTTTTAAGTTCTTGGAAGCCTAGTTCTTTAAAATCTTGCAGTTTATTTTTATGTCATTTCAACAGACTTGACAATAATATAAATAAATGGTTTTCTTTTTCATATTATAGTTTCCTTTTTAATACAAATAGTAGATTTTTGTTTTATTTTCTGAAAAAAAAAATTAAGGCTTCGCAAAATTTCGTAGAAAATCCTTTCTTTCCGCCCTAATGCTTTTTTACGTGAATTTTTGATACTTTATCATGTTAACTTCTGGATAAGAAGTGACAACTTCTTCAACTTCTTGAGCCTTATGAAAAATAATTTATAAAAATTCAATCTTCTCCTTTTTCTTAAATGATAAATTTCAAGAAAATTCATCCAGTGATTCAAAAGTTACTAACACAGACTTACTGATTTGATGAGCATCGCTGTCAAATATGACAGTAGATGCAGTAGAAATTAGAAATTTCTGCAGTAGAAATTATTTGCTATCTGAAAGAAGGCGTAGCCTTAAGATTTCAAGAGCTTATTTGCATCTTTTATGGGAAGTAGATTCTACTCTGAACACTTTTAATATTGATCTGAAATGATATAGATTAGAGAAAATATCACCTATTTTTATTAGAGATTGTTATATTATTAATCGTAAAGGGAAAATAAACAAATGGACAAGAGATTGATAAAAGATTGAAAAAAGTTTTTATAAAAGAATAAAGAACGACACAGAAATGAAAAATATCTGACATTTCATCGGTAAGAGTTTGGGACGGCCGTTTTATGATTTTTGTGGACTCGTTAGCCAAACCCACTCACAGATGAAATGCTCAGATAATGATAAGGGAAATCGCTCCCCCACCCGACTGTGGTTCCCTCCAAAAGAAAAGACTGGTTTCTTTTTTTAAATGTCTTTTCTTTAAACAGGGTTTCGCTGTCGAGTGCACAAAAAAGGATGAAACGGCCATCCCAAACTCTCACAGATGAAACTTCAGATATTTTTCATTTCTGTGCCATTTATATTAAATTCTTTATTCTTTTATATTAATTTCTGCAACGTTAAATGTTTTGCTTATATTAAACCAGGTTGGTTCAGTCTTTTTGAATATAAAGAACCAAGATATATTTATATTCGAATTCCTTTGCGCCTGACGGTTACGCAGGCCAGGATTTGAAGTTTTGCCTGATTTGGTTTCTTTTGTAAATGTATTTTCTTTTGTAGGGGGCCACCGCGTGTGCGCTAGTTGTTTTTGCTTATCACTTTTGCACTATCTGGTGAGTGAGTTTATGAGGGAGTTTGGCTGACGAATCCACAAAAAGAATAAAAGCTGAGATATTTTTCATTTCTGTGGCATTTCTTTATTCTTTTATATTAATTTAAAAAGTGACGCCGACGCACTAGTCAATGATCATTAACTAGTGCGTCGGCGTCACTCTTTAATTTTGTATTAAATATTTTGTTAAATATTTTGCTGATATATTTTTACTTAAATAATATTAAAAGACAAAAAACTATTACAATTTAAAAATTCTACCCAAATAAGACCAGTAGAGTAAAAAATCAATTGCATATTAATTAGATGCATTGCCATTCTGATAGCATATTTCGTTATAAAATTCTTGAAATTAATTGAATTTCTTAAAATAAAATTCTTAAAAAACTAAAAAAAAAAAATTCAACAATTTTATTTGATTGAATCTAATAAAATAAAATTATGATATTTCTTGGTGTTGTCTTATTAGATTTCTTAAAAATACCGATTGTAGAATTCTAAGCTTTTGCATAAAAAGATTGAATTTTCAGAATTACAATTTAATTTTGTGAACCGTTTCTCAAACGACGAAAATTCATGGAGTAAAAATATGATTGTACTGATATAAAAAAATATACTTACTTATTGCCATTTAAGATTCTGATACTGTGATGTCTTAGTGTTAAATTTTAAAAACATAACAAGTGTTTTCTCATCTTAAACATCTAGGATCATTCTCTAAATAACAACCCATCGAGTTGTCAGTGGACGTGACAACAACAAAGTAGAAGAAAGATATTCAGTAGAAAGCATAACAGGACAAGCCAGTTGATTGCAAGAAGCCACAAATATGTGGCACTGAGCAGTAAACGGCTTGGAAACAAGAACTCCAGAATCTTACGGTAGAGTTTATGGCTGTAATGTGACATCAATGGAATGGACGGACTAAAGCATTCCTATGAGAATCTCACCATTAACTACCCTAGTTAATTGTTAATAGCAGTAAATGAAATGTTTATTGGCTTTCATTATTTAAGGCTTTTATGTTATTATTAAAGATATTATAGTAAAATTACATAATATCATATAACAGATTAATTACAGATTTTTAAAAGAAATTTTCGCTCAAATTTGCAAAGTTTGATACAAAGAACGAATTTATATCAATAGAAATATTGTTAATTTTCGAAAGATAATCTTCTGATTGTGATACTTAAATTCTAATAATTTAAGTAAGCTACTGCTTCAACGCTGAATGGGAGGGTTCTCCTTTGTTTATTGATAAATCTCAGTTTTACAGGCTGTGATTGAATTCAGTAATTCCTCTGTTTGGAATTCGCTGAAATTTAGAGCAAGTTCTCCATCCATTTAAATGATAAACCTGATAATGGAATGGTGACAGAAGCAAATCACACGATAAAAAAGCTTCAGTGATTGATAGTGCAAATGATCAGAACCATGACAAAAACTGACAAGTTGTGATTTGGACAACAGAAAATGAGTTGCTTTGGTCATCTTAAAAGTATCACAAGTATCTTATTAGCAAAAATAATACCATTCTCATGTATTAAAGACGATAGAAACTTGTAAGAACAGATCATTCTCTTAAACGAAAAGACCTGATGTTTTATCAAATTCTGTAAGAAAATTAAACAAATCAATATTTTAAATTCTTAAAACTAAAAATTGAAAACATATTTTAGTTAAGTTTGCTGTTTATCAACTAATCTGAATTCAAGCAAAGTGACTTCAAGCCGGATGCGGATGTGCATTATCATCCATGAACAGAAACTCTGGACCAGCAGAACCCCTGAAAAGTCGCATTTGTTGGTAAAGAACATTGTCACAGTACAACTGGGCAGTTATGGATCGAAGAAGTGCTGTGGTGTACGAGAGCCCAAGATAATGCCTTCCCACACTATCACAACGCTCTGTCAGTCGTGCTCGACGATGTTGGTAAGATTGGCTCTGGTTCCTTTCTCTCTCCAGTCGTGAATCACAGTCTAAACTGTAGTTGTGTCTGTGTTCATGATCCATGTCAGTGCACCACAACAATCGTCCCTCCGGTGAGCTTGGCTCAAGGGGATGAATCTCAAGGGTTTTCTGGCATGTAAACCAACTGTATGGAGTCGCCTGTACACTGTTTGTCTGGGTAGAGTGGTCTATGTTGCTGCTGCCAGCTCCCTGGCAAGATGGCGTGTCGTGCTTCGAGAGATGACGCTGGCTCATATATACTCATGGACAAAAAAATTAGCGCACCAAGAAATAATTGCGGGATCGTAACGAAACTTGCAATGAAGGTACATATCGGGGAGATATGCAAATGATTAGAAATGCAGCGTGATTGCGCATTACGTATAGCCGGTAGAGGGCGTTGAACATCGTACTCTGTGGAGTATAAAGCAGGTAACCAAAGCTTGTTTGAGTATGCTGAATCATTTACAAAGGAAGAGCTGAGGTAGACATGCCATTACGCCGTGTTCGAAGACAGTATACGCAGTTGTCGCAGTTGGAGAGAGGGAGAATCGTCGGGATGATGGAAGCTGGGTGGTCAGCTAGGCGAGTAGCTCGTCAATTAGGCCGCTCTGATTGTGTTGTGAGGAGGTTTTGGGACCAGTGGACCCGAGAGATGTCATGTACACGAAGACCAGGCTCAGGACGCCCTCGACAGACCAGTCGTCGAGAAGACCGCCACATAGTCAGAAATGCACGCGTACAGCCAACTGCTTCATCGGCCGCCATCCAGGCACAGGTAGCACCTTCACTAGGGGCCGCTGTGTCTTCTCGAACCATACGAAGGCGCCTGGCTGAAGGACAGTTGGTATTGCGGCGCCCATTACGTGTGCTGCCCTTGACGCCCACCCATCGACGCCTCCGTTTGGAGTTTTGCCGAGCACGACAGGTCGTCTTTAGCGACGAATCCAGATTCAATCTCGGCAGTCATGACAATCGTGTTTGTGTGTGGAGAGCCCGTGGTGAACGCTTCAATCCTGCTTTTGCTGTATAGCGACACACCGCTCCCACAGCTGGTGTGATGGTATGGGGTGCCATTGCCTACAATACACGGTCACCCCTAGTATTGTTCCGTGGCACCATGACAGCCCAGCGGTATGTTCATGAAATCCTGCAACCACATGTGTTGCCACTCATGCAACGGCTCCCAGGAGCCATTTTTCAACAATGCTCGGCCTCATACGGCAAGGGTGTCACAAGACTGTCTCCGCACTATTACTACCCTTCCTTGGCCTGCCCGATCCCCAGATTTGTCTCCAATCGAGCATATCTGGGATCATTTGGGACGACGAGTTGGGCATCCCACGAGTTTGAACGAACTAGAGGCAAGGTTACAGCAAATATGGAACGAAATGTCTCAAGACATCATACAGAACTTGTATGACTCAATGCCCGATCGTATCGCATCGTGCATTCGCGCTAGAGGGGGTCCAACGGAGTATTAACTCCTCCGTTCTTTTGCCTTTTTCTATAAAATAAATGATCCTTTTTCTTTGATTTTCTAATCATTTACTTATATCAAAGTAGTCGTTACGTATGTAAATTTTCGTTTCATTTTGACGACTCCTTCTTGGTGCGCTAATTTTTTTATCCATGAGTGTATTCAGTGCACGATACACTTCCATTTGTGACTGGTCTTCTTCAAGATGTCCTATCACTCTGCCTCTCCTTTGCATCTGTTAGGAGCAGTGCTGCTACTTTTGCTTTTTATGTGGGGATGGTATTGGGAAGACTTTATGCACCACCCTATCAAGTTTGGTCCCGACGGGACAGCCAGAATAGTTCATTTTGCAAGATCCCTTAATTTAAGAAGTGTATATTATTATTCATTCAAATATATGAATTGTTTGATTAATTTATTATATTATGAAATAATTTTAAATAATTGAAAAGTATTGGATGTGATGACTATTGAGAGAATCTATGTGTATTGTTATTTAAATAGAAATTTAACGCTTGTAGTAGAAAATGCTTGAGGAAGATCGGCAAGAGATCTGACTGAAGTATTGTAATTATTAGGTAGATAAGACGAGGTAAATGATTTATAACCAATACGTGTAAGTGATTTCGATTATATTAAAAATTTATTTCAAAAAAATTAAAAATTAAATGAAATTTCTACTTAAATTTGAGGCGTACAAAATATATTCTGATTGGTTCCCCTTAGACAAAACTTTGTTCAAAGTTAAATTATAGAAATGAAGACGATTTTATCCAAATGTAGTAAGTTGAAACAATTAAAATAGAAAAAAAATCTAAAGTTAGATATTTTCAAAACCCAATTTTAATTGTGCACTGAACATCTGTTGTAAATTTTGTGTTAATTAAATGAAATAAAATTAACTTGCCCGAACTAATCGTGAAATAGTAAGCCAGCATGGCACTGAAGAAATTATTTTCTTTGTGCCTTGTTTGGCTTATTGCTTCATTGTGTAAATTAATTTAAAATTTCTGCGGGCTATTCAAGATGTTTCAATAATGTAACCTTTAACCTTTAACCTTTCGAAAAGCCAAGTAAAGTTTTTGTCTGATAGTAAACAAAGAAATTTTGTTTCGCTAAAATTAAGTTAAAAGACTTCGGTGAAGGACGGGGATTTTCTCCAGGATATTTTTACCTCGGATGAACCCTAGGATACACCCAGACCTCTGTAAAATGGGAATAGAGATTCGTTCCTGGGACTTCAAGACAGACGAGCTGTAGACTAACCATTGATACTCTACTTGTTTCGAATAATTAAATGTAGTCCTACATCTTCATCAAACCGAAAGATAAGAGAGAGAACGTATAAGTCAAGTCTCTTAGATTCCTTGAGGACCTTCTTCTACCAAATTGTTGAATAAAAATACGAAAAAAACCTAAAACCTAAAACATTTTTCATAGAGCATAAAACTAAAAAAAAAAATTAAAGTAAATTTTCTTGAAATGGGAGTTTTTAATAATTATTAGGAAATTTCAACTCACATTAGTAAAACATTAGTAAAAGTTCTATTACTTGTTTCATATTTTGAGGGTATTATTGAAGTCAGAATTCCAAAAGTAATACAGGGTTATATATTCCACATTTTTCGAAATTCTTGTTGGTGGAAAACATTTTTGGCAAACTTGTCACCAAATTTTTGTTTTACTCCCTTGCAAATTAGAAAGCAACACACATATTCACGAAAAAAATTTTGATTTTCAAAATTCCAACAAAATTCCAACAAAAATCTGAAGGTACAGTCAAATCGATATCATCTAAAAAAAAGTGTAATCACTTTTAAGATCAGTTATTTGGTTATTTTCATATTGAGAAACGCTCCCCAATTACAACTATTTCAAGTATTCAAATACAATTATTTTTTCGATGTTAATGTTATCACCTACTCATAACCATTTTTTTTGAGAGATTGGTAAATATCAAAGAAAATCTTTCCTAGAGATGCAAATAAGCCTTTAATTTTCTTTTTATCTTTGTTTTCCGTATACTACATTTAATTATTTAACTTACTTTAAAGTTAATTATTTATTTAAACAGTTACATTTACTTATCAAATGTTTAATTAATTAATTTCATTAAATTTAAAATTCCTTCCTTTTTATGTTCATTGAAATGAGCTTTTTTTATCCCCAAAGATTTTAGATATGTAACGAAAGGATTATCTCTGTAACTTTAAACGAGGAATCCAGTTTATTGGTTTTGGATATCAAGTTGACTTATCAGCCTCCAACCTATGAGTCGAGTCAAAGTATTATCTCTGAGCATGCGCAAAATTCTAGGAATCGTTATCAACAAAAGGCACACTTCAAAATCTTTCTAAAATAAACATGGATGGAAAGAGACAATCTTGGAATCCGGAGGGAATTGCGATTCGGGAAGATGTATTCTTTGTTGCCATATAAACATCCATTTTTTATGATATTGTTCCCTTTGATAAATAATATGGGTAGTTTTTCAAAAAAATACATTTCATTATTTAATGGATTATTTCCAAAATATCTTTCAATATATTGATTACCAACAATCTTATTCTAATGTAAATTTGAATTATTAGATTGATTTATTGCAAGTAAAAAAGTGAATTTTTATGACTTGTTGATAATACTCATGTTATTTTTCATCTGCGATTTAAAATACAGCTTTAAAAGTCTGATAATCAAGATTTTCTTTAAATTCATTCCGATTCTTCAATTGTTTTTAGATTTCACAATATTAATTCATAAGTTAACCTACTAAGTTCAAATAAAAGAAAATAATATTTTACTTGATGAAGATTAGTAATGTGTGGGAATAACAATAATAATATGACCAAAAACACCATAAAGATTTTTACGCTGAAATTGATTCTTCAATTCCTTTGTTGGTCTTTTGTATCTGAGGAAGAGAGCCGTTTACTTCGGGTTTCTCGAAACATGTCATTTTATAAAAAAGTTTTTATATGTATTGTGTTGAAGAAATGACGGGGAAAATAAAATCAATATACTAATAACTTTCTAGTAGCTGATTAATATCCAGTCTTCAGGAGACGTTATTTAATTAACCTTAACTCCAGCAATGTTTATTCGTTAGAACCCGCTAATGAACTTTCGTGTGAAACTAAGTTGTGGTAAAAATAAAACAAAGGCGAAACATTAAAACAACTCAAGGTATATTCTATTAAAAGTTTCTTTTACATAAAAAAGGTGATCCAAATTCACTTGTATGAAATTACGTCTCGTAACATACAGCGTTGTGAATTCTCCGGTAAAAAACTGTATAACACTCTTCATGGATCAGATAACAAAATGTCTCTTTGTATATACATTAACTATTCTCGTTTTAATATCTTGAACCTTAAACTTTAAAGACTCTTACTTGACTGTATTTGTTTCATGTTCTTGAAGGTAAATGTAAAGATAATACTATCCATGTCTTATGGCCCCTCCGTGTAAGAAAAGTCAAACATTTACTTACAATCTTGAAGTTCTCACGTCTTTGGTTTAATCGTCTAATATCCAGTTGTCTTTGGTGGATGATTAACGATGTCTTCGGAATCGCTTACTTTCGAACTTGCTTGAAGATAAGCTTCGGAGGCGGAATATTTGCTATAATCCTTCTAGTCTAAACGAACTTCAAATATGGACCTCGATACAAATACGGCGTGATTATGTATCATTTAACATCGGTACTAGGAATATTAACCTAAGATAATCTGTAGCATCTCTTAACGAAAAAGACTTTCGAATGCATCCTCTTTTTCTCATTGCATTACACACATTCCTTTCATCA
>JAFIDM010002131.1:35918922-35940687 GCA_023159025.1 Thereuonema tuberculata
CATCGTATTGACTGCTCTTAGAATTGTCTCTCGTTTGATATTAGTTCAGAAATGGTACAGGTAAGCATTTCCCAATTCAAACCTACATATTGTGCGTTATTTGTCATATTAGTATTAATATTTTACTTTTTATATGTTTTATTAATTGAAGATAAGCTTTTGTCAATGTTATAGTCAAACCATCTTCATTATACAATTAATATACGAACTTATCTGAAGTTTTCTTTATCTGTTACCAAAGGTTTTGATTTGATTTTGTTGGAGAAATTTATTTGTATGCTGCTTTTATTCTTTCTGTCAAGAGAGCATTTTATCTATTTCCATTGCAGATTAAAGGAGGAATGAGACAGTAAGTGTCCTTGGTGAGAGATTCAGAAGCTAGGAAAAGTACTACCTAAGTAAAATTTGAAATCGTCATCTTATTTATTAATTGTACCTCGCAGTTTTACACAGAAAACAGAATGGATGTTTTAATAAACATAATTCCTTTATCTTTCATTCTTGACATTGAGTATGATAATAATTACCACTTGCTAAAACAGTTGGCCATCTCTACAGTAACAGTTGAAAGTTGAAATATCATGTAATATCTAGCTAAATTTATTGACACCTAGGGCCATTAGTGTTATATGAAATTCGATATTTAGAGCACAAATTTGATAACTGAAAATTATTCACAGATTATTTTCAGATTTGATGATAAAATTGGTTTTATAATATTTTCTGATTTTAAATACATTTGAATGCCGCTTCCATTCTAATGTATTTGGATAGTGGCATGGTTAAGTTTTCAAACTGACAGTACCATTTCTTTAGTAACAATATGATAGTGACAATATGGTAATTGTATGGTAATTGCCCTTTGATACAAACTGAAAATGGATGTGGTCTGCAATGGTTGCAGATGGATACAGAATTATCAGTTCCCATACAAACTTCGTTAGGGTAGATTCAGGGACTTTCGCTGGTGATATTGTTTTATCCAAACGCTAATTATCTTGTTGAGCATACTCTCAAAACTCGGATTCCTTAAGACAACATCATCCCAGATTTGCTCTATATGAATACAAAGTCATCACGAAAAACAAATTTGAATTGAATTTTCTTTTTTAGATATTTCATCACTATGTCATTTGGTTGTTATTTTTCTTATCAGTCAAAATGCTGTTTTTTCACAAAGTTAATGTAGAGATTTTCATAGTTCAACAATATAATTATACTTATATACTTAAGCCGTTCCGGCGTGATTTCGTTTGCAAGGCGGAACATTGGTTCGATTCCCGGTCGCGACTTGATTGTTTCAATTTCCTTTCCTATGTTTGTCAGCCTCTTGTTCACTTTCGGAAGCCGTTCCATAATGACTTCATGAAGAAGGCAAAGGGACCCCACCTCAATATCTTTCCCCAAGTGATTCTATGGGAATTCTTGCGAATTTCGTAGACTGTTAGCCAATCTAGGGACTGAAATACTTAAAAAAAATATGCATAAATTACCTTCTTTCAGTAATCAGAAAATATTAAAATAAATTGACACCAGCGTTCTAATTTTAACATTTAATAGTCCCAACTACTACATATAAAATGGGCATTAATCTTTCAGGTGCGAAGTCGCCATTTTTTGTATCTTTATAAATTCTTAATCAGCCCATATCAAACCATCACTTTGAGTGCTTGGTTGCTCTTTAGTAGGGGAGATCCACGTTTATTCACATAAAAAGTAGCTTTCTCACTGAACAGAATGCAATCTTTTGAAAAGTTGGGTTTATTATCCAGACATACTAGAACACTCGCCCATTTCCATTCTACAGTCTGGATCATTCTTGTTTACCGGTCGCGCACATGTATAGGTGAAATTTTGCTGTCTTCAAAATCTTTTGAATTGTGAACGTTCGGCGAGTCGACTTCTTTGGGCTCGCCATCACCGATGCTTCATTTCATCTGTTACGGATAATCTCCAGAACGAGGTTGTCCATCGCACTGCCAGTTTCCTTAAATTTACAAACAAATTTTGCAACTGCGCTATATGACTCAGGATCTCTTTTTGATGACATATATTGAAGTGATTTTGTTAATCATCCAAACGACCAGCCATCAAGGCCATTCAAAAACATCACCTCCACTCATTTATCCTTTATCATTTCTATTTTTCTTATGCCTCCAAGAACACTGTAAAAGCAAACTGTTATTCAACTTATAGTTTAGAGTTGGTTCCAAAAGTTCGATGTGCTAATGAGATCCTTAAAGACAAAACAAGATCGTGGAAGAAAGTCGTCTTTAGATGAAACGCGATGAAGGCAGATCTTTACACAACAGCACGTGAGCTTGGAAAAAATTAGATACAATGAATGAAGTAAACATCTTTACTGATACGATTTGCTGAAAGATCGATAAAACTGCATTGTGTGACCTGTACTATGCTGATTTTGAAGAATGGAAATGGTCGATTAAACGAGATTCTGAAAGGCAAGCGGAAAAGATCGTGGCTCGATGGCGAGACAGCCTAAAGCATTTCTCAAAAGCGAAATTCAGCATAGACAGAACGTTGCAATTGTAATTAAGAACTGCAGTCGATATTATTAACTAACTAAAATTGGACGAAATGCTTTAAAAGTTCCGGAATAAAAAGAACTGGGGTCAATCGCAGAGTTTCTATTCTTCGTTACGACAGTGCAAGTTACATGTGTCAAAGAATGACCTTCCCAAGTTGAACAAATTAGATCAAGATTCTTCTTCAACCTAAAATGAGATCTCTTCTATAGAATTTCACCTTCAACTGGCAATTTTTTGAACAATAAACTGTTGAAATTTTTGAAGTGTGGTAAAATGATTTCTCTTATGGAATAGAAACCATGATCGTATAATTGTAATTAATTTTTGTAAGTCAATTCTCTAAATGAAATTTAAGCAGGTGTGGAGGCTTCATTTTTGGAATATTAAAACAAGCTTTCAAATCAGGAGTTGCAGAAATTGTATCGGAGACTTCACTAAACTTAGATACTGTGATTTCAAAAGAAGGGACACAAGCAGCAGCGTTATCGAAAAGTGGTAAAGTAAATGGTGATTAAAATTAAATTTAACGTGCGTGCAAGATTATTACATAACAGAAAAAAAAGAAACGCACATAACTAAACAAAAATCTACTGAGCTAATTTTGGTTTTTTTGTGCTGGGAATCGCAGAGGCACCGTTTCGAGTTTCAACACTCTCTTTAGTCCGATCTCGTCCAGCATACCAAGATCAGTGAAGAATGACATTATACAAAACGGACAAACGAACAAGACAAGACCCTTCATTATAAAAAAAAACATCAAAAAACAAATCAGGAATAAAAGGGATTATAATAAATTCACGCTAGCACAAAAAACTAAAATTAGCTCAGTGAATTTTTGTTTAGTTATGTGCGTCTCTGTTTTTTCTGTTATGTAATAATCTTGTACGCACGTTAAATTTAAGTTCAATTACTAATGTTTTATTGAATAAATCCTTTCTAAGCTAAGCAGAATGCTAGCGTGACAATAGATACGATTCTGTGGAATTGTAAACTTAAAAAAATACATTTTTCTTCATATTCAAAAAGCATCATCAAATATTTGGAGATTATCGGACTTCTTGAATGATTGATTATCCTTACCCAGGGAACCATAACTCTTAGACAAACCACATCTTCTAAAGGTTTTTCTTTTTTACCCATCTGAATAAGATGAATTTCTTTTTAGTTGACAATTTCCCCAATAATCTTAACTGAAGGTTCTGCTATTAAGAAATTAACAACAACAATTAAAATAATAATAATAATAATAATAATAATACACCATAATTTATAATAATATCAACTAAAGCATAGTAAAGGAGGACTTTGTTTTTGTTGGTTATAGAGTTTAGTTTCTTGTAAATAAGAGTATTCACAAGTATTTTTTTCTAAAAAAAATTGTGTTTTATTTGAGATTATCTATTATTTTATTTATAAAATTGTCAGGATAATTTTCTATTTCTAGATAACATATTTTTATATATTTTTCTATAGTTTGTTTCTATAGTTAAATTTATTAAATTAGTAATAAACTATAGAAAAAAAAATCCAGAAATCTGAACTAAAAATAAAACAAAGGAAATTCATCCGCTGTCCTCCGACTTATTTTATAAATTTTCTATTATTTTGCCTAAATAATAATATAAGTAATATTTATAGTTACAATACTATAACAGAAAGAATACTATAATTAGGCCATTGCTAACCAGTAGCTATGAAAACTCTTAGACAGCCTATAAGTTTGTATTCATTAAATAATGAATTCAATAGGAAAGCTAATTAATGGAGTTTGAAATTAATCGACGACAAATGAATGGCAGAATAACGTTCAGTGTGTTATATCTTTTTTAACCTACTTAAGTGAGATTCATCGAATCATTCAGTGTGAGTATATCTCTTAAAAACTTTTGAACCATTGCATGGATGTTCTTGAAACTTGGATTTCGAAAATATATTTTTGAGGCTTAAAGACAATATAACTTGAAAAGTGTTTTCCATTGGATCTTCTTGAAAACTTAGCTTTAGAACATGAGCATCTATTTCTATCGATGTCTCACACATTAATATTAATCTTCTAAGCTAATAATTGAGCATGTTTTAATTATGGAAATCATGTGAATTTACTTTAGAAAGCGGAAATGTTTATGTATTGGGTTGACCAAAAACTTCGTTCGGTTTTCAAGTAAGAATAAAAGACACATTTTTCATTGTCACCATTAATTTTATTGAACAATTTCTTCAACGGTTTGTTCCACTACCTTCTGCCATCTTTCAGGCAACTTCATAATTCCAACTTCTCAAACCTCCTTATCTTTTTGAGAAAAGAAATGTTCCTGGTGCCTTCGGTGTCTTCCAGGGATTTGATTTTTTCCTTTAAGAGAATTTTGTAAAGACCAAAATAAATGGAAATCCCAAGGTGCAATGTCTGGTGAATACGGTGGATGAATCAGAACTTCCCAGAGAAGCTGTAACAGTTTTTGTCTCGTCATCAAAGAAACATGCTGTCTTGTATGCTTATTGTCTTCCATCTTCAATATTAAATTGGCGACACAAAATTCTCCAAGTTTAATCAGTTTTTGTTTTAAATGCAAGCAGATATGACATAATACAAATTAACAAAATGGTGTCGAATGACGTTAAAGACACTTAAGCGCTACTACAGCATCTTACGTAAAAAAACCGTAGGAACTTTTTGGCCAACCCAATACATATTTGTTTATATTCAGGAGATATTAGAATTTGAAAATAATTTTGACTTTTTATTTGTTGTCATGACTATAAAAAAACATTTTTTTTAGTTTTGACATTTTCTTATTTACATGAAAACTTGTATATCTATTATTTGGAAAATAGTATTTATTTTTGCTTTAATTGTTTTTGATCTTTAAATTTGAATTCAATCTATCTGTGATCATGTACAACAATATACAAGACAGACAAGAAGTAAATACTACTTAAATCATAGACTCTGTGGATTAACAATTCTTTGTAATTCTACTTTTTTATATATTCCAATGTATTAAATCATTAAACATTTCAGAAGTTAACTTTAATTCCAATTTTAAAAATTCCAAAAATATAATTAAAAAGTTATATTAAATTAATGTTAATATTTATGATATTAATTATGGAATATTATATAATTTTTGAAATCTTTTAAAAAATTAAACGAAAGTGTGAATAACATTAATTGAAATAAATAGTTTGAAAACTGATATTATGTAACTAAATAAGAAATAGAAAAAATATGGAAAGATATTTTTATCGATCTCAGTTGAGATGTTCAGTATTAAAACTAACGACTCACTTAAACTAGCCTGTTTTCCACTAACAATTATTAGGCAACAGGCTATTTCCAGGGAGAGATATATGACGTCGTATTTGTATGTAACAATTGAACGTAAATTTTCCAGTTATTTCGAAGCATGAAGGTGGAAGAAAATTTGGTGTATAGATACATCACAAACACACGAGGTCTGTAGATAATGGTGTCTATAAATCAGTATTAGGGCTGTATGCTTTTCATTGGTTGAAACCGTCCATCGTCTAAAAGGCCAGGTTCATTTTGATGTCTACAAAATAATAAACAAGAAGCTTTACTACCTATCATCTTTAAAGTTCCCAATGGCATTTAATTATTTCGCTCTCCCGATGAAATTTCACCCTGCATCTTCCCCCTTCTTGACAGTAGCAATAAATTTCCCGCCCTGATTACTTTACGCGAGGCCGAAAGAATATCTGCTATCTTTCCAATTCTGCAATGACTTCATTAAGTCTATCTGTCTATGCACTTTTCTCTTTTTTGTGTGTTGATATTTTTAATTTGCTCCACTCTTCCAACTTTTTTGCGTACAATATTATTCTTATCAAATGAAAATGATTAATTGCTTAAAGGTACTTCAGATTCCTTCTCTACTAATAAATAAAAGCAAAACTCACAAAATTACCTCTACTAAGCCTTCACTAACGAATAATAGCTTAGCATCTATCCTAAATAATCTTTGCTATAAAGGGGATGTGTAAGTAATTTTCAACTTACAGAAACATTAGATCAAAAAGGAAAAAAATGCCACAAATCCTTATTTGTCGAATTATTTCACTTTATACATAAAAAAATTTCTAGTTAATACACTTTCCACAACTTATTTAATGTTTCTCATTTGTCTGATTTCTTTCCTCATAAGCTAAGTTATTATTTATTGCTTCTTATTATTCGAATTTCCTTATTAACTTTTTATTCTCTTCTCTAAATCATCAAGCCAGTCATTACATTGTCTATCCCACATTTTTATCTGATAAAAGTTAAATAGCGTTTTTCCCTTTTGTATTTCTAAAGCTAAAACTAATTTGTACTCGTATGCTTTAAAAGTTTTGGTAAGTTTGGAGTTAACAAATTGAAAATAGATTGTTTACAATTATTTCTCTAAGTAATCATCTGTTATTAATTAGTTAAATTTAAAGGTCATTTGATAGATCTTTCAGGATATTAAGCCACATCTTGTCTGTAGCACTTTCAAATGCTATCTAGAATTAAATAAAATGCTTTGTAGAACTAATTAAATAAAATATAATTCAAAGCCTCAATAAAAGCTGTTTTAAAATAATAAAATGCACTATGTAGCATTTCAAACTTAATAGAGAGTTTACAAAATGGAAGCGAATTTTCAAATTAACCAAATGAATCACTTTAATATAAAAAAAAGAAAAGATTAGCTGTTGACTTAAAAAGAAAATCAGTAGAGCATGCAGGATAGATGTTAACACCTGTTTTTAAACGTTTTTATTAGGTAGGACTTAGGCAAAGGATTAAGGAAAAAGTTACCTTTTCACATTCAGAATGCTGAGCATTGATAAGAACAGTGGAAATTTTGCTAAGATGAACTAAAATTTAATTTGAAAGAATCAGCCACACAATAGATTCTACGACTATTAAACGGTGGCGAATTTCATGTGATTGTCTGCTGTTTCTGAATTGGGGTGGGCTGTAGTTCTAATTAGGCCGCCTTGAATTTGCAATTAACATATGATAAATAACGTTTTAAAGAGGAAATGCTTTTTTTTTACCTTTAAGGCCATTTTCAAGACCACTTTGCCATAGGTTTTCAGCTACGAGTATATACCTGAATATGTTTCCTGAATACTTTATTTCAATCAACCTTACAGCTGTTCGCCTAATTTAGCTTTCTCAGTTGTTGGAAATGACTGATTAAGAGAGAAAGGAAAAGACGAATAGAAACAGAAGAGACAGCAACATTAATATACTGGAAATCCAAGAATTTAGTAACTTCAAAGCCTCTGAAAATGTGTCTGTTTATTCAATGCATCACCAATCCAAATTAATTATTCTGCCAATCTTTTAGAATAATATTTGTCATTAATTAGTTCCAAAATAATTGTTCATTATTTTTCTAAATGTTGTCAGTCATACAATATTTATATATCATCTCTTCTCCCTGAAGGTTTATTTTGCTTACTTTACAGATGTAACGTTTATGTTTGACTACATTTCATTTTCTTTTCATAGTGAAACTTTAAGCACCAGCGTAAATTAGCAGCTTTTCACATTTTATTGTTATTGTATTCTATTATTATTCTGTTCTTTTCTTTCACAGTTGCTTTCATTCTGTTTGCTGATTCTGTTAATTTTGCTTTCCTTTATTTCCTCAGCTCATGAATCACCATCGTATCTTAGAATTTTAGTTATATTTTTTTAAAAGGGTGTTTTTAATTTTAAAAGCAAAATTCGTCATAATATGGTAATAACTACAAAAGAGGCAATCCCCTGTAAGGATGTAAAAAACAATTTCTCAACACTTGGATTTCATTATCTACTTTTAATATACAGGTCTTTCAGAAATAAAGATACAAATTGATAAGGATGTCGTATGAGAATGGTACAGAGTATAGTAAAATGAGAAGCATGGATGGACAGAAAAAGTATTCAAGTCTTATTTGTTGCCTTATAGATATTCAATATGTCCGGCTTTAGTCACTCGACAGACTTCCAACCGATATGTCGCGATAGTCGAGTTACTGCACACTCGGTGCAACAAGTCTGCATCAATTCTTAACAAGTATTATGGGTATCTTTAGCTCTTGCATGTTTGCAGGGAGAGGTGGTACAAAAAACAATGTCCCTGACGTAGCTTCCCAGGAACACGGCGTCAAGTCATACAGTATTGATGCAGACATGTTGCACCGATTGTGCAGGAACTCGACTCTTGCCTGGACTCTGCACCATTCTCAAACAGCATCATTTTCAAATAAAAGCTTTTATTTCTGTAAGACCCTGTGTAATACTGAGTTACTATTTTCAAAAAAGAAACTTTTATTTTATTTCAGATTTTTTTATATGTGGAGACGTTCGTTAAAACATTAACTTATTCCATTCTTTAATTATTGATTTTTATCTACTTCTTTATTATTAGAAAATCCAAATAAATTAACTTTGTCTATTAACCAACATCGTGGAACGATGCTCATAAATGGTCCACCAAATAACATAAGGACAATTAGTTTAGTATCAATCTCTCCGATCTCTCGAAAGTGATTTTCCTTATCCTAAGCTAAAATTGGTTAACCAATTTTCTTAAAATTTTCTTAAAACTCTCTAGGATGTTATTTATGCACAACTGCAACGACGAATGTAAGTATATTTCCATCCATCATTGTTTTTGTAATAAATTTAAATGTCTCAGAAAATTACGTTTTGCAAAGAATATTTACTCTATTAGCTACAGGCTTATGTATCATTTACCTAATGAGAACTCAGCAGACATCATTGAGAGTCAATTTTCAGACAAGGGGAGGAGGAGGAGTGATGGTGAATGAAGATTAAACTAAGCGTGCTGATAGTAGCTGCGTCATTAGTAACCACAGTATCAGATTTTAAAGAAATCATTCAAATCTATATAGTATTGATTCCGGATGTCGTTGTGGAATGAGAGTGGTAGAGACCAAATAAATGTGCCAGTCTCTTAAGTTGGACAATGCTAAGCAATGTTCCAAACTTTATGGAAATCCGTCGAGCTGTTTCAGCGTGATGCACATAGAAATACATAAACAGAGAAAAGACAAACAAAGAAATTTTGGAGATTAATACATATTAAACAAAACATGATGAAGCTATATTTAAAAAAAAAAAAAACTTATATTTATAGGGATTAGTTATCAACGAATCGGATTTCCTAATGTCTTCATAAGTACTGTAAATGAGTTATAAAAACATTAAAATTTTCGAAAAGAATGAAATAATAATTCATTGCTAAAAAACAACGTTCGCAAATTTAAAGGATAGCTACAGCTCTTAAGAAGGTTCTGTCCGTTCCTCCGTCACCATTTCTACAGCCTAAACTGTAAGTCGTAGAGACATGACTGATTCCTTATTGGAAAACTTATAAATTTCAGAACGGGGAAGAATACGACTTCCGGTCTGCGGCCAATTTCCGTTTCTCACAAGTAATGGAAGTGGCCGAAATTGAAATATATCACTACCTTCACACGCCAAATTACATGTGGGATAGACATCAATAATATCCAATTCGAACTGTAGAGGTGAGGGAAAATGTGAGTTGTGATCTGAGGAAATTTTCTGTCACAGAAATTGGCCGAAAATGAAACATGTCCGGGATCGCTGTTAATGTACCTAATTTCTTTTAGTTAAGTAAAGAAAAGCTGAAGTAAAGAATATTTGTCTTTCAAATAAGTCATATATTGTGTAACAATGTCACTATTTTTTATCCACTTTCTTTTGTTTACCCATGTCTTTTCATTATTGTCTTTTAAATTATTGTATTTTCTATCGTTTTAAAAAAGAGAGGAATTCTCTTTTTTATGTTAAATTTTAATTTTTTAATTTTTGATTATAAAAACCTTGAAAAGGTTTTAAGAAATTAAAACGAAATATTGGAAAATGTCTACGGTGTAGAGTTTTCAGGAGTTTATTTATGTGTTTATCTATTTTTAAGAAGACGAAGAAAAGATATTGATGTACAGTTTTTGTAACAAAACTTAATTTCAGTATATTTGCTTTTACTTTGATGGAATTTTGAAACTTTAAATATTTTACAATTTCAAATATTATTAAAGAATAAAATTAGCTCTCCAATTTATAATTAAGTATTTTTAAGTCAATATTTGTCGCGAGTTGAATTCTAATAATTAATTAAAAATAACTGATAAACATATTAAATATTAGCAATGTTTTTATTAACGACCTTTTATTGTGAATCAATCTCAGTTATTCAATATAAAAATAAATTACAATTAAAAATTATTTAAAAAAAAAACGATTTGTTATAATATTAAAAAACAATTAATGAAAAGTTTAAAAACAAGGAAGCTATAAGTAATCAAGTTGCTTTCAAGTATTTTGTCTTTTCTAAAGGACAATATAAATTACAATGGCATAGAATTAACAAACAACGACATGTATTCTTGTTCCATCTGCAATTCACGAGTAAAGTAAACTTAGTACAAACAAAAGATGTCCTTAAAGCACAGCTGTTCAACTATCAGTTGTTAAAGTAAATATCGATGGAAATCAAAAAAGAAAACTAAATGAAGGAACCATAATTGTAATATAAGTTGTATGTTGTGGTTTCCTTTAGTTTAATTAATGTTATGTTGTTTTAGCTCTTTTCTCTGCAGTGCTGGTCTATACAGCTGGAAAAAAAAGTAGAAACTAAAGCTGTAATAGTAATAACATCTGTAGGAGAAAGTAAAGATGTATACAGGGTACTTCAAATCTTCAGCTGATGATAAAAATAATAATAAAAAAATACTGTTGCTATTAAATTAAATGCGTTAATATAGTTCAAAAATTAACACTTTTTTTGGTAAACTACATGTAAATTAAAAACTGAACAAACTCCAGTGTCGGAAATTATAAGCAGAGCAATAGAATAAAAGGCCATGTCACAGAATGCTTCCGATAGCTGCTAAATGGTTATATATATTTCAGAGAGTAAATTCTGTAAAGTTCTTCATGTATTCTATTACTGTGCTGGTCATTACTGTCTTCATGAAATGGATTCTTCAGAAACCACATAGTAGGCAATATTTTCTATTCCTACCTTTATATTCTCCTTAACCCTTAATACAATGTCCGAATCTTTAAAATACGGATCCAATTTAAAAGTTTGGCGAGGCCGTTCTGATTGCAATGAGGAAACCACTACAGAAACGAGAACTTCGTTGTTCTTTGATGTCAGAAGATCTCTGACACTGAAATAAATTTCTTAACATTTGTACGTGGGCTAAATTTTCAGGTTGCCATTTTGAAAAATTTATGTTATTAGTTTTCAGTCTAAATTTATTGCTAATTGGAAACACAGGGCAGGCAATAGTTGTTTAGATTAAACTAGGCGTCTGTAAATAAAAATGTTTTTACTCACAGTTTTGAGATTTAAATCCTTGATCATTAATTCTATTCCTATTTCACGGGTTATTATCTTTCAAATTAACTTTTTGTAGAATTTTGCTCATTAAGTTTCCTCAACCCAAATCAGAATGGCATTATTTTCTCTGGGTTATTATAATAAATTATTCATAAATAAACCAGAAAATATGATTTTATTTAAAGTTGCTTCGTAACAAAGTTAGCAAAATTTCAGAAAAGCTTTATATCTTTCGAATATTATAAAAAAAAATCCTATTTTTACTAATACTAAATATTATTGAATACATTGTTGATTTCAGAAATGCTGCTTTCATTACTTATTTGCATAGTAAAAATTTAAAAAAAGGCTAATCAGTTAATTTCACTTAAAGTTTTGTTTCTGTCTTTTTTGTCTTTTTTGTTTTAGTGTTTTTTTTTGTTTCAGTCTTTTTTGTGTCTACCTTTGGTTCGTAAACAAGCGGTTATTTGGCTTTGCATAGATGCATATAGTTCAGTGTCCTGAAGTTCAGCATGTCAGATGGTTCCAATTGATGGGTCAGTTCAGCGATAGTCAGGGATGGATGTAAGCGGCATATCATCATGCCCAAACATGTTCGATTGGCGATCGGGCTGGCCCAGGAACAACATTACGTATGCAGTCCTGGGAGAACCGTACCGTGTGTGGCCGGGCATTATTCTGTTGAATAATAACCCAGGGATGCTGCGACAGGAAAGGCATCACAGCATGTCGTAGAATGTCGTCACGTACCGTTGGTCCGTGAGGGTCGTAGGAAGGATACCAAACTACTCCGGCTATCGTAGGAAATGACTTCCCTCACAGCCTCTTCCGGTATGCGAGCCGTTTGCTGTTCCACGCTAAAGGCAGGATCCTATGCTGACCGGGCCGCCTCCAGACACTTGAAGGTGGTCATCGACACCCAGTGCTAACCGTGACTAATCAATGAAGTTAACACGACTCTACTGCACAATATTCCACGTTGATCGAATGCAGTGCACCGCTGCGACCTGTGCCGGTCAAAGGTAGACGGCGTAGTGGTCTCCTCGAATAAGTCCCAGTGCCGCTAATCGTCTGTCAACAGATCTGAATGGTCATTTCCTTATTTGTAGAATCGCAATATGGTCACAGATGGTCCGAACTCGGTGTTGTTCGTGTGGCTTTCACATTCGTTTGATCCTCTCATTCTGTCTCCTTTGGTCGTCCAATGCCAGCGTTCCGCTGGGCTGTGCCCTCCTCGATACTCCAACATCGCCCGATTGCCACGTCGTTCCGGGCCAAATACGGTGATTTGACCAACCGTCCAATGCTACGATCTCGCTGAAACTGGCTCAATTGCTAGTAAGTGCACGGATCCTACTTTGAGGTATTCTCATAGTCCTTGCAATCCGATGTGACAATTGTCGGGCGAACTTTCTTCTTGATATACTGGTAACCTCCTCGATACTCGGTTCCCATGCTCTGTGGAGGGCCACTATTAAGTCATTGGCCATTCTAATCCTTTTCTAAATTCGGCCCTAAGATTTTTGAATGTTGCGTGTCGAGGTGATCGGACAATTTTCTCGGGAATGTATTTAAGACATAATTTTACTTAATATACATATTAAAAATAACACACATAAAATAAATATAAACGTAATTTCTTAATTTCTAAACATAATTGTACAATTTCATTCTTCAATTATTTGCACTTAACATTCAATACATTCCTAGAAATGCAAAATGAGGAAAAAAAAAAAAAAAAAAACAAGGACTTATTTTGATCATAATTTGGTAAAAATATATTAACTTTTTCTAAAATTATTTCTTCTGATTAAGCTCTATTTAATGGTGATATCGTTTAAATAAGGTGGTCAGTAAATTCTTATAATATTGGTGGTAACATTAAAAGAAGAAGCAAATAAATTAAACTTAGATTTTCACAGAATCAGCTGTTTAAGAAGATAAGTAATGTACAAAAGCATAATATTTTTAATTTAGTCATATAGGAAAAAAAAAGCGATATTAAAAGAAAAAGCAAATAAATTATACTTTTATTTTTTACAGAATCAGCTGTTTAAGAAGATAAGTTATATACAAAAGCATAATATTTTTAATTTAGTCATGCGGGAAAAAAAAGTCTTTGTCTTTTATAAGGCGGAAATAAAATTTCAGGAATCAAGCTGGCACAATGAATAATTGTCCTATTTTCATTCTATATTTATACTTCTTTTTGGTTTATGAAGTTTATTTCATTCATTATTGCCTCGAGAGACCTTCTACGATAATAACTTCTTTAGAAGTGAATCTTTTCAAATTAGTCAGTTCGTGTGTTTGTTTGTGTATGTGTCCATGTATCCTCTCTCCCCAGTAACATTTGAACTTTTTGGAGAAAATCATTAACTTTTTGGAAAAGTCATGAAACTTTCTATATATAATAATTGCTGACTTTTATATTTGAAATCTTTTCTAAGTAGGTTCTTGTCGAGGAATTAACGCTGGGAAGTGATAAAAATTGCGCTAGAAAAGCATTACAGGCTGTAACATGGATTTACATCAATCTCTTAAACAACACAAATTATTCCTTTTTAACTATGATGGCGCGTGGTTTGATATGAATGAAATTAATCAGACTCAGACAACCTAATTTTTACTTGTGAATAATTTTCTATTGAAAATTAAAAAAATGAAAAAATGAGACACTTCTACTATAATAATAACGACAATATTTACTCAAACGTTTCATCCAATACAATAGGATTTTGTCAATCCTATAAAATTGAAAAAAAATGCTAGTGTATTTGATGGAACGTTTGAACAAATATTGTCATTATTATTGTAGTAGTAGTGTGTCTCATTTTTTTTTCCAGAATGAAGAATCAAACAACTTAATGTGGATGAGAATAATGTAATTTATTATATATTTCAGAAAATGCAAAATTTGTAGTCATCAGAAATCAAAATTTAAAATTAACCTTTCATTTATCATTCTCTTTATTTAAAAAAAAGCTAAAAAACAAATTAAGAATAACATTTCAAAGAAAGAATATAGTCTTTTTTTTAGTAATTCTGCTTTCTTTTGTAATTTTAAACTTTTAATACCACTAATGCCTTCGTTTAAAAGAAGTCAGGTGAAGTCAAAAAGTCATTTGTTAAGTAAACGAAAATGATAATTTTAACCAATCTTTTTGAATTGGCTTTTAGCTTCAAAAATCCTCAATTAGCTAAAGCCAACTCTTTTCCGAAAAGCCAAAAGCTCTTTAAAAAGAATGAAAAATTAAGGATTCTATGATAAACGATATACTCGTGTCTAAATCCCTCATTAATCTTGATTCCGCGTAAGACTCCATGTTAAAGCCAGGCTGTGATCTCCACCGCCGCTGGTGTTGAGATTTATTGATTCCACATCTTAAAGCCTAGAATCACTATGTCAGAAAATTGGTAATTATCTTATACACTGCCTAAAACTAGCTTGTACCAAAGTTATTATGAACTTAATCTCGGTAATAATCTTAAAAAAATCCTTGTTCTTAGAGTGAATTACAATTTTAGAGAATTAGAATTTAGAAAAACAGGAAAGGAAACTTCTTAAGTGCTTTAAGCATCAAACTTTAATCAACCGGAAATACAACAAACAGATTATGTCTTCCGTGAAACTTGGTTAGATAAGTAAACTTGACCTCCTGATGAACTGAAATGAGCTGGAAAAATGCTCAAGACACATCGAAACATCGAAAGTCTTTCATCCGTATATTTTGGTTTTGCTTGATGTTCTAATTTGATTTCCGAAATAATAAAATGTTTCTAATTTCAATAAAAGAATCCTTTATATTTTTCAGTTTTGAAAGTAAAAATTACATCGCTCTTGATTCCATTTACTTTCTTATTCAAATGTAAATAATGAAAGTAATGAAAATAAAATTATATTGAGAAAGGAAGTAGCTTTAAACATAGATAAATAGATATGTTTAAATAGATAGATGTAAAATACTATGGTACTTAATAGAGCAGTCTTTAACCTACATGTCGGAGAATCATTTACTTAATGTTGGATGATGAGAACGTTTTTAATAATAGTACAGCAGTAAGTAAGGAAATCCAATGAAATCAACATGAAATCTGGAAATATAATGGATATAGTGAGAGAATATAGTGACTTCTAACTCATTCTTTGTTTTTATAATGCTTAATATAAATACTTTTATCTCCCAAAAGGGCGATTCCATCCGTGGAAACATCTCATTTTAACTCTTTTGACTTACATCAATGAAAATTGAAAAGCTAATTTAGAGCTGAAATAGTCTTTGAGAATTTTTTTTGTGATAGGTCATTCAAGTAGCTCATGTTCAATCAATGGATCAGAGAGATTCCTTGAAGAAAGAGTAGGTATTGATATAATGGGTAAGAACATATGTATCTTTAACTATCGATGTGGGAAATGTAAAACTGATTTACAATTCCAAAACTTAACAAATAAGTATCGAAGAGTGCAAAATCAGTATATATTTTCTCTGATTAAAGAAGCAAAGTTTTTTAGAAGTAAACTTTCTTACACAGTACTACAATACAGATGAAGTTAAAATATACTTGAATCGTTAACAGTGTTGTAACTAAAATTTTGCCTTAATTAATAGAACTAATAAACTCCCCGCAATTAAAAGAAGAAGAAGCAGTTTCACGTGGTATAGGAATCAAGTATTTATTTTGAAAATTATGATTAAACAAATAAAACATTTAATAATTTTATAGCTTGTATAACTTAATTTTAAGGGTTAAATACTCTTAACCCTTTTTGTTCGTGTTAACGATTCAATTTATATTTTTATATCAGTTTCTCTTGGACAATTCTTTAAATCTTCAATTTTTGTTAACTCAGTTATGTTTATGATTTTAAAACCAGCATTTTCTAATTTTTGAAGGTAATTTCAAACTTGCATTTTTTTATTCGAAGAAAAGTTTGTGCTTTGTTGTCTTTTGAATATCGAAGCGATATTCGTTAACAGTTCTTTGAAATTTCTGGTCTTCGACACCAAGAAAATGTTTGCCATTCAAGTAACCATTTGAATTTACGGTTGTTAAGCAGCACATACGAAGTGCCCCTTCCGTGTTCTATACTTTACTCATCCCATTTGTCGTACTTTACGTCTTTATTTATTTTACCTCTCACTTGAATATGTTTTATGGAATAAATAAATATTTATTGATATTGAAGTTCAAATATTACATATAAATTCTAAGTTAAACATGAAAAGATAGCACTCCTTTAACTTTTAACTTTGGAAGTTGGCTCCTTCCAAAGCTTTCGAACATAGGTACCAACAGTTTCGCTGCCATCGGGATTTAGCTATGATCGGGTGGTCAATCCGATGCCGTCCAGCCTCGAACTTCGGGGAAAAATCCGAACCCAGTTTTTCAGAGGGCTGGTTGAGCCGTAAGACTGGTCTTGAGGAGAAACCGCTAATTTTCCGATCTCTGCCTTGAATTGAATCTGATCCCTGAAACCCATAGCCATACATCTACCCAACTGGTTATCATGGAGGCTCACTTAAATTTTCCCGATAACGATATTATATTGTTTTTTATTAATTGCTATTTATTAATAGAAAGCTTCCATGAATGGATCGATTAAAAAAACTATCTTATTTTGTGTCTCTTTTTGTAAATGGCACAATAACTGACTTTACAAATTTATAGTTTCTCGTTACATAAGAAATATGCATGAATTAAAAAGTGATCAAACACAAAAAGCTACTTAAAGCTGTTAGATGCGAAACATTTCAATTTGTCACAAAAGGTTTTGTGATCCTTACAAACTTTCTCGTTATCTGCATTAAATATATCTGAAGTATTTACATGACAAGGATATTAAGGAAAATATAAAATAGAAGGTGGTCATAAATGGTTCGGACAGCTGCTTCAACGAATCCTATTCAGAAACTATTTCGATAAGACCGCCATTTATCAATTTTCTGCATTAAAGCAGAAATTTAAGGGATTTATTTGCACAATTTAAAACTATTTATGTGTTTAGTTTGTGCTGCTACTATTGATGAATTAGCTTATACGAAGTCCACTGCTATTATTATCATTTAATAATATCTTAGTACTAATTTCTACTTTCTTATTTCTATCAATTTATGTTTAACAAACATGTAGTTAATAAACGTAATGTATAGATACCGTAAGAAACAGGAAAGAGAACAAATATATGGAAAGGCTAGAATCTCCAATATGGTAATTCTAAAAAAAAAATGTTTTTAATTTACACTTATAAAAAGGGAACTGAACATAAAGATTCAAAACGTACTCTGTTTTATGTTTTTTAATATTTTTAATGATCATGTGCCGCTTTAAGGAAAATTTTCCACTTTCAAGATGGTAAAACATATGTACAATCTTCTTTAGTATTCTTACTTATTAGAATGCATTGATTTTCTAATACAAATTGACTTCTATTTCGTTCACACAATTTTTCATTTATCAATTGTATATCAACTCCAGAAAACTACAAAATAACTGCAATAATAAAAAAAATAAAAATAAACAAACATTAAAAAATTTAGAATGTTAAACTCCAGAGCAATAATCCAGCTTAATCATTAATGCTTAGTGCAGAGCTTAGTCTACTCTACTATGCTCAATCTAATATAAAAAGCCTTAATTAAATGAATTAATTGCGAAAATCAAAGAAATTGGCTTTCTTGGTAGACAAAAAAGATAAATTAACATTTGTAGATTTTCTTTTTACTTATGAACGTTGAGGGATTTTGCTTCACAGTGTCTGGATTCGAATTTTGGGCGGATTTGAAAAAAAGAAATGCAATTTTAAAGTAAGTAAATGTAATAAGCATTTGAACTTAGGTTTCCTGAGAGAGACTCATATCCCTGACTTGTGATTTTACCAGCCATAAGCATTATCTCTCCTAGCCTTGCAGATCTCTTCTGCAGTTCTCTTTTATGTGTTTCTTTACTGTTTTTACATTGATGCATATTTTTTATGCACTAAAGCAGCTTGGCAAAATTATTTGGACAAATGCCTCAACTTGACTTATATCTAAATGTTATGCACATTTCTCAGATAAGAGCCGGTAGCTCAGGCTGTCCAACATTTTTGGCATTCAGCCGGATTTTAGATACGATTCTGAAGCCATGGATGGCTCGTACAAAATCAAAACAGAAACAATGATATGAAAATAGAAACAATGACTTCATCTTTAAAGTGTGATTAGCCAATTCCCATGATTAAATTAATGTAACATTTAAAAATGTTTCTCACACATTTAAAAAAAGACTATTTATAGTTGAAAACAGGAAAAAAAGGTAAAAAAAAAAATATTAAAGGACTGTTTCGAGCTGCAAAAGACCATCCTTAGTTCTCATCAAAGAGTCAGAGCAGATGATGATCGTGAGGTTCTGGGGCAGTCCTTTACATTTTTTAATCTTTTTTTCCTCTTTTCAATTTTACATAGTCGTTTTTAAATGTGTTGGAAACATTTTGAAAGGTTAGATAGAATGCTATTTATCTAAGTACTAGTTCAATAATAGGAAAATAATTAATTAAAATATTAAGATTAAAGCCTAAAATCTAAGGCTAAAATATTTTGGAAAGTATGTTCTAATGTAGACTTAGCATTATACACTCATTAACAAAAAAAAGATACACCTAGAAGGAGTTGTCCGATGGAGACAAAAATTGGTGGAGAGGAAGATTATGTACAGAATAGAAAATGATTAAAATTTCAGACAAATTGAATGATTTATTTCAGAGTTACAGAGTTACAAAGTAACTAGCTCAATAAGGTGTTGACCCACCTCTACCCTGAATGCAAGCTGCCACACGACATGGAATAGAGTGATAAAGCACCCTGATGGTCTCCTGCGGTATTTCTTGCCAAATTTGCTCCAATTTTCGGGCTAGGTAATCCACATTCCCTGGTGGATGCAGTCGCCTTCCCATCATATCCTGCTCGATTGGAGAGAGATCTGGGGATCTGTCTGGCCAAGGAAGTGTTTCACAAGCTGCAAGACAGGTCATAGCAAACGTGCCGTATGTGGTCTGGCATTATCTTGCGGAAAAATAAGGCCAGGGTACTGCAAAAGGAAGGGTAGCAAAACAGGTCTCAGAATGTCGTCGACGTACCGCTGTGCTGTAAGTGTGCCGCTAATGACGACCAAAGGGGTCCGGCTATAAAGGGAAATGGCACCCCAGATCATAACTCCTGGTTGAGAGCCTGTGTGGCGTGCAATAGTGAAAGCAGAACCGGCACACTGCCCTGGGAGTCTCCAGATACGTCTGCGACGATCGTCAGGACACAGTAGGAAGCGGGATTCGTCGCTAAACACTATACGTCCCCAGTCAGCATCATTCCAACCGGATCGAGCCAAGCAACGCTGTAATCTGGCCCGACGGTGTGCAGACATGAATGGCAGGTGTCGTAGCGGTCGGTACGAGCGTAGATGTCGCTCTCTCAGCCTTCTGTGAATGGTTATGGTGGATACTCGTGTGTGAGTCGCACGTCTGATGGTTGATAACGATGATTCAGGCACTGTGACAGCTGATCTGACAATCACTCTATCCTCCCGCTCTGCTGTGGCCTTAGGTCGACCGCTACCTTCATTACGCTGAAATCTGCCATTGTCCACCCATTCCTGCCAGCATCTTTTAATCGCCGCATATGACTTCGACCCATATGCTTATGACGCATATGACTTCGACCCATATGCTTATGACGCATATGACTTCGACCCATATGACGAGCGATTCTCCGATTTGCCCAACCTGCCTCTTTCAATCCAATGATACGACCTCTTTAAAAACTCTGACAGTTGCACGTAATGAGCTCGAATCCTGCGGCGAGGCATTTTTTTCAGTCGTTGAAAGTTATCCTAATTCGCAATGCAACAGAAAGTTTGACCATCAGATTGAGAATCGCTTCTTATATACACCTGCTGAGTGCGCAGTTCCGATGCACTGTAGCTCTCGCTATTCATGCATTGGACACCAAAGTTTAATCATTTGCATGGGCGGTCCCAATGTCTTTGCATACGAAATTTCATTACAATCGGACAACTCCTTCTAGTCATCGTTTTTTTTTGGTAATGAGTGTATTTTCAATGCAATTTCGAAGAAACTATGGTCTTTAGCTGCCTGTAGGTTTAAGGTTGACATCCTAGTGTCTCATGACCAAAATACTGCTTTCGGAATTTGAAACAAAGAAAGTAGAGGGAATACTTTCTAAAGTTTACTTATTTATGTATTCGCGTTTTAAACAAGAATAAATAATATTATTAAACATAATCCACCAGAAAATAAATGTCATAAAATACATTTATTAACTGAAAAAAACGAATTTTCAAGGAGATAAAATTCACCGTCTCCTCTTTTTCAAGCCTTTCACATTATAATAATAAATAGACGAGATTCTTTTACAACAATGACCTTAAAATATTGATATTAACAATTAAAAAAACGTTAATACAATAATAATAAAAGATCATAATCTACAATATAATAATCACACATTATAATTTTTTGTATTCGTTTGATAAGAATTTGTGATTATTAATAATGTGTGATTATTATATTGTAGATTATGATTATGATAAGCCTACCTGGCTTAAAAAAGAGGAGACGGTGAATTTTATCTCCTTGAAAATTTGTTTTTTTTCAGTTAATAAATTGTAGTTTTGTGGATCAAAGGAATAAGCCGGCACACCTGATTAAATTAAACTCAATTTAATAACTAAATAAAATATAGTACAACCCGGTTTCGGTTACATTCTAACCATCTTCAAGTACATGGAAGTGACAAGTTCTGGAAGTATTTATACAAAATGGCTATGATGGAAATTTTCTTGCGGAA
>JAFIDM010002131.1:35941087-35957571 GCA_023159025.1 Thereuonema tuberculata
GACACATCGAAACATCGAAAGTCTTTCATCCGTATATTTTGGTTTTGCTTGATGTTCTAATTTGATTTCCGAAATAATAAAATGTTTCTAATTTCAATAAAAGAATCCTTTATATTTTTCAGTTTTGAAAGTAAAAATTACATCGCTCTTGATTCCATTTATTTTCTTATTCAAATGTAAAAAATTAAAGTAATGAAAATAAAATTATATTCAGAAAGGAAGTAGATATAAATATAGATAAATAGATATGTTTAAATAGATAGATGTAAAATACTATGGTACTTAATAGAGCAATCTTCAACCTTCATGTCGGAGAATCATTTACTTAATGTTGGATGATGAGAACGTTTTTATTAATAGTACAGCAGTAAGTAATCGAGGAAATCCAATGAAATCAACATGAAATCTGGAAATATAATGGATATAGTGAGAGAATATAGTGACTTCTAACTCATTCTTTGTTTTTATAATACTTAATATAAATACTTTCATCTCCCAAAAGGGCGATTCCATCCGTGAAAACATCTCATTTTAACTCTTTTGATTTACATCAATGAACATTGAAAAGCTAATTTAGAGCTGAAATAGTCTTTGAGAATTTTTTATGATAGGTCATTCAAGTAGCTGATGTTCAATCAATGGATCAGAGAGATTCCTTGAAGAAAGAGTAGGTATTGGTATAATGGGTAAGAACATATGTATCTTTAACTATCGATGTGGGAAATTCTGATTTACAATTGCAAAACGTAACAAATTAGTACCGAAGAGTGCAAAACCAGAATATATTTTCTGTGATTAAAGAAGCAAAGTTTCTTAGAAGTAACCTTACTTACACAGTATTACAATACAGATGAAAGTTAAAATATACTTGAATCGTTAACAGTGTTGTAAGTAAAATTTTGCCTTAATTAATAGAACTAATAAACTCCTCGCAATTAAAAGAAGAAGAAGCAGTTTCAAGTGGTACAGGAATCAAGTATGTAAAGGGTTTATTTGAAAATTATGATTAAACAAATAAAACATTTAATAATTTTATAGCTTGTAAAATTTAGTTTTGTGGGTTAAATGCTCTTAACCCTTTTTTGTTCGTGTTAACGATTCAATTTATATCTTTACATCAGTTTCTCTTGGACAATTCTTTAAATCTACAATTTTTGTTAACTCAGTCATGTTTATGATGTTAAAACCAGCATTTTCTAATTTTTTAAGTTAATTTCAAACTTGCATTCTTTTATTCGAAGAAAAGTTTGTGCTTTGTTGTCTTTTGAATATCGAAGCGATATTCGCTAACAGTTCTTTGCAATTTCTGGTCTTCGACACCAAGAAAATGTTTGCCATTCAAGTAACCATTTGAATTTACGGTTGTTAAGCAGCACATACGAAGTGCCACTTCCGTGTTCTATACTTTACTCATCCTATTTGTCGTACTTTACGTCTTTATTTATTTTACCTCTCACTTGAATATGTTTTATGGAATAAATAAATACTTGATATTGATTGATATTGATATTGAAGTTCAAATATTACTTAAAAATTCTAAGTTAAACGTGAAAAGATGGCTGGTCGAATCGTAAGACTGGTCTTGAGGAGAAACCGCTAATTTTCCGATCTCTGCCTTGATTTGAATCTGGTCCCTGAAACCCATAGCCATACGTCTACACCACTGGTTATCATGGAGACACACTTAAATTTTCCCGATAACGATATTATATTGTTTTTTATTAATTGCTATTTATTAATAGGAAGCTTCCATGAATGGATCGATTAAAAAAACTATCTTATTTTGTATCTGTTTTTGTAAATTGTACAATAACTGACTTTATAAAATTATAGTTTCTCGTTATATAAGAAATATACATGAATTAAAAAGTGATCAAACACGAAAAGCTACTTAAAGCTATTAGATGCGAAACATTTCAATTTGTCACAAAATGTTTTGTGTTCCTTACAAACTTTCTGTTATCTGCATTAAATATATTTACATGACAAAGATATTAAAGAAAATACAAAATAGAAGGTGGTCATAAATGGTTCGGACAGCTGCTTCAGCGAATCCTATTCCGAAACTATTTCGATAAGACCACCATTTATCAATTTTCTGCATTCAAGCAGAAATTTAACGGATTTGCACAATTAATTAAAACTATTTATGTTTTTAGTTTGTGCTGCTACTGTTGATGAATTAGCTTATACGAAGTCCACTACTATTATTATCATTTAATAATATCTTAGTACTAATTTCTACTTTCTTATTTCTATCAATTTATGTTTAACAAACGTATAGTTAATAAACATAATGTATAGATACCGTAAGAAACAGGAAAGAGAACAAATTTTATGGAAAGACAATGGCTAGAATCTCCAATATGGCAACTCTAAAAAAAATGTATTTAATTTACACTTACAAAAAGGGAACTGAATATAAAAATTCAAAACGTACTCTAGGTGTTTTATGTTTTTTAATATTTTTAATGATCATGTGCCGCTTTAAGAAAAATTTTTCACTTTCAAGATGGTAAAACATTTGTACAATCTTCTTTAGTAATCTTACTTGAAAATGCATTAATTTTCTAATACAAATTGACTTTTATTTCGTTCACGCAATTTTTCATTTATCAATTGTATATCAACTCCAAAAAACTACAAAATAACTGCAATAACAAAAAAAATACTAAAATAAACAAACATTAAAAAATTTAGAATGTTAAACTCCAGAGCAATAATCCAGCTTAATCATTAATAAAGCTTAGTGCAGAGCTTAGTCTACTGTACTACGCTCAATCTAATATAAAAAGCCATAATTAAATGAATTAAATGTGATAATCAAAGAAATTGGCTTTCTTGGTAGACAAAAAAGATAAATTAACATTTGTTGATTTTCTTTTTACTTATGAACGTTGAGGGATTTTGTTTCACAGTGTATGAATTTGAATTTTGGACGGATTTTAAAAAAAGAAATGCAATTTTAAAGTAAGTAATTTTAATAAGCATTTGAACTTAGGTTTCCTGAGAGAGACCCATATCCCTGACTTGTGATTTTACCAGCCATAAGCATTATCTCTCCTAGCCTTGCAGATCTCTTCTGCAGTTCTCTTTTATGTGTTTCTTTACTGTTTTTACATTGATGCATATTTTTTGTGCACTAAAGCAGCTTGGCAAAAATATTTGGACAAATGCCTCAACTTTTTGATAAGATCCGGTACATTTCTCAGATAAGATCCGGTAGCTCAGGCTGTCCAACATTTTTGGCATTCAGCCGGATTTTAGATACGATTCTGAAGCCATGGATGGCTCGTACAAAATCAAAACAGAAACAATGATATGAAAATAGAAACAATGACTTCATCTTTAAAGTGTGATTAGCCAATCCCCATGGTTAAATTAATTTAACATTTAAAATGTTTCTCACACATTTAAAAAAAGGAAAAAAAGGTAAAAAAAAAATTATTAAAGGACTCTTTCGACCTGCCAAAGATCATCCTTAGCTCTCATCAGAGTCAGAGCAGAAGATGATCGTGAGGTTCCGAGCAGTCCTTTATTACATTTTTTAATCTTTTTGTTCCTCTTTTCAATTATACATAGTGCTTTTTAAATGTGTTGGAAACATTTTGATAGGTTAGTTAGAAATGCTATTTATCTAAGTACTAGTTCAATAACAGGAAAATAATTAATTAAAATATTAAGATTAAAGTCTAAAATCTAAGGCTGAAATATTTAGGAGAGTATGTTCTAATGTAGACTTAGCATTATACACTCATTAACAAAAAAAAAAACGACGCACCTAGAAGGAGTTGTCCGAGACAAAAATTGGTGGAGAGGAAGATTATGTACAGAATAGAAAATAATAAAAAATTTCAGACAAATTGAATGATTTATTTCAGACTTACAGAGTTACAAAGTAACAAGCTCAATAAGGTGCTGACCCACCTCTACCCTGAATGCAAGCTGCCACACGACGTGGCGTAGAGTGATAAAGCTCCGTGATGGTCTCCTGCGATATTTCTTGCCAAATTTGCTCCAATTGTCGGGCTAGGTCATCCACATTCCCTGGTGGATGCAGTCGCCTTCCCATCATATACTGCTCGATTGGAGAGAGATCTGGGGATCTGGCTGGCCAAGGAAGTGTTTCACAGGCTGCAAGACAGGTCATAGCAACACGTGCCGTATGTGGTCTGGCATTATCTTGCGGAAAAATAAGGCCAGGGTACTGCAAAAGGAAGGGTAGCAAAACAGGTCTCAGAATGTCGGCGACGTACCACTGTGCTATAAGTGTGCCGCTAATGACGATCAAAGAGGTCCGGCTATCAAGGGAAATGGCACCTCAGACCATAACTCCTGATCGTCAGGACACAGTTGGAAGCGGGATTTGTCGCTAAACACTATACGTCCCCAGTCAGCATCATTCCAACCGGATCGAGCCAAGCAACACTGTAATCTGGCCCGACGGTGTGCAGACGTGGGTGGCAGATGGCGTAGCGGTCGGTACGAGCGTAGCTGTCGCTCTCTCAGCCGTCTGTGAATGGTCATGGTGGACACTCGTGTGCGGGTCGCACGTCTGATGGTTGATAACGATGATTCAGGCGCAGTGACAGCTGATCTGACAATCACTGTATCCTCCCGCTCTGCTGTGGCCCTAGGTCGACCGCTACCTTCATGACGCTGAAATCTGCCATTTTCCACCCATTCCTGCCAGCATCTTCTAATCGCCGCCTCACTTCGACCCATATGATGAGCGATTCTCCGATTTGCCCAACCTACCTCTTTCAATCCAATG
Source organism: Thereuonema tuberculata (assembly GCA_023159025.1). Lineage (NCBI taxonomy): Eukaryota > Metazoa > Arthropoda > Chilopoda > Scutigeromorpha > Scutigeridae > Thereuonema > Thereuonema tuberculata. The sequence continues at coordinate 35,945,862 of JAFIDM010002131.1, forward strand.
ATACGACCTCTTTGAAACTCTGACAGTTGCAGGCAATGAGCTCAAATCCTGCGGTGAAGCATTTTTTCAGTCGTTGAAAGGTATCATAACTCGCAATGCAACAGAAATTTTGACCATCAGATTGAGAATCGCTTCTTATATATACCTACTGAGTGCGCAGTTCCGATGCGCTGTAGCTCTCGCTATTCATTCATTGGACACCAAATTTAATCATTTGCATGGGCGGTCCCAATGTCTTTGCATACGAAATTTCATTACAATTGGGCAACTCCTTCTAGGTTGTGGTTTTTTTTTGGTAATGAGTGTTTTTAAAAGCAATTTCGAAGAAACTATGGTCTTTAGCTGCCTGTAGGTTTCAGGTTGACATCCTAGTGTCTCATGACCAACAATACTGCTTCATTTCGGAATTTGAAACAAGGTAAGTAGATGGGATATTTTCTAAAGCAACGTTTACTTATTTATGTATTCGCGTTTTAAACAAGAATAAATAATGTTATATAAACGACACCAAAATATTCCTTTGACATCTATTTATTCATTATATTTCGTTAACTCTAAGCGAGATGACTACTTCAGATGAGAAAAATAGGGATAACGTATCCCTCTTCTTTAAATTCATACAAAGAATTTCATTAACAAATTAAAACATTAACAATAGATAGTATAGACATTAAGTTTGTGACGTATAACAATAAGATCGTGGAATCATTAAATTATACATTAACAATTTGTATTTTAATAAGTATGCTGGTATAGTTTATTCAGGATCTACTGTTGGAATACGAGCAAAATCATTTTTCTACATTCTGGAAGTAGTATTTGCAAAATTCCTTTTTTTAATATTGGAAGAAATCCTTACATATTAGTAGTTATTTGTTAATTTTTTTACATGTTTCGTTCACAAATATGTAAATGTTCATAAATTGCAGAAACTTAATAATAAATGCCCTCTATAAATATCACTAATATATGTTTTCTGAGGAACAATACTACACTGGTCAAAAAGTAGGAGATTACGGAAAATATCCTGAGGAGGATGTAATATCCAGCGATAGTGTGAACTACAGTCGCGTAATATTCTTCCGTGAAGTGAAGTTAGGGGAGGTATTTTCAAGTCCTGTTTGGCCTAGGACTTGTGGGCCCTCTATTCCCACGCAATTCCAGAGTTCTCGCCGGCTTTCAGCCGTTTCCATCTAGCGCCACGAGGAGGCAACTCTGAACGGCTTACGCCAGCCGTAGGCCTAAGGCAGAGCGAGCCCTGGGCAGCCCACCTTCACCTTTGTAGACCAGCTAGATAGCAGGAAGAGACAGTAGAGTGCAACGGGACTACAGCGTGAACTTCAAACAGCAACAGGACGCAGGTTGTTCGTAAAAAAGAAACGCCTTTGTGAAGGTGGCCGCTGTATACGTAGGCCGAAGTGTGTGCCTCATTACCCACACAAGACCCTACAGCCGATAGAATCGTGCTTGGGACACTCCGAATGGTGTCGGGTTCTGTTTTCTGATAAGTCGCGATTCAGACTCCAGCCTGACAATGGGCGAGTCCGGAACAGGAAATAATACGAAATTTCCGCATGAAACATCCCAATGTGGTGGTGCTGGACTGATGATGTGGGTAGTAATCAGTCTTGGTGGACAGACGCACCTTATCGTCATCAGAAATATCAATTTGACAACCCGAGGTATAGAGACGAGATCCTCCAATATGGTGTCATGGTGTATGCTGGAGCCATTTGGGATTTGTTTCATTTCATGGATGATAATGCTAGTCCTCAGAGAGCTCGGTTAGTGGACATGTTGCAAGAAGACGGCATCAAGGGTATGAAGTGACCAGACTTTTGAAATGAACCACTGAGTTTGGCTGTGATCCGCTTGGCAAACGCAAGTGGAGCTACGCCAGCACCTCGCTCAACTCTTCCTGTGCTGGAGATTGCGCTACTGGACGAGTGGCGAAGCATCCCCAAGATCTTATCGGTTATCTCATCGAGTCCAGGCCACAGAGGTAGGCAGTGGTGTTGGCCGTTCGAGGAGACCATACACTGTACTAGAGACCAGTTACTATTGTGACCATGTCGTTTTTGAGCTGTTCTACTGATACGCAAATTGCTCTACAATGTGACGTCATGTGAACATTGCTTAAAGAGCCTTTGAGGCGTTGCTCTTACTCATACTACAGCATATTCTACTGTATCAGATAACTGAATGATATTTTACTTTTACATGATTTATAATGTCGTTTCTACCGTTTCCCCTAAATATTTCAAGATTAAGTTTGATGCGCATTATCTAATTGCTGCGCATTATCTTCATAGTAATAGTTTAACATCTTTTATACTATAAGTTTGTGTATATTTTATGTCCATTTTTTATTGATCTTAATTTGGTTGATTATCTTTTCCATGGAAAGATAAGGATGTTTTATCTTACGCAATAACAAATTAAGTTATTGAAATATTGACAGCATTTTTATTGTCTTTTAAGCCTTGTCTGCAGCTACATCAATGCTTTTCACAATTGATATTTACTAAAGGTATTGCAGCACTGATTAATGGATTAAATTCTATTTAAAACTGCTTCATTAGAAAGTTTCAAAGTAAAGTCAAATTCAGGAAGTTCAAAATGAAACTTTTAAAATCATAATCAGTTTATAATTATTGTTTTCGTTTTCAATTACAATAAAAAAAAATCTGTTATTGGATGATTTATGAACGATTATTCAAAAGCTAATGAGAATACGTTTTTCAATTCTACAATTGGTAATTCATAAATGAAATATTTGCATAATGTTCACGAAAGCTGTTAAAACCTGCTTAGCATGGAACAACAATAAATCTGTCTTTTAAGTGAAATCTTTGTTGTATTTATTATTCGCAGTGAAAGGATAATAAAAGTACAAAACTTATGAAAATTAATGTTATATATTTTATTTAACTTCTGAATTTATTTCGTCTGAATATTTTTTATACAAACGTTTTGTTTACTTGGGGTCGACACTGGGCATAGTAGGTGGAATATAAATCCTGCTATTTATAATATTGCGTGATGTTTTGAACAAGTTGATGCAATCAATTTAATCAGACCCAATTAACGGCAGTTGAGGAAGTTACTGATCCGTTGGATAAACACATTACATTTTCAAAATCATTTCCCAAACCTCTCAGTTGCGATGAAATATGAACAAAACTGCCTTAATCGATACCTTAGCTTTATTTATAAACATGATTTAAAGAGGCCCTCGTTATTTGAAATTTATTTATCAAAGTTTTTGAATTAATTAATAATAATAATGCTGACAAGTATGATTCCATCTTACAATTTAATAACATTCATTCTCTTTACAAATGGGTTGAAGATAATTGGAATAATTCCACATTGAGATTTTCACATGATTTCAAAATGTCAAGTTTTATGCTCTTACGCAATTAAAAATCTGATAAGAATTAAAAAAACAATAATCGTTATTCACAAATGATGAGGAGATTCATTAACTCAAATTTTCAAAAGTTGCTAGAATGATGTAAATTCGTATCAGTGCTGTGATCCGCAACTTGATAGCACTAACCTCACTAACTTGGCAGGAGGATTCTTGGCTTGTGTGGTTTCCAATGCATCATTCCCACACTTTATCATCATCAGTCATGGCTTTCCTTTTGATGGGTTAGTTTATGACTCGACTTTAAGATTAGAAAAATGGCGTCCCTTTCCTACATCCTAAATTAATTAAGAATCACAAACCCTATCTGTAGATTACTGCACCTTGAAAGCAAATATCACGGTATCTGTACTATTGAAACTTGATGGCACTTCAAATAACAGTCTTATTAAGTTAATGCTGGAAAAGGAAAAATAATACTAACTTCAAATTAATGCTGAGTGAGAAAAATGTACAAAAATATAATCATAATTTTTTAATATACTTATAATAACAAATGAAACATTTGCAGCAATATAAATAATGTAGCAACAAATTTATAAGAAATAATAAAAATTAATAAAATAATTACATTATTTATTATACAGTGGTTAGTTTTAATATGTACAGAAGCTTTCAACTGTTCCCTTGTGATTGCTTATGATATTTTTAGGAATCGATTTTTTTATATATTAATCATTTCAAAACCTTACTTTATTTTGAAATCGATTCTCAATTCTTACAAAAAGACATACAAAAGATATATCGAAGTAAGTTGATCTTAGTATTAGATTATAAAAGCAGTAACTAATATCCCAACTGACCAGCCACTGCTCATGAACTTAGTCCAGCCTGAAATTGATAGTTAATATTAAGAAACCATCTGAAAAAAGATAAATAATATTAAAATATAAAGCAATTATTTTGTAATAGAAGTTAATGTTGCGTCTACTTTATCCGCCTATATAAAGTACTGTATATTATATACATCTATATTTCACAAATTATAACATTTATATTTTACAAATTTTCACGATAAGCAGGAAATGTTACAAATGAAATGAGCAATGGTTGGCGACTCACCTGATGAAGAATGTAATTTGCATTATATGAATGAAATGCATCAACATTCTTAAGTGAGCTGAATACTTAAGCACTTAATATCTTTAATAATCTTTAACATTGCTCACAAAAAAGAAAAGTTAACATACCTAGTTTTAATAGTTTGACTTTAATTAACACACACTATATATTTATTTACTGAGTGTTTGAGCATGTAAAGCCTTACTATTCCACTTGAATATTTTTCTTCTCCGTTTGTTCATTTATTTGTTTGTACGTTCTAACGATTGGTCGGATTTACATAGAATTTTATGAGATTCCATCTTAAAACCCATCTTATTCTACAACAATGACCTGCGAATGTTCCCTCGGAACTAATTTCTTTATAATTTGCTAATTAAAAAAGATCTAATTTTAAATTTCAACACGATTATTCTGGCGTTCAATCGATAGCCTCACCCAGATATACCTGCATGGTCACCACTATGTCATGGATAGCTGAGTGTAGAGCTCATTTGTTTATTTATTTATTTATTTATTTATTTATTTATCGATTTATTACCGTAAAATGGGGTTACTTTGAACAGGTTTTGGAAGTTATTTGTAGTTATCTTTTTTTGAACATCCTAAATTCTACCTTTTTTTGCTCCAATAGAACAATGTGTCCTTTGGCTCTCAGATGTATAAGAAATTCAAGCCCCACCACACCCCCACAATTTTATATTTTGTTTTAAAAAAGTGTTAAAGTAACATCGACTGTGGGGTTTCTTTGACAAGCGATTGAAACGTTACTTATGTCAAAGATCCAAAGCGGGAGGGTTACTTTGACATCATTTTGATAAAAAAAATGTAATATTTTATGCATTATACATGGAATTCAATGAAAAATAACGATTTTTTCCAATCAAATTGTCATCTTATTAAGGAAACATTTTACTTAAATTTAAAAATATTCTAAACCGTTTTTTGGCGCTCTATCAAAGTTACCCTTAATGTCAATTTAATCCCATTTTATGGTATACCTCATAGGAACATTCCGGCAAAGCCTAGTGGTCTAGGCACCAGCCTGCCATGAAGCAGATACATCGGAGCCTGGGTTGGAATCGCAGCATCGGCATTAATATAACTTTCTCCTGTGTTTTGTCCGTTTCTGAGTTACAAAGTGAGCTCCATCTGTGGAGTACTGGGCAACGATTATTCCGTGAAACAGCTCACCTTTCTCTCCCCTTATAGAGGCCAATGGCAAAGACACAAGAGCCCGGGTATTGAAAAAAAATATCTCATAGAGGATTGTTTAATAAATTAATATATATAACATATCTGAATAAGATAAGTAACTTCAAAATTGCCATACAAAGATTAAAATACGGAGAAAATTATTTAATATGAAAATACAAATATTTAATACAGAAAAAAATAATTAACAAGAAAGTCACCGATAGTTTCACAAAAGTTTAATTTAAACTTATTTAGGATGCACTAATTCTCCCCTTTTGAAATTAATGTAACTTAAATTATAGAAATTGCAATTATAGGAATACTCTATTAATCGGCACCTCACTAACCAACCCTTTTAAATTTTGACTATTAATTACACAATCGACTGCGTCCCTCCTTTAACAGACCTATTTCAACATTTGCCATCATTCATTTTGTATATTTTCGGTTTGTTTTTTCTCGGCTTTGTGTCAGTTCATTATACATTCATTATACACTCTGTGTCAAAAAAAATTGAAGCATCATGAAGGAAGCTTTCAATTTGAATAAAAAATCCGAACGAAATTATCTTCTCATTACAAATGCAAATGATTAAATACTTGTCACGAAATATAATCATCATCTCTTGGCTCAATGAAAGTGTCCATCTTGTGGTCCACTTAGCTGCCAGAATCGTACTGGACACATTCGGCTTGATGGAAGTGTTGCATTGATATCATTTTATCGTCTGTAATGCGTTGACGAGCCGTTCGTAGAATCTTTAAGCAATTCCACGACATCCGGGAACTACGAGAAGCAGGCTGGTCATGTAGCTCGCTCGCTATTTTTGATGCTTCTGTGAGATGGTGCAGAAATAGATGATTGCGTGAGGGCACTCATTCACGTCGCCAAGACCTTGATAAGTACAACAGTACCGTTGCTGGAGACAACCAGATGTAAGGCAAACACTAACTACCCCGGCAGCTTCACTCTCCAAGTATCCTTTGAGATACGACATTATGTACCCAGCAATCCGGTTTCTACCAACACCATTGCTAGACGAATTTCTGATGCTATCTTCCTTCCCATCGTCCCTTACAAGGCCTGCATTTAACAGCCCATCGCCGAAGGCTTATTCTAGTTGTGGTTCCGTGCAGCAGAGACTTGCTCTTGAATGTCTCGTATTGTTTTTAGTGATGAGTCCTCCTTCTGCATTGCCGCAGATGATCATCGCATCTGTTCTTTTGCAGCTCTCAAATCCTGCCAATATTGTTGTGTTGTTCTTTGGGTGGTAAATAACAAGAATGGGCACGGTTAAACAGTTAATACATCTAGTCCTTATCTACAATAATAATGGCTTATGTACAGTTACAACGGATTCCCAGTTTTCCCGCTAAATTCACCCAGCTTTGTCTGTGAGGGAAAGTCAATCACAGGAGACTTGAATTTTAGGAACGACGCCAATCTTGGGATGCCTAGTTTCTTAGCTAATCCTTTAATCTCCGTCCCTATTGTGTAAAGGCAAAAAAGACCTTAGAGCAGATTTCCAACAGGATAATGCGCGTCCACACATCGCATACGTTTCCAGTTGAGCCTGCAAGTAATTCAAAACCATCCTTGGCCGGTCAGGCCTCCAGATTTATTCCCCTAGCATGCCCTAAACATTCTCGATGTCTAGAATTGGCTAGGACATCAATTGCATCCATCATCAGCTGGTATTTGTAACTGCAATTGCAGCAAACGTAGCGTGATCTGCCACAAACATCAGACTTTATTTCAATCGATTCCACGCCGTATATCGTAACATATCAAAGCGGCTCAGCACAGTACTAATAAGGAGTAATGTATACTAAAAATGCTTCTTCTTCAAAGTCATTTCCAAATTTCGTACAACTATAAACGATATTTTAAGATCTGAATTTCGCAAATTAAAATAATAATAATAATAGATACACTAATAACAATAGCAACAATGTATACACACTGAAGTTATCTCAATGATCTAGAAAACAACAAATAATAATCCGTATCCTTCAACAGAAACAATTTTTGTTTTTTAGGCTATTGAGATAACTTCAGTGCGTATATATTGTTGCTATTGTTATTAGTGTATCTACATTGTTGTTATTGTTATTATACCTTATTATTGTTATTTTAATTTGCGAAATTCAGAATGATAGTTTCTGTAAAATATCGCTTATAGTTGTATGAAATTTGGAAGTGACTTTGACGAAGTAATTTTAGTATATATAACAAAGCGATTTTTTTATAGTAAGAAGTAATGTAACAATGATGATGCTATTCTTCAATAAAAATTTGGTTTTCATTGTGAAATTTGAATAAATTCCAATTCTATTCATTTACATGGCACCTACAAACTCTCATTCAAATTGGACCGATAACGTTATTTACGTTACCGGCGGCCAAATGCTTGCTATTCGACGATTTTTAGTAATCGATGGTGCTCAAGTTCCTAATCTGTCGGATAAGATGTAAATGTCAATATCTACTTTCTATCATCAGCTTTTAAAATTTCATTATATTTTCTAGGACAAAAAATAAATCCCATCACAGACTTTATTCAGATTGAATCCAAGATGGAAATTCTGATTTAAAAATCATTGTTAATATCACAGTAAATTACCAATTTCCCATTATTGTCGTGAATTTCTGATTTTCCCTCATATCGTGTAAAAATCAGAAGCCTTCATTCAATAATTTCAAAACATTGAATTTTTTTTGGAACTATTTCTTCCAACAAATTAATTAAAATTTACCATTTATGACTAAGACATCTATTTGTTATTGTGCCTGTGATGTTTGTGTGCAAGCGAGAGGCTATCCCAATATTGAGTTGGTCCAATCATAAAACTTCTTCATTCAACTTACATCAGAAGCTTTCCAACAATTTATTTTTTGTATTTTACACCTAAAGTAATTACATTTAACAAGATAAAATATTTTGAAATAGAAAAATATCAATATTTCTAAATGAGATTGTAAGTATAAAAAAAATCTTAAACGATATTAAAATTTTGATTCAGAAGTTATTATTATTAGTTTTATAGTAAATGCAAAACTTTTTTTGAAACGTAAGCAAAAATATATAAAATCCATTAAATGCAGAATTTACAAATAACGTAGAATTTATATACAACTTAAATTGTAATATCATCTACGAAAATTATTTTTAACTAAAATGAAACGAAGCAATGAGAAAAAGATGAGCTTAAAACAGGAATTAGACTTGCAAAAAAACTGTAGAATATATTCTATTCTTGATAATCATCAAATTATAAAAACTTTTAAATTTCGTACTAAAGGAGTAAATAAATAGTAATAATAGTAATAAAAGTTTATTCGTTCTGCTATTAGAGAAGCAAAGCAATAGATGATCCGATTAAGAAAACAGTTCAGTAAAAAAGAACGATGTTTTATAGGCTAAAAAGGAATTCTTATTACCGTAATTTTTCAAAATACCTAAACTACTTGATGGTGATTTCGTAGGACAATTCAATGCACAAAATCACTAAACTACAGTAAAACCAATCAAGAAGATATTACGATTTTTTATCAATCAAGAATGCTTAAAATTATTAAATTTTATGTTAGCGAATTCAGTTCTAATTAAAAATTATAAAAATATTATTCTTGAAATTATTCTTGAATTGCTTTTTTAAAGTCTTTTTAATTATTTAAGTGAAAATTATTTTTGTTTATATTTATTATAAAAATTGAAATGAGGATGTGAATGCAACAATTTTTTTCTTTAATTCTGTGCTCTTGTTCTTAAAGAATGCAAAAAGCTCGATCAAATATCGTTAGATTCCCAATAAATGACATTTTCCCAAATTCTAATGTAATGTGGTTAAGTTTTAATGTGCGATATTGATTTATAAACATTTTGGATTTATCTTTTTCACACCATTATGCGGTGATGAAAACTTTTAATGTATCTATAGAAATTTTAGTTCTTTTCAAAATAAAGTTGTTTTAGAATTATGGTCTCAGTGTTATAGCCATCATTTTCCAAAGAAAGAGTCAAAGATAACTTACTCACGATTTCTCAGGATAACCATAACCAAAAAACCTGATTCAGTATACAAAACAAAATTGCGAAGAAAATATGTTTTTACGGTTATTATTGCTGTATCCTTTATATTATGCTATTTTTTAATAATATACGGAAGACATACTAATTTCAATTGTCTGATAATGATTGTAAAATTATATAAGAAAATAAAAACCAGTTTCATATTGTAAGGACCATTTTCATATTTTCGACCATTTCCATTATTGGCCACCTTTAAACTTTCCAACAGGGTATCAGTCACATCTGTCCGACTTTTATTTAGGACTGTACATGGTGGTGACATGTTTCATATTTAGCCACTTCCTAAGTGAAAATTAGAAATATTTGCTGTAAGATAGGAAGTGATCACAGACCTGAACTCATACTTTTCCCCATCTCGACAAGTCGTAAGGTGTTCAATAAGGTATCACTCATGGTTGTATCTGCAAAGCAGGTGATGGAAGGACAGACGGCCAGAACCTTCTTAAATGCTCCCTCTTTCACTGGGACCGCTAAAAACCCATACTTAAGCTTTAATCACCAAAGAAAAGCTTATTTTTCTATAGGGACAATTTTTATTTAGTAAAATTGACAAGTAACATTGTCATTTAACAAATTCTTCAGTTCAACACAAGGCATGTCCGTAATACAGTTTATAACAGCTAAATCCTTTTATTTGTTAAGTACGACTGACTTCACGAAATACGAGCACAATTTGGCACCATTACACGACGATTTTGTCGGTCTAATAGTGACGAATCCTGAGGAAATAGGCTTTGCCATTACAGAATCATCTTTGACATAGTAAATTTGCCTTGAACAATATCTATATTATTAGACTGCATCAGACTCTTGGACATGACGAGCCACAATCCCACTAAACGTGTTCTTGTGAATAGAATGAATTCGTATTGTTGTTTTACGATCCGTAATCCGAGAAAGTCTGTCAGACAGTATTGCATCTCAGGAATGTTCCGGCAAATAAATTTTTTCTCATAAAACCCGGAAGATCCGGATGCCAATACTGTTCCGTCTTTACGGTCATCTTCGTTGTTTTATGATAGTTTATAGAAAGATCACAGTAAAAAAAAAAAAGGATTCTTTTCCCTTCTTTTGTTTTTGGTCTTGGATTGATCGATTTTTTTTGTCTTTGAAGAAAGGATTACATGAGCCCATCTTGGCATTTCCTATGAGCTTCTGCGAAAGTTTATGATTTTCAGCGGCAGAATTTCATAGAACTTCTTTATTGGACTATAAATTTCTTCTTACCATTACTGTAGATTGATTTCTTCAATATCTTGGGTAACTTGATTTGAAAATTAAAATTTTTTTTAGAAAACATGAACAAAATCTCACATCAGATAGTATCAGTTAGAATTTAATTTTCTCAGTGTGAATTTTTTGTGTGTGGAAATTCAGTAACATTAAAAATTATAAGACATCTCATCCGTTGTTGTTTATTAGAAATTATAATTGAAAATAAAATTCCTTTACTAATCAAAATTCATCTATTCAGTTATATACTTGATTAATCCTAATATTAAATTAATTATCATTTAAAAGTATTTTTTTACTTAAAAATTTCGTAGTTTTTTTCTAAAGTTACATTAAAATAATAAAATACATAATGCCTTCAGTAAGTTTAAAATCCGCTGAATATTCAAATTTTTTGCCTAGATTTAGATGCCGCTAAAACAAAAAAGGTTTCCATTTTAAAAAAACTAAGTTGAATATGAAAAGATAATAAAAATGTTCATCAAATGAAAAATAAATAACGCGACTTTCTTTCCCTCTTTCAAACACACGAATTGTATTTGTATTAATAATAATTGTATTATTTCTGTTCAACGCTTCGTTTCGGATATTTCCACTTTATCAGGTTAAATGCCTCACCCTGTACATACATATATACATTATATATTATAATTTGATCTTTTATTAAGGACAGGCTTGTTTAATTTACTTTA
>JAFIDM010002131.1:35967571-36045794 GCA_023159025.1 Thereuonema tuberculata
ATAAATACTTGATACCTTACTGGAAACCCTCAGAACATGAAAGGAATCTTTTATTTCGAGGGCTTTAATAATTAATCCTGAAGAAGACTTGATTGTTTTCTTCTAAGAAATTATTCACGAATGTCTGTACTGCATTCCGGATATAAAAACAGTCATCAATACTGGCCTAATTCAAAATTAAGTTATTCGTTCACTTAAGTTAATAGAAAAAGCTCCGTACTCTGTTTGCTCTGGTCTCACAAGGGAAGTACTCAGTAGGTATTTCCTAATCCTCAATATCTCTTTAATTTTTCTCTTAAAGACCATACATTTCTGCATTTCAGTTGCAAATATTCACCGTAAATTATAATCAGATTCTGGTTGTAGGATTAGAATTATTGCTTGGAATGAAACTTTGCGTTATTATTCTGTTGTGACAGAAATTAATAGCCTCAAGAAACATAAGAAGATTCAAATGATTGAGGTTTCCTTATCTCATTTGCCTAGTGGATAGTTATAAAGAATATAATTAGTGCTATGCTGTAATAATATTTTATAATTTTATGTTGTATTTTACTTTGATAATACATTTTCTATTTTCTGCTCATAGTTGTTATTTGATTAATACCAAATTCTTTCGTATCAGCATTACATTAACGAAAATCAAACAAACAAACAAAAGAAACCTCAGTCTCTGTAATAAATTGTTTTCAGCCATCATAGTACTACTCTTTGTTAGCTTTTAACAGTATTGGTTTTGTAATAGTAGAAAGAAAAACAATGAGGAAAAAAAAACATTTCTAAGCAACTCGATAGATACAAAATGGGTTACAGACTATAATGAGCCATGACGCTATATTTATCCGATTTATAGGGGATTATATATAAAATTTGGCGATTGTTTCCTATTTTTTTTACAGATTCGTATCTCTTAGTATCCTATCTGAGAATACATGGAAAATTCTTGGACCGTTTTCTATTCTTTTATTTAATTTTAATTCCTACTTAATTTAAAATGAGCAGTTATGCCCAGTAAGTTTATCTTATGCATCCGTAGACACTGATAGACTATCAATACTGAACTTCTATAGGGAAATATTTTAAAAAGCTTATCAAGGATAATATAAACATTAGAAAATCAAAAAAATATATTAAATAACTTTTTCTGTTATTGATTGCTGAATGTAATTTTACATTATATTTGCATTAACTCTAATAACGTAGATTCAAATGAATGTATTTCTTTAGACAAGTTGTGAAAAACATAATGAAACTCGTTTTCCGAAATTTCTAATATTTCACATCGACTTTTCAAATATTAGTTTTTTCGAAACCCCTTCCTCGTTTTTAAAGACGGAAGCCTTCCTACAACGAAAACTTTCTTTCCTTCAAATATTTGCTGCCTACGTAGTTTCTTAGAAGACATCAACCTTTCCATCTGATTCTATCTCCAGTGAACAAATAATGTTGACATGGTGATGACGATAATATTTCAACAAATTTTTCCCTTCACTGAGGAACACTTCCAGCAGGTGCATATTAAAACCATGTGGTCTTTTTCTCTAGACCTAAATTAAGAGAAGGAAGAATTTTTTTCCGCCCTAAAGGCACACCACTTCTAAGAGAATATCCTCGGCTTCTAAGACACAACTGCAACTTGAAATCAAACTTTAACGAAGTGGAAATTCAGTTGAATTTATCACAATTACGTTTATTAGAATTTGAAATCCCTGCCTACATTATTTATTTTAATAACGATACTCATAAATTTGATTTCAATTCAAAGTTTATCTTGCAAAAATTATCCTAATGCCTTAAGGGAAATAATTTAAATATGATGACAAAGTAAGAAAAAACATTTATTTTAGGTTACTTTGACAATAGTAAGATCTTCAATTTTTTTTTATTGAATAATCAGGAAAAGTTTTTTTTTCGTTACGCTTAACAGACATTTTATAATTCTAAAATAAATCTAAGCAATTGACTCTGTAAGAATTTCATTAATTAATTAACTTTAAGACAAATTTCTTTCATTTTACTATAATGTCTTTCAATTAAAAACAGAATTGGTTTAGTAATACTGTATTTTAAATACATCATTTCAGTTCCTTCCGCTCTAGTAATTTCGAAATAAACATCTTTATATATAAACGCGAAAGCTCACATTGACTCACTGACCGATCACTAATTATCCTCTTTCCCATTAAGAGCTAGGAAACTGTCATTTGGCAGAATTTATCCTTAGATTGTATTTGGAAAAAGTAAGCTATCGGGAGTTGATTAACCACCCCTAAATGGGTTATAAATGAGGGGGGGGGGGAATTGAAGGGATATCTCTGAAAGCACTGTTCTTTATCAAAATCGAAAAGATAGGTAATCAATGGCTTTTCGATTTTCGAACCCTTAGGGATGTAAACAGGGGAGCCAAACTTTCTTGAAGGTTATGGTTATCTCCGAAACTGCTTGGGAGGGAAACACGAAATTTGACGTGAGTGTTCTTTGTCTAAATCGAAAAGATGCTTTTTAATCGAATTTTGGATATCGGGCCTTAAGGGGTGTAAACGGGGGGGGGGGGGGGTGTAGGGGATGGGCAAAATTTGTTGAAGGACAATTCTACAGTGTTTTCAGATTGCAGCATAAGAATATAACATTAATTTGTGTAATGATCACGTGATTTTTTGCCAACTGGGGAAGGATTGAAATGATAGGGGTGTGGAGAAGGGCAGAAATGGGTAGGAAGTTTTACATTGTACGATCTCGAAATTAATTTGATATCTAGGGGTCTCTAGTTGTAAAATACGAATATAATATTATTTTGTACCATGAGATGTTTTTTTACCAATTGGAAAAATTTCGAAATGATCTCAAAATTTCAATTTCTTTTTCATTTACATCATATCTGCTTTTTGTAAAACGCACGAAGCAGGGGACTTAATGCTAGCACAAATATTTAAGAGACAAAAATACATAATAGCTTCTTAAGAATTAGAAAGTTCTGATAATATTACTACTAATAAAATAAAATACTTTAAACATTCATTACAAAGGATTTTCGGGGTCTATTATCTATATCCCCTTTCTCAAGCCTTTTTTGCTTCCAGAAATATATACAAAATAATATACGAAAATAATATAAATCGTGAATATAAATGACAATATTCAGTTATTGAAAGGGAACATTGATGTTTCGATCCCGAAACTTAACATTAATATCTGTTTGAAGTGTGTTATTAGTAATATTTTTACCTATAATGGAGAAGGAAAGAATAACAAGTTCTGATAAATCTGTCAACTACATCGCTATTAATATTCTTTTCATTTCTGTAAGTATTGATAATGTCTTAACAAAATCGGAATACATTATAGTAAAGTTGTATGCCACAATTTTGATAAAAAATATTCTTTCAGTACTTTAAATTCATTCAGTAATTCCTAACAGAATTACCAATTTTAATTTAAAATTTTGCAGAATTTTGGAGTCTTTGCTACAGTGGAACTGATAAGAAAAGCTAGTAGCTAATATCATTTTATTACATCTTATTAGCTACAAGAAGTTTATTTAATATTACTAAATTAATAAAGGCTCCTTCCAAATTTCTAAAAAATAATAATAAAAAATACATGGCAACTCTGCATGAAACCAGTAATCCTCGAACATGTTGGTTTCCATATTCCAAACTGTGTCTGCAATTTAAAATCGTTTATATGAAATGAACTCAATCTGTAGCGTCTTCTTTTTTCAATATGACGGAGTAATATTAACGACTGTGCCATTTGTACCTGGAAAACTACATATTTCATTTTTTCCGAAGTGATCACGAGACAATCACAACGGCTTTCCAGAATGTAGACTTTATTCAGTGCATTCATTTTCTCTATCACATTAAATCTTATGAGATGAATAACCACCATGATCTTTTCGAAAAAGTATACAAAATATACCAAATTTTGTAAAAAGATGTTCTAAAAACTCTTTATTCTTATCACGAACAACATTTACATTGAGACTAAAACCGAATCCAGATGTAAACAGATGAATTTATCTCTTGTTCAGTCCAGATGCTCTTTACTTTTCTTATGTTTTTTGTTCAGAGTATGACAGAAATTGAAAAATTATTAAATTCAGCACAATGTTTACTATCGTTTTCTTCTCCTTTTTCATTTATGTCATATGCCGAATTGAACTTTAGCTTAATCTAATTCTTTAGTTAAAAAAAAGCATCTATTTTGAAAGAATCAGGAACTAATACTTTGGCAGAATTATCTTGAATGCGATTTATTCCCAATTGTTCTTATTGTTCTTAATAATTTATGTTATAAGTTTTCAAAGAAAACCCCTAACATTGATTTTTTTTTTACTTACTAACAATACTTTTTTTTCAGCCTTGCTAAGAAAAAAAAACCGAGTTAGAATCTTTCATTTCAGATTTTGTCAGTGGTACGCTTTGATTAACATCTACTTATACACAACCCACCGAGAAACTGACTGAATATCTGGAAAACTGCCCGAAAGGACTGAGATTCGAAAGAAGCCCGAAAAAGGGTACAAAACTTGAGTTGATAAACGTTATTCGGGTTGATCTGTTTTCTCTCTCTTTTCCCACCAGTGGTTATTCGATGCGGGGTATAACTTTCCCTTGGAATACTTGTTCGCTACTCACGTTGAAGTGTCGTTGAAATATCATCGCTTCACGATGGAGTTGCGGTGGCCTGCCTCGCTCCTTCGACTGATTTAGATCCGAGTAAATCAACAAAGAAGCCGGCTTTGGAATGGAAAATTCCTCTGACGGCGATCATATTTCTGAACCCAACGAAACTTTCATAGGGTCGTGGTTTTGTGAGCAGCGTTTGGCTTGACTGACTCGCTCCAAGATAAAAGCAGAAGAAGACTTTCTTTCAATAAGAAAAACACTATTGACGAGAAGACAATCGAAAACCAAGACAATCCATCAATCGATTCTGTCATTCTTTGGGTTGGAGATCAATTAAAGTAATAGAAAACTTTTCTTTGTTTCTAAGAAAAAGAAAGAAAAAAATCTTTTCATTTAATATCCCTTTTCATTAAGAAACCTTTATTGCTTTCAGTATTATTTAATTTTTTTTTTCTTTGAATGAATTTTAA
Source organism: Thereuonema tuberculata (assembly GCA_023159025.1). Taxonomy (NCBI): domain Eukaryota; kingdom Metazoa; phylum Arthropoda; class Chilopoda; order Scutigeromorpha; family Scutigeridae; genus Thereuonema; species Thereuonema tuberculata. The sequence goes on from JAFIDM010002131.1 coordinate 35,972,673, forward strand.
ATAAATTAGAATTTCTAACAGAAATATCAAACTTTGTTATTGTCATTGCAGTGATACTCTAAATTATCAGATCTCGTGAAATTTATAACAAAATTGAAGAGCATTAAATAACATTGATTTTTATTTCAGTAATATAATTAAAAAAATTGAAGAGAGTATATAATAAAAAGAAAATGTTATTAACTACAAAAATATAAAAATACTTGATACAAAGAAAAAGAGAATAGGAAACGCAAGTAATGAAATACTGAATATTAATTAATATATTTCGAATTACGACTAATATAAATAGTCTTAATTTTTTATATTTGTAACAATCACGAAAAAAATAAGTCTTAACATTTTTTCTTTTATCATACTTAGTTCAAGCTTATGAGACTGATCAGATCCATACCACTTACATAGACTTTAAGCAGTAAATATCTTGTTTACCTATTATTAACTGATCTGGCATCATTCACTATTATACAAATGACTCTTTTTGTCCTAGAATCGCTCTCTGTAATTATTAAACCAAAAATCATAACATCACCTTAATGTAACTAAAAACGAATTAAGGCATTTAGCTGCCTCTAATTTTGGGCCTGGCATTGGCTGCTACAACTGCTTCTGGTTGAAGTAGGCCATGAACATATATCCATCCATCTATAGTATTCTGTCCGGAGACAGGTCCAATTCTAAGGAATTCGCACGGAATTTCCAGAAACGCCTGGGGAAAGATACTGGGGTGGTTTCCTATTGCCTGCCCCAGGACGCCATTAAGGAATGACGTCAGACTGAAGAGAAAGCGAAGAAGAGGCGAACAACACAGGAAAGGAAATTGAAACAGCCATGTCACTGCCGGGATTTTAACCCAGGTACTGGCGCACTGCACCACGGCAGACCGACGCCGAGACCGCACGGCCACGCCAGCACGGCATGAATATATATAATATATCTTTTTCTTCGGAAGTGCAGTGGTGCCTCAAAGGAAAAAATACACAAGAAAAAAAAATCACCAATGAAAAATTAGTGATAAAATTCATGTGCAGCAGTGCGTAGGCCTCAATGAATTACTCATTAATTTTTCATTGGTGAGTTTTTCATTGTGTATTTTTTCCTTTGAGGCACCACTGCAATTCCGATCTATCATTGATACCAGCCTCAGTACGGAGACCTTGTTATTAACTGGTAACTTCTCCTGACTGATGGTCGCCAAGGAGCGTGAAGCAGCTGTTCCAGGATATCCAGGATGTCAAATAATTTGGTCTCACCCATTGTTATATTTTTTTCTTGTTTCATCTTGTATTTTTCTGATTTATATTAGCACTCAAAGTGAAGTGGTCATCACATTCATTTGGCTTAAAATAATCTCTGCTCAGTTACAAATATTTCTATTGTTCATGGATTATTTTGGAGAAATGAAAAATTTACGGAAGAATTCACTCAAAGAACTAATTTCTATAAACAATGAAAATGGACAGAGTTTTAAGTAAGTATTTAATCTCTTCCTAAAATTTACAAAGCCAGAACTAAATGTCCAGAACTATCTAACTTATATGTAACATTCTTTTACTTTATCCTCAGATAGATTATTTTCATGTTATTATTAATTTCACAATTAGTACCATTGACATCATTTTTGCATATTCTGGATGAGGAAATTCTACTATAAAAAAATAGGAAAGACTTGGAAGAAAAATAAAGAATTAAAGAAACATACTTATAAAAGCACTCTATATAAGAAATTACTATCCAAGATGTAATCCCAAAAAATAGCTGCTTCTGAGAAAATTATATTTTCAATGAAAAAAATCAAGATTAAAAGAAAGGAAACGATCTCCAACTGAGTGACGCTTTTACATAAGTAGAGCCTTTGAACATTTTTACTTGTCTTTATCAAGTCAGAAGATACCAGAAGATAAGAAAAAGTAGGAAGAGGAAGAATGGAGTTTCGAAAAAAATCTTTTCAACAACTTATCCTTCCCAAAGAATCGAACACGGCTTATCCAGTGTAGAGAATCCTACTGTTTACTTTCTGTTTATTGCTTCTGCAATTGAGTGCACTGCCATTCTGGTGAAATGGCTATCCAAACAATTTAAGTTCATGACAGAGAAGTGCAGTGGTTAAGATGACTCCAACCTGCTGCATTTAGTGGTCGCATGTTGGAATCCGAAAATGCCAGAGAGAAAGTTTTCCAGAGAGAAAACTTCTTTAGCTATGTTAGGAAGTTGATTATATTAGGAAGGAAAGAATGTTTCTACATTTCAACCACATCAGAAATGACAACTCTATAAAATGGAAAGCCACCGAAGACAATTTAAATATAGATAACCATGTAATTTTGTTTGTTTATTTTTGGCGAGTATTACAAATATTTGATTAGAAGCTAGGTCGAAATAAGAAAACTACTTCAGTTTTTCTCAATTCAAGTATTCCTTTTATTTTTTGCTTTCTTTTATATCCAAATATTAAGTGAAGCTTAATAACAAAGATGATAATCTTGATCTAGTAATAGTTTCTAAGTAGACATAGAGAAAAACTTATAATTATAATTATAATTTTAATTTGAACTACATATTTTCGTACATTTGTGATAAAGTTGCTTTTTTAAAAGGTTGATTCCTTTTACTGAGAGATGGAAAATTAAAGCTTCGTTAAAGTGTAGGCATCGACATATCTCAAAATTATATAATATCTAAAATTGTACAAGACTAATTACAGCTTGAGAGATTTATTGTAACTTTTGATTAGCAGTTGAGATGCGGAAATAACATTCTCATCTTTTGTCATATAAAAAAACTGATGATTATTAGAAATTCTTCTTAACAAACGATAAAAATATCATGAAATAAGCGCCTTAGAGCTGATCCTATGTATTCCATCGTTTTTAGATTGAAACGGCCTGTCTCTGTAGGCTGAATCCATCCTTCTCTTTTTCAATCATTTTACTTGATCTATATGAAATCATGCCAAGGTTTTCTGATATTTAAAATTAAAGACATCGGATAAAGCAAACCATTTTCATATATTGGAGATAGAGAAAATCAGTCTTCTTTCCGATTGGCTTTACAAAAAAATCGACAAGAGTTCCACAATATTAACAAAAATCAAAACATTTCTGAAATTTTAGTGATTCCATTGTAATTGTTTATTTAAATTTTCAGTACCGGTATTTAGACTTAAGATTCCAGTCTGCTAGCCGTTTCCCAATATAACAAATATTAGTCCATATAACAAATATGCTTAATCTACCTCTTACATCATGTTATGGAAACTAATAGATCGATTTTAACGTTTCCCTTTCATCCCCTGTGGTAACTAAATGTTGGCTATTAAACAGCCAACTCTTTTGTTAAGAGACCATGAAGCGACTCTTCTGATGTAGGTGATTTATAAAGTTGATGTGAAACTCTTTTTTATTCTTTCTTTTTTCATTTTTCATGTTGACATTGAAATATAATTTAACAAGTTTTTATTACTTTTTCGATAACGGACAAAAAACTGTAGCTATATTAAGATGATTAATATGAGAAAAGTAATAATTTTAATTTATACATCGTCGCATACTATTACTAGTACATTTCTTGAATTACTGACCGTAAATATAAAAGTTGAAGTTAATGTGCTGTTTTCTGATAAAGCTCTTTTTTATATAATATTATAGAGACAATATTATAAAGTCAGAAGTACAACTATTGCCCACAAATTTGAGAAATAAAAAATCTAGTCAAGAATTTAAAAAGTTCTAAAAATAAAAGACCTCCATTGGATTTCAGCCCTGTTAATTTATGTTTCCATCCATGACTATGAAACATAAGAAAAAAACTCCTTGTAATTTTCTTACAGAAGCAATTACAAAGAAACATTTTCTTTTTGTGCCATTCACAAGATGTTACCAAGTTTTGCCGTTGACTAAAATTAATAGTGTACCTTACTTTGTAATTTTCGTCCATGTGAAAGATTATCGTATACATACAGATATATATATAAAAGTCAAAGTTGGTATGTTTTCTATACAATTTTACACCGTTTGATTGATCGGAACCAAATTTTGCATAGATATTCTCTACTACTCTGCGGATAATATATGCGACCTTGGAACCCGGTTAACGAGCCCCAAGAATCTCAGAAATAGCGCCACCTATCGACCTGGTGGCGACAATGGAAACTACACAAGTATTTTTCTGCAATACTTGGAACAATTGGGGAAGGTTTGATGCGCAGAATCAGGATTTCCCAGGTCCTCCTCACCCTCTCGTCACCCCCTTCCAGGGCAACGCAGGGTACATTACGCTAGTATTTAATAAGCTTTTTAAATAGAAATTAAAAATTGATGGCAGAAATCGCTTATTTTAAAAACTAAATTGAAAGCTCCACAAAGGTCAAAAGTTAGTATTTTCATCAATCTGCAGAAAAACAGATTCCAAAAAGTTTACAAAATGAAGAATTAAGGCAAACCATGAAAGAATTTCAGTTGTCATTATCTTTAAAACACCAATGATATTCTCGAATGTAGTGTATCTAATAGCAATTACATTCAGGATAACTTTCTGAATCTTAATTAATAAATCCGCTCATTGTCCTTTCAAACTTTCCTTTTCAGAGAGATTTCAAAATGAAACTTTCTGAATTAACAATGAGACTTAAGTTTTTCTTTCCTAGTTCTCAAGAGTTTATTTCGAATTATTCCTCTATTTCCTTTATTTATTTTGGCAGAACATGTCAGAGTGCATATTACAACAAGTTGAGATTTGTAAAAAAATCACAAAAATTATCCATTAGCTATATTCTGCAATGCCTCAGAATTTCAACTAAGATTTAAATAATTGACAACTAAATATCTATATTAAAAATACTGCTTTTACATTCATTCGTAGCTTCTTCATAGTTCACACAATTGAAGTAAGGTGTTAGATAGCATCTTTAAGATTACTATATAAGCAACATATACAATATATATATTTCAGTTAAGAGGAAAGGCATATACTTACTTACAGAACATACAACTAAAGGCATGTCGAACGGAATAAGATAGATAAACATTTATTCAGTATTTTCTGCTTCTTAATAAAACGTTATGCATAAATGGCCCCATTAGCATATAAATCTAAAGATAATACTTAATTACTTCTGCATTTTAGAAATCTAAATAAATGTAGGAATAAATTTTCCTTTGTTCTCGAAAAGTGGAAACGTCCAACTTATAATTTATATTATTTTGTCTAATTAAATTTTACGTACTATTTTGTATAATTAAAATAAACAAAAACTTGTTTATAACGTGAATCTCTCCAAACAGCAATACAGAAGTTAGAGATTCTCCAGCTATTGTTATATTATGAATATAAAAGTTAAAAGTCAAAAAGATGCATTGCAATTAAGATTTGAAAACTTATGAACTTTTATTTAGTTTAAGAATAAAAAAATACCTGTATACAGGTACTTTTTTGAAAATATTTTTTCATTACTATTATTGGTGACTTTAAATGATTTTTGGACACAATTCAAAATATAACTTGTTTTCCTGTATCAGTTAAGATCGTTTTAAAAAATCATTTTCTATCCCAAAGTTTTCAAAAAAAAAGTTATAAAACTCGATAACAATTCTTGTAATTAAACGAAAAAACACGGGTTACAGTTGAAATGCATATCAAATACAGGTTAATCAAAAAATTTCGTAATTAAAACTTAAAAAGATTATTGTTGACATAAAAAATTAGTATTTACAAAAACATCATAGCTAGTGTGACATAAAAAGGGGAATTAGGATTCAAGTTTACTAAGATTTTAAACCCTAAATGGCCCACCGATAATGCTTTAATTTTGGATTGAGGCTAAACGAAATTAGGAGCTTCCATCCCTGCATAGCGAGCGTCTAACATTATGGTGAGTGGTGTCTGCAAACGGCATCTTGGGCTCTTATTTTGTTGAGGGTGATCATGGCAATCCTGTGACTGTGAACCAGTTGCGGTACAGCGAAAACATTCTCACACCATTTCTGGGGAATCTCATGAGATTATGTCATGCACGTAACCTGGTACTAGGTACGCAATGGTTCCAACAGGATGGGGCCACTCGCCAAACAGCTATAGTTGCTTCACGTGAATTTGGCAATCGCGTCATTTCCTGTGGAACAGCCTTCCCATATCTGTCTCATCCACCTGATCTTACACCACTCACACTAACGTATGGGATGTGCTGGAGGAAACCATTTTCCGAGAGAATCCACCGGCAAACATTGGTGGCTGTTTATGTCTAAAGATTGTGACATGCATCAGAGGAATAAATGAACCTCTCTTGAGGTAGATTCTCAAATATGTCCCTCAAGAGGGTTTGTTTCATTTGCAACCCTCATGTAGATTCTGAAACCTGTACGTGAGGGTTATGAGTATTTCCGGCAACGCAACGGACAGCATATCGAACACGTGTATGCCTCAGAAAACGTGGAAATTGATTTCCGTATGAAGCAACCGTGAGTATTATCTATGTCACACGAACCTTTTTTGTACACAAATATTTCAAAATCGTTTGTTTTGGTGCATACTGTATATTCAATTTATGTGTTTTTACCTGAAAAAGTGTTACTTTTTTTTCAAAATAATATAATCTGATATTAACTTTGAAATACATTTTTAATTGCAGGGATGATTAATAATAATGATAACCTTTCAAAATTAAAACAACTTCAAATGAGTTTCATGTTGGAGACCACTGTAATTAATCATTTTTATCTTTACAAGATATTATTTCTTCTTTCATTTCTTCCTTCTTCATAGTAAGTATGTGAGGGCAAAGTCACCAAAACTAAAAGCTAAGAAAAGGCCAAAGAAATCATGAAAGATCATTATGTATGAAGTTACATGATTTTCAAATTTCTGTCTTGTTTTTCATGATGTTTGCAAAAAAGTTTGCAAAATAATTCGATCTGTAAATCTGTATAACCGTCTAACCTTCAAACATTAATGTTTACGTCGGCGTACAAACTATCTTCAGAAATTCAAATAGAGTCTTTTATCTTTGTTTCATTGTATCTATCGAGAACCAATATCTCTATACAGACCTTGGATCTCCTGTAACTTCTGATATCTTCAGCTTGGATCTAGAATTTGTTTTTAGACTTAAGATACTATTTAGATTTTGGAAATCTAATAGCAATGAAGAGTAGAATGGGTATCGGGTTTCTTTCCCGGGAGTTAAAGGCGAGCGGGCATCGGGCTGACTACCCGACCTCAACTGTCCCGTTGGTCATGAAGCGCCGGGAGCCTTACCTTCCACGACCCCAAGGGCCCATAGGCTTGTAGTGGGGCACTTTAACTTTTTAATAGCAATGAAGAATTATACTCTAAAGTAATCAAGGCTACATAACATATGAAAACAATATCAGACTGAATTAGAAATTTTACAATTCTATCTTCGGTTCGGGACCTTGATCCTTCTTCAGGAGAAATTGAAAAATACATTAAGAAATCCATTATCTTTGTCGTGTCCATTTTAATTATTTTTTAGAGGGAGCGAAGCTTGATATCTTTCTTATCAGAGACATTATAAAGAAAACATAATGAAATATTGACCTACATTATCTAGAACAGGAAACGTTCTCACTCACTCTTTTACTATTTTGTATGTTAAGTAGTAAATTAGATTTTTAAAGTAAAACATTTTTAATAATCACATTTTTCTCATTTCATCTATTCCAAGTATTACCTATTGCGTTATTTAACTGTGATTGAACAATTTCACTGGATAACATTTGATTTCTACTTAGTGGATTGAGAAAGCTCCATTTCATGCACTTGCATTATTTATGATATTAATATTTATTACAATAAAGTTCTTCGTTATGTATTAAAAGAAAAATATATTTCTTCCATTTCATCAATCTGTTCAAAATTCTATAACGATATTTCGCGGAAACTATCGCTCCGCTTTGTCAAGTTTTTCGCAAATAAAATTAACAATAATATTGTTGGTACTGTATATTATTGTTATTTTTATTTGCGAAAAACTTGATAAAGCGGAACGATAGTTTCCGCGAAAGATTGTTGCATAATTTTAAACAGATTGATGAAATGGAAGAAATATATTTTTATTTTGATATTTTTATTTATTATTCATGATATTTTGGGATAAAAAATTATTTTAGTTTTCATAATTAAAAGTACTGTATTTATCAATTCCATTAGATTGGGATATTCTGCAATAAGAAAACTTTTTTTTAAGAATATTATCTCTACAATAACATATCATTTAATGACCATTGCATTTACAATCAATATATAATTAATAAAATGAATACTTTGATCCAACAGGGGACACATAAATAAACTCAAACATCTTCACTGTAGATACCGATATTTCGTTTTAATTTCTAAAACTTTTTCAAGGTTTAACTTGTAGATCGAAATATCGGTATCTACAGTGAAGATGTTTGAGTTTATTTATGTGTCTTGTTGGATTAAAGAAGATAAGGTTTTGATGTGCGTCTTTTGAAAATGAATACTTGTTTTTTAATTTTTATTTATTATATTTTTAATAATTAATCAATTAAATATATAATCACTATGCAAATTCACAAATAATTTCCAATGCCCTTGTAAACTGCTGTGAACAGAACAAGTATTGGTATTAAATTGAATTATTTACTGAAGTGCCTTTTTCCTTACGTACTTTAATGCTTACCAAGAACTTTAAATATTAAATACATTATTTCTATAAATCGTTCCTGTTTCTAAAGAAAAAGAAATCGATAGATGTAAAAAGTTTTTATTGATATTGCATTTTCCCTTTTTCATTGTTCTGAAGAATAAGTAACTTCATTCGTAATTAACTTCATTCGAATAACTTACACATTTCAACTTTCTTTTGCAGAAAGCAACTTTATAACAACAATAATATTTTTTTCATTACATTACTTGCCATTCGGTGCGATAACACTTCCTTCTTGTTTCTTTTTAGACCAATAAAAAAAATAAGGAAACTTCAGACAAGAGGTAAATGTCTTATTTCTCCTTAAATTATTATCTGCTTCATTACGTTGTAGATATTCTGAATATCTATTCTATGTAATTCTATGTTACTGTTTGATTCCCATTTTTTAAGTAAATCTTGATGATATTATACTGTCTTATAGCTTAGGAAACAAAACTGATTAAGTTGACTTAATATATTAGGTGTATTGAAATCGTTATCTCTATTATAAATGTTGGAATATAAGTAAATTTTTTCTGTTTTTCTTAAATCAAAATGTTGATTTATTTTTCATTGTTTTAATAAGAAATAACCCTTTGATTTAACTCATTGTCATTTTTGCAGTCGGGATTATTATTTTCTTTCTTTTTTGCAAAAGTGAAAATCATTTGGCAAACAATGACATCAATGCATATTTTCTTTGTATTAGATCACCATAACAATGGAACTAATTAGAACTAAAGACTGCAGTCACCTAATAGAAAGAAAGCATACTTTATTGTCATTACTAGCAATCAAATTACGAACTAGATAAATGTCAGACAAACTTTAGTCACCAATATTTCTTATTTTTTCCCTGAGTTTATGTTTGTCATGAGTAAATAATTTGAAATGCTGTCGCTTTAATATTTATTGCTCTTAGTATTTTTATTCCTACTACCTTTTCAAAGTATTTTATGATTGTCTATTTGCCATTGGTTGATGTAAAAAAGGTTGGTATATACTCGTAATAATGAAAATAGAAGAATTCTAAGGAGTATTTTTCAATTGAAATTGAATGTTAAATTTTCACTCAGTCTTAAACAAACACACAAACAAATACTTATTAATTTACTATTTACTCTAATTTTGCCCAATTACCATAATCTCTCAGCCGGTCCGTGGCTACCTAAAACGGAAGTCGCAATTTTCTCAAACCGCCACACCATGAGAATCCAATAAAGTAATACTCATGGGTCTCCGACTTCCGTTTTGACTTTAGTGGGCTTTACACACACAGACACATACCCACAGGGGAATTTATTAGCTTCTCCCTACAGAGTCGCTATGAAAAAAAAAATATAAGTAGTATCAAAAATGTAATCAAAAATAAAAAGAAGATAATTATAACATGTATTTTTAAATTAAGAATGATTCGATAACAAATCATAAATTTTTGGTTTCTGAGGAAAAACAAATATGTAATTCTTTACCTTAGAAGTATTACAATATCGTCATTAATATGTTTGAAATTTAAAACTAAAGTTAAATCTCAAATTACAACTAGTTTCTCTTGAGTCAATACATAACTAAACATTAATTTTAATTGAAAGTTTGATGTTGCTTTAATATTAGCTATAAAACAATGATAGATTGTATATTTTATTAGAATAGTAAAAAGTCGTGTCTATTTAGATCCACTTCTCTCTCGTTAGAAGCTAAATGATTTCGTTAGTTCGTTCTAATTCATTGATTTATGTCACGTGAATGAAGCTAAACTTGGCCAACAACGATAATCTGATGAAAGAATATTGTATAAGCAAAGCCTGACTGATAGGATTGCACCGGTGATTACCAACTACAAATGGAAATAGCTTCGGTAATTCCTTGTTAGATTAAATCCCAACGAGATTTTGTTTTAACGGCGTAAATTTAAACTTTCCCTAGCGTAATTTAACAACTTACCGAAACAGTAGTGAAATATCTGGTAAACGGTCTTTCACTGGATTAAAATAAATCAGTTACATAACTGATTTCAGCAGAATTTGCTGCTGTCAAGAACACGTTATTGTTAATTAGTCCAGTCTCTGCAACATTTACAGTTAGATTGTTATTTCTACTCTGAACATTAATATTTCAGTAGTACTACAAATTTGCTATTGCTTCTTGCTATTCCGATTTATTAGAATCAATCTTTAGAGGATGATACAATAACATCAAAAGCTGAAATGTTTTAAATAAATGGAAAAACTCATCATCACTGATTAAAAACATGTAGACAAAACGGATCTAACAACACCAAACTTTTAATGAAAATGGATAATATGTATCCGAAGCATACTGAGGAAGATTTGTATTAAAAGTTTGTGATGATTGACACATTAATCTACATGTTTTTAAGCAGAAATGCTATTATATCTTTTTTTGTAGATAATCGTTTGTCAATACAACTTTGGTGAATTATTTTACATGCTATGCTCTAATTTTTGTATAATTCTAAGTGTATTTGTAGAAGGCTTTTGTATCAACTATGTATATTAATTTAAGAATTTCTACACAGGTCTAAACTTATCTCTGCCTACTAAGAATTTTTTAACGTTTGTAAAAACGTTTGCCTATGCCTTTTAGTATGGTTTAATATCTGATTATTTAATTTACTTCGAGGAAGTACTAATAATGTTCCCAGAAAATGTATTATTTTGAAATGTATTTATGAATTTTTTTTTTTACTTATCCTCACTTTTGTTACCTCATTTACAAGATCTTAATAATTATTGTTGTTAATTTGTCAAAATATGCTATTCTAAAATATATAATAAAACACCATGTTTATATCCTCATTAAAGAGAAGGCAATCAAGGAAATAAGGTTCCTACGATTATCAGCCGAACGAAAAATTATAGTCAGTGAGACTGCTCGGCGCTCGTACATTAATTATTAATTATTAGTAATCTTTAATTTAAACTAAATGATTGACGTAATTTCTTCTAAGAATGGAAATAGAAGATTTCACTTTTTCTGTCCACGTAATTTAGTTATTGCAATCTTCAAATCTTCTTCAGGATAATGTGCACTGAGAATAACTGATTATATTACATTACTTTTCTCTGATTGATTTCAAACTCTTGAATCAGCATTTAACATCTAATAATTAAATAGTATACTTTCAAGCAGGATTTTAAATACACTTTTCGCAAACTAATTTAGTGGTCCTTAAAAAACAGCTAAATTTTCAGCTATCTGATAGTCGTGAAGTATGAGAACTCGATCCACCATCTCACTTCTAACCTTTGAAAATTCTGCTTTTTTTCTAAAAAAAAATACTTCTAATATATTCTTCAACACTGAAAATTGCTCTTATTATATTCAAATTATTTTTAACGTCATCGTAATTAAAATATTAAGAAATTTATCTATTATTTTTGTTTATATCCAAAAAAAAAAGAAATTTCTATACAAATTAAATAATAGTTAATAGGCAATTTTATGTAACAGTTATTTTAAAATGTTTTTTGCTATTCCCTCTTGACCAAGCCAAATGAATCTGAAAGTAAGGATTATATTAAAAACAATGATTAAACTAATGTCAAAGATGGCGACAGTTTACTGATTTCGTGGGTATATTGTAATAAGTTGGTTTTACTTTTATAAATATTACAAATTTTAATTTGGCCGGCGTAAATTTCTTTATAGTTTCTTTTCAAATGTGTGAATCATATGTGATTAATATCTACAGTGTAATTAAATTGTGACTTATTTGAAACGAATTAATAATAATTTACTGAATTTAAAAATTCTGATTTAAATTTGTGACCATTGTAAGCTCCTAAGTGAACCATTTACTCTATTAAAGAAAACACCTAAATGTTGCAGAATTACAGGAATAATACTGTATTTTGAATTACATTAAAATTTATGTAATGTAATTCATAAACTTGTTTAAGTGGTGTTAAGTTATTATTACTTTAATATAAACTACATTTGCTAATTAGACTTTATCAATTTTTAGACTTTATCAAACTTTTATTGAGAATCGATTATTAGATTTGTAATTTTAGTTTAAAGTAGTTTTGTCTTAATTATCTACTACAATTTTCATAAATTGGTCTTAAGCATTGGTTGTTGAGAAACCGGAAATCATGATTTATTTTATTTGCATAATTTCAAGTTTAGAATTACTGCGATAAAATCTTTTACGTGTGTTGCTAAAATTGAAGTTATTAAAAAGATTACACACATTAAAATAATATTAAAAGGTTTAAAAAGGAACATGTTGTTTTTTTAAACCTTTTAATAAGTTATTATTTTTAATGTGTGCAATCTTTTTAATCACTTTAGAATTACTAATTTTTCCACCTAATTATTATGATGCAATAAAAAAATAACAGCATTGTGTTTTCATTTTCTGATATTCATTTGTGAATTTCTGCATTTCACAGTAATCCTCATAGAACTTCAAACAAATCCTTTGAGATTTCTATATAGATGTAAATTAAATTCTCAACTGTAAGAGACAACGCAACGGACATGGCTCTAGGGCAGATTTTTTTGCCACTAAAAGTGGAAACTCTCTTCAATGCCAACGATTTTCATGAACGTAAAAGAAATGTAGAAAAATACAGTAACCAATTGTAAGAGCCTATAAACGATCGTAAAAGACGGAGGAAGGGCACACGCTATGTGCATGTTGATGAATACGAACTTGACACACATTTTCCCACCAATATCATTCTCTTGAAGGGTTACCTAAAAGTAAATGCTTTTGAAATCTTGATGCTGCTTCAGAATTTTTGATAGTTTATTCGTTACCATATCGTCATCAGTCAAAAAATTCATGTTTATCTCCATGATATCAGCATTTAGGAAAATAGCTATTTGATGATTTCAATCAGGAATGTATGTAACTCTAAGTTTCAGGCACAATAGAAGAAACAGCAGTATCTAAATCTCGTGTAATGCTTAAGTTCAATAGCCTAATTGTAAGAAAAATTCATAATTAATTTGAATGAAATTGTCTTTATATTTATTCTTTATTGAGGAACAAAATACAATTGGACTGACTATTATAAATGTTAAGAAAAAAAATGGCTGAATTGAAATTAAGTAGATTATACCAAACTTTGAAATAGAAAATCAAAAAAAAAAAAACAAACAAACAAACAACATGCTAAATAGCTGAATGCTATTTTTTTCACTTAGAGACTCCCCAATACTAATTGCTAAAAACTGATTTCAAACAGTTGTTACTTTTGTCAGAGGTAAAAATCAAGTTGGCTTAAGAACAGCTAAAATTCAAATATCTTAGTTGCCACTATTTATCAGTATGAAATTTATTCCTCAACACAAACAATACAGAATAATCATGTTATGAGAGTAAAGCAACGTACTAGTATGTATAAATTGTTTGAATTTGAATTGCAAAGCTTCGAATAACAATAATAATTAAAATCCAGAATTTATTTATTCCTTGTTGCTATTTCAGCTTTCCAAACAATTTTAAACATAGTTAAGTAAACGTTGTATTAATAAACAGTATTATGGATCTGGTAGTTTTAGTGGTTTATTATGTTACAGATTTGACAATAACGAATTGTTTACTTTTCTTATTCTGATTAGTTTGCTTTAAATTTAAAACTTTTAAAGGTCGATATTTCCATTTTCAATCTTCATGTGTAACAAACTACTACATTTTGTAATTGTTAATTGTTTCCTCGGAAATACAGGATTTGTTCGTTCAGAATTACAAAACCCAAGCCTTATATATAGTTTCACTGAGTGCTCATTAGGAGACTTCTGTGTCATTGGTTTTTGTTGGATAAGGTCAACTAGAGGGGCTAAGAGGATTAAATTCGTGGGGGTGAGTGAGAGAGGGCCACTCCAATTTTAAAGTTGTTACAATTTATAATACTTATCACAAATTATTATTTTTTTATTTATTTAATACTTTAAATCGGGTTAGTAGCGCTCGCATAGTGTAATACTAAATAATAAAGTAATTCCAAAAAGCTATTAAATTAACATTAATGTTTATTAAAAGATTAGTTAGATTGAATAAAGACTTAAGATTTCTAGAATATAAATTCGAAAAATTCTTGAAATCTTACTATGTGAAAAAAGAGGACTATTTGATTTTAACATTGATTATGTATTACAAATCAGTTTCTAACTAACGTGATGAAGATTTTTATTAAAAAAAAATAAAAGATGGAGATTTTTTCTCTTTGAAATATTATTTTTCTGGAAAAAGAAAGATCTTATTTCTTTAGAACAACATTTTGTTAAATTTTGAATAATCGATATGAAAGCAACCGCTGTATTCTTTTGGACAAAACTCCAAAATTTCTAGCTGGTTTGACTTCTTAGGAAAGAAAACGCCTGCTACTTACTGTTTCGGAATATAGTTGATGAATTGGACTTCAGAACGGAATAACATAAAATTTATTCACTTTGATAAATACAGTAAACTTTTGTAGGACTTAACTTTTTCTTAGTTACATGATGTCACTTGCGAATAAAGCCTTTCAGTAGATAATATTGAACGTTGTCTGTAAACGATAATTTGGAAGATAAATTATCTGACGATTTTCATTTCCACGGTAAGAAATTGATGTAATCTATCAGAGTTAAAGACCGTTGAGGATTCTGTCACGGTGTTGATCCTATCTACGTTATTCGATTGTCTTATCACTAAGTTTCTGTTTTTATTAACCTAACGAGGGAAGTATTGAGACTTAGTCACAGTATTCTTTGCAATTACCGGTATTATTACGTTCATTCTTACCATGTCAGTTGAGTGCGCACAGATTCTCCTTTGTGAATTGAGGATTTTTTTTTTAATTGGGTTTTTAAAAACGCTTTTTCTGACGAATGTTAATTGAAATCAGAATTACGCTGTCAACAACACTACAAAATGAAAAACTGAAAAACATGGTATTTTATTTAATATTACGTCAGCGCCCTCTGTCAATGAATTTTTAGTAAAAATGCTTCTGTAACTATAGTAATTTAAAAGCGTCATTAAATTATAATCTATTATTAAGATTTTTAACTGAGAATAATAATTAAGTTAAGAAAATATTTATATATTGCAAGATACTCTTTGAAAATAATGTAAAATTCTTCCTTTGTATATGCATTTTCAAACTGCACGCAAGTTTTCATTTCCTATTATACGAATCATATTCAAATTATTATTTTTAGTAAGAGAATTAAAACAATCAACATGATGAATATGTAAAATTAGAATTCAAACTTTCCTTTGGAGAAATTAAAGAGTTTTATCATCTTCTTTTGATATATTTATGTGAAATCTAAATTAATAGTTGATTTTTGCAAGCAAAACTATGGTAAACTATTTATAAAAAAAATTTAATATGCAACTTGGAAAAATTGAAATATTGAACCTGTAATTGTTTATTACAGCATAAAAATTCTTAGGAATATTTATCTTTAGGTATATCACTGACGTTATTTAAATCTTTCTTACTGCTATTTCTTATTCTAGGAACGGATGTACTAAGACCGAAATTGACTGGATTCATAATATCATAGAATTGTAAAGAAAATAATGTTTCTGAAAATTGATAAAAAAACCTAAAAAAACTTAAACTTTAAGTTCGCGTTAAAAACAAAAAATATTTTTAAAAAAATCTAAAAAATTTGAAAAACAAATCAATATTTTCAGATCAGGAAGATGGTAAAAAGTAGAGAAGATGGTGAAAGAAAATTTTTTTTCTTCTTTTTTTTTGCTTATAAAAAAAGGAAAATTCCAATATAAAAGATGGCAATTTGTTTTATTGCAATAAAAATTTATATCAAGAAATGTAGTTTTTGTAGAAGTTCAATTGGAAGTTCAATTCGTTGGAATTTTTCTTCAACTTTCATGGCTTCACCTTCATGACATAGAGGTCATGGCAGCTTAACGGAGGAAGAAACAATCAACATTTGGGAGATCTAAAATAACAGCGCTTGTAATGTTGCTGTTCCTTGATAATGATGAAAAAGACATTTCATGTGTTTATCATTTCCTTATTTATTACGATAATTTCTGATTTATAATATATTTATTTATTTACATTTTGTGGTAGATGTAAATTAATTTTTTGTATTCTAAATAGCAATATATTCAATTGTTAATTTCAGTTAATTAACAATGTGGGCATTTACTATTGAGATAGTAACATTTTACTGTTTATTTATTCTGGTGTTTTCTGTATACCAAGTTTTTGGAAATTTACTATTCTATGATTTAGCTTTGATTTATTTGCTAACCTCTAAGACCTGTTTAAAATTTCAATTTGCAAAACAGAATTTGAATATTACGTTTACACTTTAAAAACTTTCTCATTAGAGGGAATGCTAGAAATGTTTTCTACAACAACTAATGGTTGTTATTATTTCGTGCTAAAATAAAAAGCAAAGGTTAAATAGAGATAGCTTTAAAATACATTAAAAATACATTCAAAAACTAAAAAAAAAAATTATATATTGAGGTATTCATCACATAATGAGAACTAAGCGGGCAGCGAATGTCAGTTTTGAAGGATGGGAGAAAGATGGTTTATTTACTGTGATTTCTCCTGGCTGATGATCGCCAACGAGCGTGAAATAACTGTTCCATGATATCACTTGTGAGTAATTTGGTCTCATCCATTGTTGTTTTTACAAGTAAAAGATTAAAATAATATATCAACACTTACAACAGTGTTTCTGGTTTCCATATTATTCGAACCCATTTTCAAGTCAATCTCACAATGAAACCTTAGAGGGCTTTTATTTTTTGGAAATATCCTTTGTTTACCTTACATTTCTTTTTAGTACGAAAAATAAAAAATAAACGAAAGAACTTCTGATAAATCGGCAAGCAATATTAAAAAAATCTGTGTTGAATTGAAAATGATAAAAAAAATTGCTGTAAACTTTAATAGAAGAAATAAGAAAGGTTTCCAATATTTTTAAGTTAGTTCTATTTTGGCAGTTAACATCTTAATTGCAAAAATAATGTATTTTTAAGAATTTTCTCAACAAAATTTCTCATCGTAACTAATCTTATTTTACTTTTGTTCTTCCTTTCAGAGGCTTATAATCAATTCCACGTCTTCCAAATGGATTATTATATCGATTGTATAAACAATTTTGCTTGATTTTTATTAAAAATGATTGTCAGATTCTGAATGAATCTAACATAAAAAAATTATAAAAATTTTAAATCAAGAATACTTTACTCAAAACAAACAATGATACATTTTAGACATCTGATCATTTATATCCTCTGAATTTCTGCTACTGAAGAATGGCTAAAAGGACTATTACCTTTTTTTAAGAAAGAGGAATCTATGTCAAAGAAATTTCTGGAAAGCAAGTTCTCTGCCTACATTACAGTGCATTGGAAGTGGATTATGTGAGATTATTCGAAAGTGAAGCTATTAATCAGTCATTAACTCAAGCACTGTTTACCTCAGAATATGAAACTTAACTCAGAATATGCAACCAAAATATATCTAATTTGTATTTCAACGTCCAAGCATTAATATTTATGTCACAGTTAGTTTAGAGTTCAGATCTTATCGTATTGATAATTTGGAGACAAGCATTACTAATATGCTGAAGGATGCTGCTAGTAAAAGTCATAATTTGCATAAAACATTGATCTTGCTCGTGGCTTATGCTGATTCCCTTTTTTGCCATTTCAGTTACTTTCAACTCCAAATTTATTCAATCAAAATTACTCAGATACACAACAGATCCACATTTATTATTTATTTATTTTGATTTGTGAAAATCATATTCCAATATTTTATTGAAACTGAAATATTATCATTGTGGCATTAAAATTTAAATCACCATTATTCTTAAACATACCAACTTTTCTATTTAAATTTTTAAAACATTTTTTTTTTATAATATTTGGTGCCTTTTTCTTTTTTATTTGCCTTTATCTTCACATTGGCCGGGGTATTTATTATGGCTCATTTAATTTCAAACTATCAAAAATAATCGTGCTTCGCGAGGATTACAAAAATATTTGTCCTGATGTGGATGATGCAGAAATTGTAATTGTGTGATCATTTTGAAACTTTTTCAGTTGATAGAAAAGGCACGTAGTTACAAATTATGTTATAGACATGCTACCGTCGCTTCGCTCCGGAAGCCTTGCGTACGAAATGCCAAAAAACGCTTCATTGCTTCAAAAATAAAATCGTAATTACAACAAGTAAACTAAAAAAAGAAACTTAGAATAAAGAAGGCAATGTCAAACTTCATGTTTGCAACTGAAGCGTTTACGGAGATACGCATACCCTTGAAGAAGGTTTCCCTTTCCATTTACACCACTGAGGATCCGAATACCGAAAATTCGTTCAATATGTATATTTTAGATTTTGACAAAGAACACTCATATCAAATTTTGTGTTTCCAACTAAAGAGGTTTCAGAGATAAGCGTACCCTTTAAGAATGTTTGCCCTCTCGTTTCCACCCCTTAGTCCAGATCCGGGTTTTCATTGTTCATGCATTATTCTGGGATGCACGTGAACCTCTGTGTCAAATTTGGTAAAGATTCGTTGAGAAATGGCGATTTGTTTCAAGACAGTCAAACAAACGAACAAACAAATATCCAAACAAACAAAAATTCGCGCTTATTATATAGATTAAATAACATATATCTAGTCAGGAATTGTTAGTTTTATAATTGTACGTAATTAGTAATTTTTTTGTTTAAAGGAATATTTTCTTCTTTGAGTCTTTAATATCACTATTTCTTTTTGATTCGAAAGGACCTCACTATTATTGCGATCTACTGGTATATAGGCCTGTTGCACAACCAATAATAAATAGCAAAGTTCATAGCCAGCCGGAAGGAGGGAAAGAGAAGACGAAGATATAGACACAAGAATGAAAGCAAACATGACGGATTTGAATTCAGATACAAGCATATCACCAATCCCTACTTTTGAACCAAAAATTAGGACAAGAAATCTTGAGGTATGTCTATCAGATGAATGCTCTTATTATTTTTTTTAAACAATTATTCGATATGCTGAAAATGTGGAGGATCATTATATACTATTGCTGAATATTAACATTCTTCAATAAAACTAATTTGCCTTTAATAACTCCAAAAAACTTCAAACTTACATTTCCTGGCAATATTTCGTAAGGCCTCATCGGCTCAACTTTTTCAAACCTTTTAATCTTATGGGAAAAGGGAATACCTCCCTCCTTCCCAAACACCTACATAATAAAACACTATCAAGAATTCTGAAAAAACGTGAAATAATAAACAAAAACGTGAAATAGAATAATGTTCACGGTTTCATGCTCAAATTGTTCAAATAATTGTCTTTAGATTTTTAAATTCGTGTCTTCTTTTTTTTATTAAAAATGTCTAGTTGTAATTTAACATAAAATCATTTTCTTCTTATAAAAACTACCAATCATAAAGTTATTTTCTTATAAAATAAAGCTGCCAGTCATAAAGTAAAATCGTTCTCTTCTTATAAAATATTACTTCCAAATCATAAAGCTGCTAATCATAAAATTGTCTTCTTATCTGTTCGCAATCTTTTACAATCTTAAAGGTGCCTTCTTATCTGTTCTTAATCTTTTACAACTATACATCTCTATCTTCTATCCTTAACCTTTTCCTAGAAAATCATTCCATGATTCTTGATCGCACACCAACCTCACCTTAATACCATATTAATAACAAATAAACACTTCTTAAAACATCAATCTTTAAAAACTCCAAAAAACGAAATATTGCCAGGAGATGTACGTTTGAAGTTTTTTGGAGTTAATAAAGATTGATGTTTTAAGAAGTGTTTTAAGAAGAGTTTATTTGTTATTAAAACTAATTTGTATTTACCAATACAACTATTTACTAATTTACTAGTTATTATTGCAATTTCTCATATTTTATCGATTTATAGTAAACGTTTGATTTGAGATACGGTTTATTGGAACCAAGGAAGAGCCCGAATTTCACAAAAATTTTACAGATAATTAGATAAGCAGATAATTAAAATGATCAACTTTTGAAGGTTTCGTTAAATTCCTCGATATTTCACTAAATGAGATAGTTTTGGAAACAACACATCAAGTTGGCTTTTTTAAAATTTTAAGTAAAAACTTTAGTAAATAAAAATTAGAAACCTAATTGTAATAAATGAATACAAAATTCTTTTGTTAAGTTTACAGAATGGAGAACATAAAGCCAAAATAATAATACAATACAAAAAGAAATGCCTAATTTGCCGGTTTTATGTTACGCTATAGATCAACTGATTTACTTTGAACTTTAAGAGTAAAATGCAAAACTGTGAATTATGATATGACTTTTACCAAAGAGCTCAACGTAATTCATTCCTGTAATTTAAACAAAATCCGATTTTAAAATATTAGCTCACTATTTTTGCTGTTTCGTTCCTCTTTAGAAGTACCATTTTAATATAACTCAGAAAACCAACTTTAAAATCGATGACCTACCATTATGTAAAAAGCTTAGAGTCCAATTGAATCATCAACTTCCTTTCAATCAGTGCACTCGTCTTCCTGAAAGCCTGTTTTTTTCCAAGGCTTTGTAGGTTCTTTTGCTAATGCAAATATATTAGTGCATTTACGCTCAATCGGATTAAGAATGGAAGGAAAAGAACATAATTTGCTTTCGCGTTCTGCACAAATGGACACTCATTGATTGGAAATATCCTAGCTTTGAATCTGAACCAAGCCCTAAAAGAAAGTGATGATAAAAGAACTCCTTTGGAATTAAACAAACTCAAAAAAACTAAAATACGGAGCATTTGACTGAAAAAATGTATACAAACCATTCCTTTATCTCTTAAAACGCCAAATTGTATTTTGCCAAATCAGAAACTGTGAAAAGAACTGTGAAAAAAGTGAGATGTTTGGATGTTAGTATTGTTCAATGCCTTTCGGAGTTTTCGTGTGGTTATTTGGAAGAAGCTTTGGTCACCACAAGCTTCTATAGCAAGGACCAGTTCCTGTCTAGATTGTATACATCTGAAATATGGAAAAAAATTGTAAATCACAACAGCTAGGTGCTACAGCAATTTGAAATAACATTTTATGTTTTGAAGGTTTTGTTTGTATCAGGCTTCAATTTATCAAATATTTCAGAATATTTTTAATAGTTCATTATAGTTAACTATAGCATTTTAAAAAAATAAAAATAGAACAATATCCCGATTCCATTTAAAGTACCTTTTTTTGGATAACTTTTATCGATTCTTATTAAGGGTTTATTTTTTTTTTTATTGTAACCTACATATGAATAGAGATAAGAAAGTAAATTAAAACTCAACAGAGATTAGCCCACTTACCTTATGATGCTGCATAAGTGAAAGTTAATTCGAAGCAATCCGATACTAATCCAATAATGGATTTTTGATCTACTGGATCAATTCCCTAGATTATATTTATACAAGCTAAATTTTCTTTC
The DNA here is from genome assembly GCA_023159025.1 of Thereuonema tuberculata. Lineage (NCBI taxonomy): Eukaryota > Metazoa > Arthropoda > Chilopoda > Scutigeromorpha > Scutigeridae > Thereuonema > Thereuonema tuberculata. The sequence continues at coordinate 35,994,780 of JAFIDM010002131.1, forward strand.
TGTTTTCTTATGCTAATGTTTAAATTTTGTCATCTTGATTATTTTTCTTACTCCAATTCGTCAATATTTAATTTTCTGCTGCCCATTATCCTGTTGGCCATTCGTGGCTTATTAGTGTTAATGGAAAAGTTTCATCAAGGATAAAGTAAAGGATTTCAAAGTGGAAGGATCAAGTTCTTATATTTAATTTGGAATTATTACAAAAAGGTTCGTAAATTTGATTTTGGTTTACCTAAAACATCGAATTACAAGCGATTATGCCATTCTAGTAGGAAATAATTAGAAACCATTTACATTTTGTAAATTTAGGTCAAAATATTTTTACGTAATTTTGTTTAAGTATTACATAAAGATTCAACTAAAAATAACAAATGTGATAGTTATTATTAGAAATAAAAACAATAACATCTTTTCTTCTTCTTAAACATAGCTATATTTCGCAGATGACACTTTATCTGCTTCTTCAGGCTTATTGATACAAAGAATATTCTTCATAAAAACATCAAATCATATATGGTTATATATCACATTATGATTATAATTAGAAGCAATATAGAATCATATATGGTAATCATACATTGTAATTATAATTAGAAACAATATAGAATCATTCACGTAAAATATCATTTACATAGTAAGTATTATTTACATAGTTATTATGATTGAAGACAATTCAATATCATTGGGACATCATCCGGACCCAATCGTACAAATTGTATGGAGAAATGTACATAATAAGGACACAAGGTTTATGTTAGAGGTAATCAATAGCTTTAAATGTTTCAATAAGCAGAAAGGTATAGAGATTAGTCGAATAATCCTAATCTCTATACCTTTTGAAAAATTCAAAAATAATTGTAAAGACATTGCACGATTTCAATAATGTTTTTTTTTTTTATTATTTAACTATGTAAATGATCCTAAATTGTTTTCAATCATAATAACTATGTAAATAATACTTACTATATAAATGATATTTTACGTGAATGATTCTATATTGTTTTTAATTATAATTACAATGTATGATTAGCCTACCATATATGATTTGATGTTTTTATGAGGAACATTCTTTGTATCAATAAGCCGAAGAAGCAGATAAAGTGTCATCTGCGAAATATAGCTATGTTTAAGAAGAAGAAAAGATGTTGTTGTTTTTATTTCTAAAAATAACAAAGTTTACTGCAAATCATTACAAGTAAAATTTTAAAAACATTACTTACTTTTTAACGAAATACCTATGAAAACTTAAAAATTTGGAAACTATCACTAGAAAATTAAAAAAACGACAATAAACCACAAACAAAAACAAACAATATTATTTTTTTTAAATAATGTTACAATTGTGGATATATAAAAAAACACAACTTTTTAAGAAACATGGAAAAAATTAAACAAATTAAAAAAATATACATAACAGAACTGGAAACGTCACGGGAAATGACTGCGTATGTGATCATCACTATATGTCTTTCTTCAATTGTATAATAAAGATCAAAATTTGATTGGTTCTTAATATTAATATATTTGAATCTTTTTTTAGATTAACCAGGTAGACAAAGGATCTCGCAGAGAGTGCCGAAAAGCTTTCAGTTCTGTAATGTATGTTTTTCCAGGTTTTTTAAAGACTTGTGTGGGTTTTTCATATGAGTAATTGTAACATGTGTACAGTTAACATACGTTAAATACTTTAATAACTTTCTCTCAACAATAAAATATTAAGAGCCATTACGTTAGGTTAAATGTGCTACATACTAACCTAGATATGATTCGAATCTTCTTATATCCATTACTGCAGATATTAATTAATGAAGAGCGTTCTATTCAAAGAAACTGGTTCGAATCTCGGAACTGCATCGAATAATGTTTGCCTTTCTTCTTTCGCTTTTTGTTTCTGAGATTTCCTCTTAATCCTGAGCAACGATTAGGTAAAGTAGTCCGTATAAATTGTCCGCTGTTGTTGCTAACTTCCAAAAATCAGACCTTTCCAGGAAAAAAAAACAACAACTAAGCAATCAATAACTTTATTACTATAAAATTCATTAGTGAAATTTGAATTCTACTAGAAAGGCTTCATAATCACTTCGCGGTCAAAGAGAAAACCCTGAATGGACATTCAAGTATCATAAAATTTGCAAGTTTTTCAAAACCTCAAAAACCAGAGCTCAAAATTCTTAGGATTGAATTGACAGATTTGACAAAAAAAATATTACCCATTCCATAAAAACAAAGCAAATAAACAAACAAAAAAAAAACCAACGATATAAAATTTGATATGGTACTTCTAAAGATATCCAGAAGATGGTTAAAAGGTTTTCAGCAATTTTCTGAATTCTGGAATTGTTAAGATTCCCAAAATTATTGAAATCATCTCATTATTATTAAATATTTATGATCATTTTTATTTGTGTTAAGTATTTATATATATTTAGAAGTTTGTGTCACAGGTAAGACAAAATTATTATTATTATAAAAACTGTTGTGAAGCGTTTCTGCCATGTAGACATTAAAAAATTGAGGAAGCCTTCTCTTCATTAAATATTAAAATCTTTGTTAATATAGTTTATATTGATCACATATAGGTACAGGTATTATACACTGGTATGAAATAGAAATAGAATACATAAGGGGCTTATAGAAATGGCATCTTGAATTATTGTAATTTAATATTATGTAGACGACATCGATTCACTATTTAATTTTCACATACACTTTCACACATTTTCTTTTGCTATTTTCTTAAAAAATAAAAGTTTCTTTGCATCTAGATGTCTTGTTGTTTTAATTGTTTTATCTATTTTTCCCTATGTCTACATATAAACTGGCTACCCTAAACAATATTATGTGATACTTAATTTTAATATATGAGAAATTGTACGAGGCACCCGAATACCAATTATCTGAATTAAAGGATTATGGAATTTTAAGTTTTCAGTAATTGAATAGAGAGAAAATATAATTTTTCCTATTTATATCTTTTAACTGTATGAGGTTCTTAAGTCGTGTTGAATCTTCACAGAAATTAATTGGATCCGATAAATTTAAAAAGGTTATTTTCAAATTCTCGATCTTTTTTTCATAAAGACTATTCATCTAAGAAATTTATTTTAGTACAAAATCAGGTACAAAATCTTCATGACACATGAAGATAATCTTCGAAATTTCAACCAACCCTTTAAATAACTATCATTTTCTTGAAAGGATAGTATTTGACATTTTTCTTTATTCGTTTAAGCTTGGACTGTAGTTAGAAAAATCTAGTTATAAGTAATTAAGTAAGTAAGTGGGAAAATTAAGTAATAAATAAAGAAACCATTTAATTTCTGTAAGTTTATAAGATACCCTGCCCAAATAACGCCACCTCAACATTTAAATTACTGTAAGTCTGGAAATAAGGTGTATCGAAACACGAAAAATTATGACCAAGAAAGTTTAATCTTCTGTTTGAAGCATACCATAATGAAACATATGATAACTTTTACTGGAGAAGTATGAGAACTCAAATAAAAAACTTTGCAAACTGGCGTTATTAGGAACACCTGGTGCAATTAACGCCACCCTACTTTCTAGTAACTTAACTTATTTAAAATTAAGAATTATTCCAAAATTGTAAACATTATTTTACAAAATTATAGTAAAAAGCAACTAAATTTGACTTTCTGTAAAAAATAATAAAAAATCACTGGAAATTAACGCAGTCTTTCTAATCTGTAGCTAAAACAAAAGAGGAAATGTAAAAATTAATTAATTTCGGCATTTTCCAATTATAAAAGCAAAATAATAAATAAGATAAAAATCTATATTTTCATGAAACATATTAGTAACTTATAAATGTCGTACGCAGCCTAAAATCGTATATATAGACCATTAACACCACCATGGCGTTAAAGTGCTAATGAGCACATGGATCACATGATACACTTATTTGTCTACAATTTCCGAATTTTAAAAATAACAGTTAACTTATCTACATAGAAGAATCTTCAAGAATCAAGAAAATATATAGTTTGATATAGTTAATCTTTGCTGAACATTAACAAATCTATATTTTATCTTATTATCTAGAACATTATCTAGAGCATTATCTAGAAGCCTTTCAGAACCAGTCCTCGACACGAAAAGGTGGAAATATAATTTCACTCGAAAATGTTGGCGGTCTGCTAGTAACTCACTTCAACACAAGATGGCATGTCAATGCAAACTACTTCAGTGCAGTGCCGCCATCTCTTATATTTATGAAGAATTAGATAGGTGGCGTTAAAGTTATACATGGCTTTATATGGCTGAGGTACCTTACAGCAAGAGCACGATAGCTGAACAGTCTTCTGGCTCTTGGATGTATGATCCCGGTTTCAATCCGACGGGAAATTTTCTTCCTGTTCTTTCTCTCCGGATTGGTCCAAGGGTTCATCCAGTCTTTGTAAAAAAAGGGGGATGGTTAAAGGTCTTCTGAGGCTAAAGGTGAAATGGCGTAAAGGCTAGCCTCCACCAAACTATATTTAAGTTGTGTAGAACTTTAAGCAACATTAAGCAGACTCAGGTAAAACTGCGAAAGTTACTTCCATGATGCCTCCAGTCACCTGTTATGAGGATCCTTTGCCTTTTTTTTTTATACATGACACTAACAAATTTTATTTCAAAACATCAACATCAAGATAATTAAAAGGCGAAATCAACTTATATAATTGCCTAAGTTCATCTGTCTGTCTGTAACTCGATATAACTAAGCTATTAAGATAGATCCAAGGTTCTCAATAGTACCATTGAATCAAGGGTACTCAAATTGGATGAAATATTAGTTCATTTTGTCATTCCATGTTTCCATGAAATTTTATCCTTGGAAACTGACCTAGACAACTGAAAACATACGTTCAAAACCAAATAATTTTGTTACCACTGCATCCATTTTAATGAAATTTGGCATACTTACTCAGTTATTCACGCTGATTTCGAAACTCAAAACCATTTTTGCCGTATAAGCTTCGTTCACAAGTTACCGCAGTATTTAGATTATACAAAGGTGAGTTTTATACCTGCTACTCGACAGCTGTCGCACTCTAGCGCTGGCTACTGAAAACTAAGCCATTTCGGACGAGACGTCGTCCATTACTTAGAAGACATTTGTTTTTGAGCTTCGTGGTTCTTATTTTCCGATAAGTAATAAATGAAATTTAATCGTGTAAAGTTTTGTTAAATGCAAGTTGTTGTATATTTTATTAAAGTTCGGTCACTACTCATTCAGGACGTATTGTTACAGTTTAAGAATTTCGTGGTAATGACATTGTTTATTTGTGAAAACAATGTGCTGAGATGTGTACACAAGGTGGCCCGCCAACTTGACCACAAAATAATCATGAGACTGTGCACCTAATGTTTAAGATATGTCCACGAGGAGTATGAAGGACTTAAAAAATGTGACAAAATCAAAGATTTCAAGTGTACTTTTTGCATTGACTCAGATTGAAAGACTTACACAAGGCGACAGAATCAAAAATTTTAAGTGTACTTTTTGAAAGACTTTTTCCCTCTATATTTTGTACACATATTTAGTATTAGGACTTTAGGCATGTAAAACTAGCAGCTTATAAAATACTGAATTTAGTCATAAAGTTTAAGTGTCCTTTCAGCCCCTGGAAAATATAATTTTTAACAAAATAAATATGTGGGCCACCTTAGGTTCACCTGCTCCGAAGGTGGCCCGGAAGTAACCTTTTTAATAAATTAACTGTAAAACCAACTAAATATGTTTTAAGAAAACAATATCAATATTTCTTGTTTAGAGAAGGTTCAGGGTGATGACCCGTAGATTTTTTTTTATATTCCCGCAACCGTTAAAGTATAAAAAATCAGCAAAGCTTAACTAAGGCCACCTTTGGGTCACCTACCTTATTTCGTTTTTCTTTTTGGGTGGAAAATGATCCTTTACATTAAACTCTCTGAACCTATATTACAGGTTTACAGGTAAGAAGTACACCTAAATAGGTCTGATAAACATTAAAAATAAAATTCAAATCAAATCATCAATCGAATCAAATATATATATAAATATATATGTAAATTGGCTAAGTTCGTCTGTCTGTCTATCTGTAACTCGATATAATTAAGCTATTAAGATAGATCCAACGGTTCTCAATGGTACCATTGAATCAAAAGTACTCAAATTGGATGAAAATATTAGTTCATTGTGTCATTCCATGTTTTTTCTATGAAATTTTATTCTTGGGAACTGACCTCGACAACTGAAATTCTAACAAAACATACGTTCAAAATCAAATAATTTTGTTACCACTGCATCCATTTTAATGAAATTTGGCATACTTACTCAGTTGTTTATGCTGATTTCGAAACTCAAAACCATTTTTTTTCGGAGAAGCTTCGTTCCCAAGTTAGCACAGTATTTAGATTAAATTTACTTTATATTTGATAGTTGATAAAAAAATGACTTTTCAGATTTTTTATGCCTGTCGTCCGACAGGCTTTGCTGCTAGTAAAATAATATTTTTAATAATATACCGTACTTAATTTATTTACTTACAACAACGTTAACGGTAAGAATGAGGAACAAATCTTATATTTGAATTATCTTATCAGAGCGTAGCTTTTAAAAGAAAAGACTGAAATTAACATAAATAGAGTATCTGAGAATGTTATATTTAGAAAAAGTAGAGAAGGGCAATCATCATGGAACAGAAAAGATGGATTATAGTACCTACATCAACTTACTTATTTTTTTATAGTAGGTCTACAGCCGAACGTCAATTCTAAGATTTGTTAGAAAAATCAATTACTTGCGGGAGTAGGTTCCATGCTAATTCAGTGCATTACGAATAATTAAGTAATTATTCCAAATATAGAATTAGTTTTTATTTTATTTATTGCTAACTGCTGTAGAGAGGCAGATTCTGCAATTCGGTTTGTACTTCTCTAAACGTTTTCTATAGATTTCAATTTACGCAACTGTGTTTTAAGGTAATCTGATATGCGTAAACTCGGTCCATAAATGATTCAAAGTATAAAAATCTAAACATCATTACTATCTATTTAAAAGAAAAATCCTTCGTGCTATTCCAGAAAATCAAGTTTACAGACCTAATATAATGTGAATATTTGAAAGAAATCGGTATCTTAAATTCCTGTAATTTATATTTTTCTGGCCAAAAAAAAAAAAAAAAAAAAAAATTGTTATTGTTGGAAAGCGAATGATAAATATATATTATTAAAATATTTCATAATCTTTAACGATTGGTTTACCCTTCAATACCTAAGAAACTTACAAAATTTCTTACTTGAATTAATAAATTGCAATTGATATTTAATTTGAAATTTAGCAATTGCAAAGATTGTAAGATTAAAATAAATTAATGTCTACAATACAGTTCCCTGTATTTTAAGGAATCGTAATTTATATTAAGCTTCTTTTAATTGAGATACAACATCTTTCTTTTCCGATTGTCCGGCGCAGTTCAACAATTGTAATTCAACAATTGAAACACCATTGTTTCCATTGTCCGGCGCTGTGAAAACATGGCTACACTGAAACGGTAGCGACGGGAATCGAACCTGTAACCATTTCAGCCGCAGTCAGACATCTTATCCATTAGGCCACGGGGACTATATTCAAATTATTGGTTCGTATCACTCCAGTTGTGTGTGTGTGTGGCGCAATGAGAGAACAGCTAGAGAAAAAAAAAAAATAATCCATTACTTTTAGCTTAATAGAAAGTAAACGATTAATTTTAGCCTTAATAGCCTAGTAGCCGAATAATTTAAATGCGAATGTTCAGTGTTTTAGCTTCTCTCCATCCACAAAAAATAATAAAATATCACTCTGTATCGCCATAACCGCTTGGAATCGATTCTTCTTGGAGTATCTCATACTTACCACGGGGAGACGGGGGGGGGGGCTAGTTATTTTTAAAATGACATAAGAATAAACATCTACATTATCTTATTTCTAACAGTTCTAACATTTCAACTGAATTATATATTAGAAAATGTATGACAGAAGAAGGAGTAAGATTAATAGATTAGTACAATTGTATTCTTAGAATAATTATTCTTGTAATTATGAAGATATGATTCTTTCAACAAAAATTTAAGTGAAATTCAAAAACACTACTTTTTGAAATCCAGTCTTCTCTACGAAACCAAAGTGTTTTGACAGAATGACCCTTAAAAACCAATATTTCCAATGACCATTATTTGAAAATCCATCATTCATGGAATTGGAAATTGCTCATGGATGTTAAAATTTAGGTAGCAATAGCACGTCGAAGTTACAATGAAATTTATTTGTATTCTAGACTTTTTCTGGAACTGTTCGTAAATTGTCACTTCTTCATGGTTCCAATTAAGTTTTTCATAAATTGGAAAAGAGCAACAAGTAAAAAGAAAAAAATGAACGGTTAGGACCTTCGTAATTTTTGTAATAATTGAGAAAATCATGTTATAAAAAATATGAAAGTTTACATAATATTATTTCAAAAATAAAAATTCTAAGAAAAAGTAAAAGATAACAACGGGTGAGACCAAATTGTTTACCAAGTGTCATCCTGGATATTTTTTTTTTGTTTATTTTTATTTTTATTTATTTTGTTTTGAGGCACCACTGCACTTTCGACGTTTATTCCTATTAGCCTCAGTACTGAGACCTCCTTGTTTACTGGTGACTGCTCTTGGCCCACCAGGATGTCACTTGGTAAACAATTTTGTCTCGACCATTGATGTTTATTAACAATTCAATGCGCAGATTGAATTTTTTATGCATTAAAAAAAATCACTGAGGCCGGCGGACTGCTGGCACATGAATTTTCTCACTTATTTTTCATGAGTGAGTTTTTATTGTTTATTTTTTTTTCTTTTGAGGCACACTGCGATTTCGACGAAAACGTAAAACACTTCATGCTTTACAAGGGACTAAACAACAAAAATACAGAGTCTAAATCTTTGCATTATAGATCTTAGAATGTTATTAAAGATGGAAAATCATAAATTTAAAGTATCTGGACTTCATTCACTATGTTGCATAATAGTATTGAAACCCTTTGAATGAAGTGTGTTAAACAATTCCTATGCTGTAATAAAAGAGATATACATGTGAAACAGAATGGTATCGTCAGTATTGTTAAGAACAATGACACGTGAAAGAAGAGGACGTTTTTTCTTCGCGTATTGTTGATATTGACTTCTATGGATGCAATGAACACGGAAGGAAGCCATGATGCCGTCTAAGTGAAATGTTGAAGAGAAATTCAGGGAATTTAAGGAAAAACCTTCTCACTCAATAAGGATACGTTGAGTAGAGTCTAGAATCGAAGTTACACAATCGTAATGCTGCAATTTAAAGAATTGATACGAAATTTAACATTATGATTATGTTTTTACAGGAAAGTCGTCGTTGCTAAGTTACGAGACGAGGCCTAGCAGATGTCTACCGGTTCTAGGACTATTTGTAAATGTCACATCAATTATATATCTGAAGTAATGGATTTAGATCTTCAGGACGTTAAGAAGCCAGAGGAAGTGCGCATTAATATCTGGAATGAACTGTAAGTTAACCTTTTCCATTTATTAATTCCTCCGCGTGACATATTCACTACAGAGAAGAAGGAACAAAATTACAAGTTATTTATACTTAAGATACGGCGGTTAAAGATAAAGAATAATTAATAATTAATTTAAAAGACTAACACAAGAATAAGATTACGTGTAGAAGCTTAATTATCCAGAACATTAAGTCAAGTAAAGATTATAGTGTTAGGAACACGAACTTTGAATGATAGTTACATACATATTTCAAGGACATTTCAAGCAAAATATTTTAGGAGAAATATAGTCACATAAGGTGAAAGTCATTTCTTAATATTACTGGTGAAATCTTAGTGAACTCTTTAAGATAGGTAAAATACTTAACGAGTACCAGAGACTCAAGCGTTGTATGAGAATCCAATTTATTGAATTGTAGAAAATCCCAAAGTACTTATATTGATTGTTTAAAGACATTAAATTTTTGTTTATCTGCTTTAAATCTTTGATTCATTCCGTGTCAACTTTACTTCAAACAAATGTTAAGTTATCGAGTTTAGGTAAGAGGACTCACACCCTCATAGAGTTAGGTACTCTCTCGAACACACTAGCACAGCGCCGGTAGCAATTTCAGACACGAACTTTCCACTTAGTGCTTCCTCTAAGAGTCAACAATTATTGGCGATATTCTACGATTTTTTTTCCTCGTTTTTTATATATTCTGAGATTTCGTAATTACTGCAAGTGCTTTGGAACTACGCTTTAGGTTCTCAAATTCTTTCTAGAACCATCTTGTAGATATACCTATTTCTAAAGCGTCATGTTTAGTTGGCTTTGTAATAGGAAAGTCAGGCCTAACAAATCAGCCACAGGGAATGTTTGTTTGAGTAGACTACACCTAAGCCCGTTAATACGTTTTAAATTTCTGGATGACCTTTGTAGCGAAACATTTGGAAGCTATTGTAATTGCGACCAAATTAGGTAGCTATTTCGTTTTCCTGTCCGTATGTCCGTCCGTGTCTCTGCGCTCCTAACAACTCCCGAACGGAAGGTCACAAACAAGTTTCAACATCGTGTTCAGAGGCCTAAACAACATAGGAATAAGATATTTCGGGGTCAACTCCCCCCCCCTCTGTTCGGGATATTTGACATTGTTTTCATTGGTTTCCCCTGTTAAGCTAGGCGAACACGTACCAATCTGGCACAATATTGGTGGACAATATTGGTCTTATTGATATTGGCGGTTGGCATTGTCCGCGAACACACAGGTTTTCTACGAGTATTGGCCTGGTTACGGCGTTTCTCACTAGGGAGAGCTAAAGAGAGCGTCTTTCCGTACAGATTCGCTATAGTATTAAACGCCGTCACTCTGTGGAAATCAATGAGAAGTCTTTCCTGATCAATTGACCAAATGTTGTTGTTTGAATTATCTTTTTTGGGCCGACCCATTTTGCTGATTTTAAGCCTTGTTTCTCAAACAAAATGGCCGGCGTGAGTGAGTGATTTTCCGATTTTCAAAGTCCCGCCTTTTTCTACGTCACCATTGTCACGTGATTTCATCCGTTCATGTGATTCGCTCGCTCACCAGCAATATTTCTCGCCAACTACAATTGGTGCTTTTTTTCCGATTCGCTCGCTCACCAGCAATATTTCTCGCCAACTAAAATTGGTGCTTTTTTTCCGACAATCCCTAATCGGCAATATTGGGCAATATTGTTCATTTTTATTGCTGGAAACGGTTGATACCAATCAAAAGTACCAATATTGTCCCAGATTGGTACGTGTTCGCCTAGCTTTAGCTTAAATGTTAGAAATGCAACCGTCTCCTGTCAGCTATAGCTTGATCGGTAAGGTTTCGAACTCGTGTGCTGAAATTGTCGGTTCGAATCCATAAATGAAGTTTTATTTTTTTTTTCTTTTAATCTTTTTTTTTCAATGTCCGCATAGGTTTTTTTTATTATTATTTTCCTAACTTTTTTTTATTTTTCCTTACGTTAATATTTTTCCTTTTTATTATTATTATTATTATTAGGGGTCGTCCTTAAATTTATTATATTCACTTGTTTGAAGGTGCTTTTTGTAAAGGTAAGTGCGATCTTTTATGTAAGTGCTTTATATTTTATGATGATTTTTTTCCCGTGGAGACCATTCTAATGAAAAAACTGCGTCACGACCAAAATGTCCACAGAAAAGAATTAGTACCAAAACATTGGTTTTTATCGATTTATTAAACCACTGATATTATTCTGCCTTCTAATCCTCTTAATATCCATGATAGCTTTAAGATAATTAAAACTAAGCGGATTTTAAACAAATTAAGTGAATAGTGCAGATTTATTATTTTTTTTCAGAAATGAAAAACTTCTACTGTATTTAATAGCTATTATAATTTTTTAAAAAAGTAGACTTGTCGGCTTTATTACTAGCTGTCATCTAGTAATGTTTATAATTTTAATGATCTATTGTTCTTAATTATTTTATAAATCCTATAAAAAAATAAAAAGAGCAAAACTTAAGAAAGTAGATGTCAAGTTAATTCATGAATTTCTCCTTTATTTTTAGAAAGTTGTTCCTCTAAGCAGGTCCTGCAGTTCTTTGTTGTAACATTCTTTCATGTCGACATCGACATAACTAGTACATAAACTGGCGGGCTTATTGATTAGATAACATGCATACTTAAAATAATATAGTATAAACGTCATTCAAATGAAAATGAACCAAAGGACATAGTAAAATGCTGAGTGGGATATTATGCGAATTTACAATGGCGTCATTGTAATGTCATGATGCAGTACAGGTGACGCTGCGGTCTTATGATGACAGTAGCAGACTGCTTTTTTATTCAGGACGTCGTTTTAGTGTACCGTCCAAACAGCCTTGATTGAAGCTACGAAAGTTGAACAGCAAATAAAACCAATGAACAATTTATAAAAACCAATGAACAACAAGCAATTGTCTATTTTTTAACCACGGAAAATGTCGAAAATACGGAAATCCATCGCAGCATGCGTAACAAAAACGTGCACCAAAAATGCATGTCTTTGTCACATGTTAAAGAATGGAGTAGCGGTACCCTGAGGGAGCATCTTTGACTGTGATTCGAGGCCAGGGCAATGACACCTTGCGATCAACGATGCTGATGAAGTTGACAATCTCATTCGGGAAGACAGAAGAGTCACGGTGGAAGCACTTGCCCACAAAGTTGGAATAAGTTACCATTACCAAGAATCGTCAGCAATATAAGATTTGCGCCCAGTGGGTGCCACACAACTTGTATTCTATTCAGAAAGACATTCACATGGTTCTTTCCCCTGTTGCTCCAATATCAAAGAGAAGTGGCCGTTTCAATGTCAAAATCATTGCGGCAGATGACACATGTATTGCTAGGAAGCCCTTTAGCTCGTTTTCAGCTGAATGACATTCTCATAGTCTCTTTTTTTTAAACAAAGCTTGCAATTTCATTTGCTATATAATTAACATTGGCCCTGTTTTTAGAGATTTTTTTTTTGGTGAAGCAGTAATTAAGATTTAGCCACTGGTCATTTCTAGATAAAATTAAATTCCATATCTCCTCCAGCGGATGACATCAAAACTGAATTGGTTTACCACTTCCACTCATTGAAGCATTAATTCGTAAAATAGACCACTTGTTTTTGATTTTTCTCTCTTGAGAATTACTGATATTAAACTGCCTTCAAGATATTTTTTAAATTTAAACAAAAGAATTTTAGGATATTCTTTCGCAATTACGAGTCTTTAATGTATCCATACTTAAAGAAAATGAGTTAATTGTCTCTAAGCTTTGCTGATTTGAACCGACAACCCTCAGTATATGAGTCCGGGACATTAAGCATCAAGCTATAGCTGACAACTTAAAAAAGATGATTGCATTTCTAACATTTAAGCTAATATAGGAAATCCAATGAAATCAATGTCAAATATCTCGAACATGGGGGGGGGGGGGCATTGGTCCCTTAAAATAACCCATTCCTATAGTATTTGGGCCACTGAACACGATGGTGAAACCTGTTTGTCGATCCGACCTTCCGTTTGGGAGTTGTTAGGGTGGACAGACACGGACGGATGGACAGGACAAACACAATAGCTACCCATTTTGCTCGCTATCAAAATAGCTCCCAAATGGGTCGCTAAAAATGAGCAACCAATAACAGCACTTGGAATATCTTGCGTCATGAACAATCCCAAACTCAGGGTAATAATTAGAATAATAACTGAGTTTGGGATTATTCAAGACCAAGTCCTGTTATTGGTTGCTCATTTTTTTATATTTAATTTTTATCCTTATTAATCAGTTTTTGTCTTTTGTATTCGTATTTTCTTCGAAAATCGAAACCGCTAGTATTGAATATTCTATGTGTTAAACATTTTTAATAACTACTTCAGTTGTAGAATTCAAAATTGAAGCCGGCGCATCTGATTAAATTAAATTGAAATTTTCAAGCTAAAAAACTTTTAAAAAACTTTTTTAAAACTAAGAATATATACAATTAAAATCTACATAATTAAAATCACAACGACCAGGTTTCGCATCAGTACAGTCGACGCAAATGCGAAACCTGGTCGTTGTGATTTTAATTATGTAGATTCTAATTGTATATCTTCTTAGTTCTAAACAAGTTCTTTAATTTTTTTTTTAAATTTGAAATGTGGTAATTTCAATTTAATGTAATCAAGTGCGCCGGCTTCAATTTTAAATTCTATGAATATTCAGCGCACATAAATATGTATTTAATTACTTCAGTTGTGTCGGCGTTTATTTTATCAATAATTTTTCTTAGAAGTTGTAAAATTTTTCTTTCTAGAGATGAAAATAAATGACAGCCTAAAAAAACTCTTGATTATAATAACTAGATATCTTCTATGGTCTTATTTATTTACTGTAGAATGGCCTAGCGCTGTCAGGTGCATAGAAAATACAAAATGAACAGGCCATTCTTTTCTACATTACCTTTAAAGATATCGTCGCTGTTTGTCCAAATCAAAATTAAATATTTTTAATTTTCATTGTTGTTGTGCTAATCCCAGTTTCGGATGGAATAGAAATGAAACTTGGCTAAAATCTATTTTTGCCAATTTCATTTGGATTGTTGCAAGTAGCTGCGGATGGTTAGCAAACAAACAAACAAACAATGGATCAACAAACTCTGCTTTATAGATAGAGATACAGATCGACATGTCGACAGTAGAAGTAATTTTGAAAATGTAAATAGTTATCAAGAATTACAGATTATATGAGGTAGGTCTTCTTTTTGCTGTTCACTAACTTTTAATCATCTATTCTCCGCAGGCATAAAATCGAATTTCCCTTCAACCGTCACACTACTCTAACGTTTCTCGTTTGTCATGGCAATAAATGCTTCTGTAACATTGTGTTACAGAATAAAAAATACCTACCATTACCTGTTGAAAGTTTTATTAAGGGGGGAATAACTGAATGTTTATGCTTTCTGTAAGTTAGTGATATATTTCTAAAGTACGGTATAATGTTGAAAAGGGTTCGCGAGATAAAAATGAATGGAATCGACAATTTTAAAAGTTTTAAAAGATTTAAAATGACAACATGAAACTTAATTTTGAACATAGGAAACAAATAAATTCAAAATGTACTTCATGTGGAATAGCAGCTGAAGCATAACATTTATTTTCACTCAGTACCGCATATAATTTAAAGATGTATCAGATAAATAAACTATGAGGTTTCGAAACTGTTACATTACGCTTTGTAAATTACACGTGAATATAAACAGTATCTTGAATAAAAATATATAACAACTAAATTTACTGTTAATCAAACTTGTTAATTATCTAGAATGATTAATTGAATGTTGTGAATGCTCTGATTCGATATTGGATCGATACTCATATCGTTAAGGCCATATCTACGCATATATCTTCCATTTTTTTCTTTATTCTTTTCTTCACGAATATTCATATTACTCTCCCAGTTTCAGAAAACGATATACATCATATCTCGACACAATATGCTCCAATTTCAAAAGTATCTGCCTATTCGGAAGGCAAGAGTGTAATGTAAATAAAGGGTAAAAAAAGTTCAAGTTTAAAAGACCTCATTTAAGTGTTATGCTAGCCTCCTCTGAATATTTCAGGATTATTGAAAGAAAACCGGTTCTCATTTTTACAGAAAGCTGAATGAGGAGCTGTCTGAAGGGAAACAGAGAGAAAGTGTGTCCGCCCTCTGCTGGAAGTGAAGCCGATTCATTTCGTCCACAGCCCATTTCTAGACCTCAGGCCTAGTGATATAAATAAGGAGGCCTAAATAAAAGTGTACAATATGAAGCGTAATACGGACCGAGGTAAACAGATAATGGAATTTTTGTGATTTCTGAATATACCACATGACCACTGTGTAGTTGCAGACTATAAGACTCTTCCAAAATAAAGGCTTTCTTGTTCAACGATGGAAAATTGGACGATTAAGAGCTAAATACATTTGCAGATTAACTGTAGCAATTATAATATTTAAAAGATTTAAATTAAAATTTAATTTTATTATTGTGATACAGCTGCACGTTCAACGTCATCAAACGCTGAATATCGTAACATTCTTTCATTCCTCTTGAAATCAACGTACACTTATTCGATATTCAAACGTCATCCAATCATATTGTAGCTGGAACCAGGAGCCAATCAAAGAAAAGTGGCGTTCGAATTTCTATTTCACATAACATGGAATCTCCATGCTAAACTTTTTTCATTAAAAAAATTGTATTCATTGCATAACCTGTTCGCATTTCTTTACTTTGGAATTTTAAATCTGTATGAAGGAATAATCTTACATGTGTCTGTGGATTTCAATCTAGGAAAAAGGAAAGATTTAAACATATCAGTTCGTATGGCAAGATTATATTAGTTTGTTCTTTTTCAATTGCAATAAAATTTGATAAGTTTTGGAGAAGACAAGCTGAAGACATTAAATTTCTTTCTTCTTTCAGTTGTATGATTTCACCTTCATGAGATAAAGGTCATTTCAGATTGATGTAAAAAAAAAAGAACAATACTTCAATAAAAAGAATTTTGACCAAACAACCTTTGTTGTAAATGCTGTTTCTTTGACAAATAGACAAAAAAGCTACATTATTTTTAATATACATTATTCTTTAAGTAATCTATTAAGAATGGTTCGACTTTTTATTTTTTTAAGATATTTTTTATAAAGGTACAAACTAGAATAAATATCGTCCTTTTAAAGTTGAATATCAAAGTGATGGCATGAAATTTACATCAAAGTTTTATTGAGTTCAAAACAAAACTTAATGGGATTAGTATACATTAAAGTTTCATTTTCAGTATTTAAATTAATGAAATTTAAGTACGAAGCTTAATTATACTGTTTCTACATTTTGCAAAATTGTATTTTCATTTTAAGGCAGTGTAATGTAATTGCTGTTGTATTGAGGAACTATAAGGAGCTTATTTAATAGTATTAGAAATGGTTTCTTAAGAAAGATTCGCGATGTTGTCTTTTCTCCAAGTGACATCAAATTACAATCTCAGTTCTCAGAAGAACTCAAATGAGATTAAGATATTGACTACTTAAACACTGGGTAAATGTTTTATGGTCGACTTTAAATGTCGTATCATTGAAAATGTCTGACTAAACGAGAAGATACATAACTTTCTAAATTACAATATTAAATGGAGATACTAGCAGTTTCTATTCTGCTATTGGCGTCATTTCTGAATATTTATTTGTTGGAGTTGCTTTCTCTACTTTTTTCTCTTATTTAAATATTATGATCACTTATATCAAATCGTCCATTTTATCCAAAATAAATTCCTAACTGAAGCAGTTAAATATCAATATTTTCCCATGTCCAGAGAGAACTGGGGACTTAGCATTTAGCACTGGGGTAAATAAGGGGTGAGTGGGTGTGTAGACCTTAATGATCGTCTTCATATTTTATGTTAGATCATAAATAAGCATCATCTAAAATTTTAAAGAAATCAGTCCTTTTTAGAGCTATTTTTAAAGGAATGTAAGCGGGAGGCCCATAATTAAGCAACTTATCAAATTTTATAAAAACCTGCCCAACCGTTTTAGTGTTATACGCATAGAAATCTTTGTATTAAGAATTTTGTACCATTAATATTTGTCGTTTGATCAGGGAAGTAATTTACTTAAAATCATCTGCTTGAATTATTGCTCTTCTGGCTTCATTTAGCAGGGATAATGTAACTAAATATAAATTATTTATGACACTCTAGTAACTTATCTTGAGGAAGTACTGTAATCTTATCGTAGGTAATAAAGGAATTTTAAATTAGTTATGTAAATATTTTCTTAGGAAAGATTAATTTTCATTTTCACAGAGAATAATTTAGTTCAGAATATCTGGATAAAGAAGTCAATATTCTGATTTTTCTTGAATTGCTAATTAGTAGTGAATGAATATTAGAGGATTTTTTTAATCATTATTTTAGAAAAGAATCCCCGCTGCTATCTTTAATAATTCAGGTTAATATAGGTGTTGCATTTTTTCCTGTTCTTGTGGTATTCGAGTAGTTTCTACGATTGAAATTAGGCTTTCCGTGTATTAGTTATTTCGCTTAATTGTAGTTACATTAGAACAAGTTTCTATATGGAAAAATTCTGGATTTTGGCTATTTACTGACTCTTAACGTTTAATGTTTTCTAACGGTATCTCAACTTATACCGTTTAAATGGCAGAGATCTTTTACGAAATTAAACATTTTTTTTAGAATTATTTTAAGGTTTAAAGTATTTTGCAAATCGCATTCATTAGCATAATGGATAAAGATAAATTTCATTATTTTCTAGATTTCCACCAAAAGACATTAGTCTATAATATACATGCGTATTGATTTAGGTTTCCCCAGCAGATTCAAAACAAAATTGTTGTTGATGTACTTTCAGTGATGGTTTGTATCTCAGTGAGAAAAATCCCGGGATTTTCCAAAATTTTTCGCAACATTTCACGATTATCTACCTATATAAAAAGAAAAGTCCTGATTCACTCACTGACTGACTCATCAACGCACAGCCCAAACTCTTGTATCTAGAAAGTTGAAATGTTGCACCGAAGTTCACTTTATGATGTAGACATGGAATAAGGCCGGATTTTTCGAAATTTCCACGAGTTAGGGAATAAAGAGGATTTATATTTTCGCTTTAAAGTTGCCCTTATCGATATATAGGTGTGTGACGCCAACCCGCAGTACACCTGAGTTATCCGGAGAAGGCCACCACGGGCGGAGAACTCGTATATTTTCCGATCTCGATATTAATTTGGTAAATAAATATTTTTTTTTTATGCTACGTATGCAAGGGTTCCGGAGCGAAGCGACGGTACCCGGCTAGTACAAGATATTTCTTAAAATTTAATACAATTATTTGTAAATTTCAAAAAGATTTCTAAGAAGGACACTTTTGAAGACAATGGAAATATGTTTTTCGAGAATATGAATCACCTTTTAATGAAAATAATCCGACTTTATGAAACGACTTCAGGGGAAAAAATGATTTGAAAAAATTGATAAAAATATTCTGATCTATATCAAAAATATTTTTTTAGGATTGCAATTAGGAATGTTCGTAATTCATATTTCGCATAATTTGTAGTTTTATTTAGAATGGAGTAAGCAAAGAAAGTTAAACTTACAACTTCCCTTTTCAAACTAAATAACTAAAGTTTTTGCTCATCATAAAAGCTCCGGAGTGACTCCATCAATAAGGGGTAGGGAGAGGCTTTAAGTAGAGGTCGATGGAGAGAAAGTCCTCTTTTCTTCTTAACGTATAGTTCTTTTTTTCAGATCCGATTTCCAGCTGTCTGAACCAGAACGCCACTGAGATCAGTTGGAGGATCGTATTTTCTGCGGGAAGAGAGGGCTCCGCCGCCGCCAACACCTACTGCTGCCCGTCATTTCCAACCGAATGGGTACATCTAATATGTTGCCATAATGGCCTGGGAGGTACAGGATCTATTCGCCAATCCTTTTCTCTCATCCGCTGGGAACAGAGGTCTTCTACAGTGACCAAATAAATCTACAATCCTCTGGACATTGCTGCCACAAATTGAGCCATATTGCGCTATTGTCTGCATTTCATAGCTCTTGATGATACTCTTCGAGTTGGAATTGATTATTTTTGGCCGAAGGAAAGTTTGGAGGGCCATCGAGCAGTTTGATGTCCGTGAGTTTCTGAGAAACGGACATCTTAAAATCCACTCCGTTGCTCACCACTTAATGGCCTCGACTTGTTGTGACTCTTTACGTTGAATTTGATCACGTGATTTCAGTTGTTTCAGCTTTTAGTTTCATGTGATTTTATTGGGAAATAAAGTATTATCGTGAAAAGCTTTGCCACATTCCAGCTACGTAAAGTCCTAAACATCATAAAGAAAACTCTCTATAATAATAAAAGTAAAACTGAATCAAATACAAATGCAACTATTCGTAGCTCATTTAAATAAAAGAAATATTCAAACAAAGTGTGAGAATGGCAAAATAGTAAATAACAATGAATCTGAATTACTAAAGAATTAGCTGCAGCAAAGGTGATTTTTAATGGCAAATTTAAATGTAAAAATGTTAGTAAATATCCAATATACATGTAGAAGATTAGAAATTTTGTTAACATATATTATTTAATTTTCAAATTTTTAGTTTCATTCAATTTTTCTTCATATTTTCAAGTATTTTTAACGTTAAATTTATAGCAGTATGATTACCATAGCTAACAATAGATTATACACTTTGATGTTTGAAAACAAATGCAGGAATTTGTTCTAATGTTTGAGACACCAATTAAAAGGAAAGTGATAATCGAATATAGCTGAAGAATTTTCAGTTTTAAATAGTGTCACGAACTATTTGTCTGCTATCAAGATATAACTATTTTTCCTACGATGTATTTGGTAGGATGTAAATCGCAGTAAATTAGCTTAATTTTTATATAGTTATTTTATTGCAGTAATTCGCTGCCCTATCTGCTCATAAACCATAAGACACAGAAATACAAATAAGTTGGCAAATGTTAGGTATTGTATTGAGGATGCTCACATTTTCATTTTTATCTATGTGGGTCGATTGACAGTCACGCGACTTACGATCAAACACGAAATCTCCGAGACGGTCTCCTAAACATGCTCACGGATTGTGAGAAAAAGGTTGCGATCACGGGTGATAAGAAAATTATCTCAGAATCAAGATCACATGATCATAGATTTGCTTGTAATTTGTAAAGTAATTTAATATATTCATTTTGTAAAGCATTTATACGTTTATTAAATTAAAAAAATACTTTGAAATAAAGGGAAGAAAAATCTATAAAATGCACAAATTCGTTAGAATTGTTTGCTTTTAACGCATTGAGCCATTATCAATAGCAATCTGGCACAGCTGTTTCGTCCTTATTAGGACTCATCAGCCAGATTTAGCTTTGATAATGGAGTTCTGAATGCGTCGGTACCTATGATCCCGTCTCCCCCTCAGGAAAGTGGAACCCGTTTGAAAGCAAACAACTAAAGAAAAAACGCTGTAACCAGTACAGCAAAATTACCTCGGCCAGCCTTGCGCTGAGCTCGAAAGGCATTTAATAAAGGCATAAGAGCTAACGAAAAGTCGAAAACTTAATAATAAAGAAGGTTTAATGTGCATTAATGTAATATGAAATAAACTTTGAAATAAACTTAAACTAAAAACTAAACTAAAAACTATAAACTAAAAATACTTTGAAAAATTGTGCAGCTTATATGATTGGAAAAATATTTCTTTACTTAAAAAAAGAAATTAAGTAACTTTAAAAAAATCACTGATATATAATCTTTATTATTATTATTAGTAGTAGTAGTAGTTGTTAGTAGTAGTAGTAGTAGTTAGTAGTAGTAGTAATAGACAATTTTGTATGTAGAGAACCTGTAACACTTTGTTTTAAGTTTATTTTAAATTTCACCAATTATACATTTGAAAGAATATGTAGATTTTAAAAAAAATCTGTACTATTTCAGGCTGTGACTAGGATTTCAGAAATTCTACATCCTCATTACTTTTTTGTCAAAATAATTTAATTTTTTTTTTTTAACTGATGATATTTTTATTCCTTCTTTTTTTTCCTTCGCTTTAAGAACAACTTAACTAATTGATTCACTCAACATATATCATTAACTTTCTTATTAAACTTCATTTTTTTAGCACAATATCTAAATAAAATTTTGTAAAGTAATAGTTAATTTTCTGTTAAATAAACTTTTTTTTAGAGAATATTTACCAAACCTACGTACGTAAAGTTTCGATCTTATAATGTTTTGTTTTTAATACAATTCCTCAACTACATATAAACCGTAAATGCAGTAAATATTTCTATTTGATTATACAGTAGAAGGATTAAGTTAACTGAAGAAATAACATTCTCTTGACTAAAACGCGTGCTTTCCCATTATTCCATTATCGAACAATGTAAGATCAATGAGTTAATATTATCCGAAATATTGTTCACATCAGTTACTTCCTAACGATTTTTCCGAAACTTTCAGAAGAAGAATTCCATTCTTAGTATTTACCAATCTTAAGTGTACTTCTTTACTAAGTTTCTTTAGCGGTAAATATAGATCATTTTATTGTCATTATAAAACTTCAATATTCCGAACCAATAAATTTTGTAGGTTTTTTGAAATTGCGTATATGTATACAAAATATAAAACAAGCACAAACAATTATTAAACCACAAAACTGAATCAAAATTCATGATTTCTGAAGATTACATTGAATGTTTACAATATTTAGAAAGTAATTCAAAAATCTGGTTAATTCTCCTGTTTGTAATTGTTATAAATGTAATTATTCCAATTGGTTTAAGAACTGATAAGGATTGTTAATTTAAAGCTTATGTTAATTTTGAAGCTAAAACTGTAAAGTAAAATATGTAGCAACTATTGATTCCTTAATACTCATTTATGCAGAGCAATTTGATACTGATATTTGTTGGTTCGGATTATTTTTAATAAAGAAGCAATACTGCTGAAACATGATCAATTAGCTTATTTTATTTATACATAATGATCAGTGACCCCATTAACAGACTGGCTCTGTGCAAATTTTATATAATTAATTCGTCGTTCTGTATTTGCATTCTTTGTGTATAATTTGAATTTGATCAAATGGAATTTGGTCGTATTTTAATTAGTTTGTGAATTTTGTTTTTCTGAAAGAAATTGAAAGAAAGGATAATGATTAAAGTACAATACTATTATTGTATTAGTTGTTATTATTATTAAGAAATTTAGCTTTTCAACAGCTATTCTCAACGGAGGTTCTATGGCCTCGAATTTTCTTTTTATATATATAAAAAAACAGATATATAAAAAAACAAAAACTATATAAAAAAAGTATATAATTTCAAAGAAAATAAAAAAGAATATAAAAAATTTTAAAAAACTTATAAAAAGAATATATATAATAAAAGGAGCAATTTTCTTTAAATAATGCGCTATAATTACTTCTAAATTTTAGTTTAGTTTCAAAAATTTAACACCAGATGCCGCTGATGAAGTGAGAAAATCAGATCTCACAGAAACAGCTTTCTGAAATTTGTATTGGGTTTTTTTAAATTTCAGATAGCTGTCCGGCTTAGCTATATATATACTGTATATATATATATAAAAAAAAATAAAAAAAACTTTTTAATTTTTTTTAAATATCTATTTTTGATTTATCTTTTTTCAAATCTTTTTTAATATGTATTTTCATGTTTTCTTCATTTCTATAAAGCTCAATAAAGGTGATTATCTAATTGTTTGCTCTGGAATCACTTACAACCCAATGAGCATATTGTGGACTATGTTATGAACCAAAGGTTGTTTCAAAGGGAAGCCATAGAATTTTAGCAGAACCATGAGTGGACCATGGCCAAAAAAAAAAAAAAAACCGTTTGAGACTGCTGAAGACAATAATGTTTGTATAATGTCATTATTTTATGTATTGTTAAATAAAAAAAATAATTCTTAATTGTTAAAATTTTACATGTAATATTTCTAATATCAAAGTGATATTTTACAAAGCGATAATTCTAATATCAAATTTCTAGTGTTAAAGTTTGGCGAGATATTGAGATCAAACAAAAAAAAAATCAACAAAATTAAACTATTATATATTATAAAAGCGTTATTTTGTCTGTCATAAGACTTTACATTTTTCCAATTTTGTGACCAAACTATAAGAGATAGAGTGGTCATGTAAATGGATAAAATGTAGATCTTTTTAAGACAAACAAAATGCTACAAAAATCTTTCGAAAAAAGTTTTTGGTTTCCAAGATGGCGCCTTTTAAAGGGTCAAATTTTGACTTTTTCTCAATTTAAACGAAAAGTATAAAAGATGGAAGAGAACATTATATTGAGAAAATGTTGGTATTTGAAAGTTCTATCGAACGATATATCACTTATTCAAAAACGCTTCAGCGTTTGCAAGATACATGCAAAAATGTGAATTTTCGGTGTGTGACGCCGACCCGCAATAGATCCGAGTTATTCGGAGAAGCCACAACGGGCTGGGAAGTTATATATTCTCCGACGATCGCAACATTAATTTGCTAAATAAATAAAGTTGTTTTTTTTTGAATGCTATATATGCAAGGGTTTCGGAGCGAAGCGACGGTACCCGGCTATTATTATTATATATTATAAAACGTTACTCTGTCTGTCATTCTGTAAGCAAAATTCTAAATTACAAATTACTAAAATGTTACTGAGAGAATCTATTCATAAAAAATGAAAATATATTAAACAACTGTCGAACTATACTGATTGGCGACGTAAATATAGATATTTTCAAAATGAATAAAAACAATGTAGTACAGAAATACGTAAAACTTATGTGCAATAATGGTTTCAAAATCGGCTTTACGGAACAACAAGAAACTGTACAATTCATGGAAATACGAAAACAAATATAGATCATATTTTCATAAATAAACATATCAAAACACCAGGAATAATATGTACAGAACGAATCGGATAACAGTTGAAAATGAGAAAATAACACATCCAAATATAATCTATAAAGAACTAATCAATGATGTTAACAAAACAAAATTCATGAAAATCTACATATATAAAAAGAAAAGTCCTGACTCACTCACTCACTGACTCATCAACGCTCACCCCAAACCCTTGGATCTAGAAAGCTGAAATTTTGCACAAAGGTTTCCTTTATGATGTAGACAAGGAATAAGGCCGGATTTTTCGAAATTCGGGATAGGGAATAATCTGACAAACTGACGATGAAGTGTAAGGCGGCAACCCCAGGTGTGTGGCGCCAACCCGCAATACACCTGAGTTAAGTAGAGAAGGGCACAACGGGCTGGAAAGTCGTATATTCTCCGATCTCAATATTAATTTGCTAAATAAATAAAGTTTTTTTTTTTTTAATGCTATATACGCAAGGGTTCCGGAGCGAAGCGACGGTACCCGGCTAGTAATCAATAAAACACCAATTACTACAAAGAAAATATATATAAAAAAAAGACTAGTCAGAAAATTAACAAAATATCATTAGCA
The DNA here is from genome assembly GCA_023159025.1 of Thereuonema tuberculata. Taxonomy (NCBI): domain Eukaryota; kingdom Metazoa; phylum Arthropoda; class Chilopoda; order Scutigeromorpha; family Scutigeridae; genus Thereuonema; species Thereuonema tuberculata. The sequence goes on from JAFIDM010002131.1 coordinate 36,019,855, forward strand.
TAATGGTGTTTGCTTTCTTTGCTTTGATTTCTTATTTTCAATTTTTATTTTAATAAAAACAAATAAAAGCCGTGCCGGCATGGCCGAGCGGTCTAACCGGCGCGGCGGTCTGCCGTGTGGCCTATATGCCAGACACCTGGGTTCGAATCCCAGCACGGGCATGGATGTCTCTTTCTTCTTCTGTGTTTCGTCCGTTTCTCCCCTGGAACTTACAACATTCAGATCGAGATGAGAATCTCGTCCCCTTTTCACTATTGGCCGATTCGCCATCAAAAAAAATAAAAAAAAATAAATAAAAATGTTAAAAAAATGCAAATAAAAAACCCAAATCTGAAAATGCCGAAATAAGAAAATTCAAAAATTCAAACACAAATATCCGTAAAATTATTTAAGGAAAATAAGGTTCAATGAAAACATAAATACATAAAATAAAAACATGCTCTCACAGACAATAAACATCTGGCATTATAGGAAGAATAATAGTAATAAAACATGCCACCACAAGACATTGTAAAGAATCTTTATACAAAAGTGGCTTCAAGGAAAGGACATTTAATCAAATTATTACTCTATAATTTACATATTTGTATTTTTTTTTTAATGTTTGTATAAAATCAATAATTTTTATGTATTATGACTAATTGCTAATGAATCAATAAAAATCATTTTCTTTTCCTTGAGTTATGGGTTATTTTCTTTGGTATAATAGTTATTTCTGCTTCGATTTTCAAGTGATTAGTTCCAATCAATAAACCAAAAAGCCACGAAAGTACATAAAAGATTTCGCCTCTGAGCTATCAACAGTGGGAGTGTGGGACGGCTGTTTCGTCCTCTTTGTGGACTCATCAGCCACACAAACCCTCTGTCGAAAGCTCAGATCACGAAACCAAGTAATGAAAACAAAGATGTAACTTATGTGGCTTGCCAGTAGCCTTGCCTTCTTCAATTTCCTTTTAGCCTGACGGATTTGCAGGCCAGGAATTGGAGCTTTTTCTTTTGTTTTGATTTTTTTATTTTGCTTTTGTTTAACTAGAAACCCAGCGCGTCAGTGGATTTCATTACTTGGTTTTGCGATCTGAGCTTTAGACAGAGGGTTTGTGTGGCTGATGAATCCATAAAGAGGACGAAATGGCCGTCCCACACTCCCACTGTTGATAGCTCAGAAGTGAAATCTTTTGTTTACTATGGTAACTTTTTGATTTATTGATTTATTTGTAACAGGCACGTTAATTTTTCTTTGTGATTAGTTTCAAGTTTATCTTTTTGTTTCTGACATTGATTAAATGTGTATGGGGAGGTGCATTAAGAATAAAAAGGGCAAAAAATATTCTAGATAAAAAGCATATCTATAATTGATGTGTTTTGCAGAAAATACTGAAGCATTCAATTACATTTGTTACCACTCGTATTATAGACCATTGATTACTATAATACAAATATTTTAAATAAAAATAAAAAACACCAAAACATTTAATCAATGGAATTCTAAAAAAAGTATTTAGTCAAAGAGGAAACTTAATATCGTATTTGATAACTTAAGATATTTTATATTCCTTGTATATTACTTTTAAAAATAATATTTTATAATAAATAAATGCTAATAGACAATTTTTATCTTTTATTATTAGTTTTAACGAAAAGATTAAAGTATATGAATATTATTTATGGATATTTATAGCTTATTTATTTACTTGAAATTACTCAAATTGTAATTTTTATCTATAAAAAAAAGAACGAATGATGCAGACTACTTTATTTCAGTTTAATAATGAAATGGTTACTTTTTGAAAGATATAATTTCTAAGTTTACATTAGAAATTACAATCAATAATGTAAAAAGACAAAAAAAAAAAAAAAAAAAAAAAACAGTGAAAGAGAGAAATTTTTGGACATTATGAGATGTAAGAACCCCGTATAGCATTTAATCTATAAAACCTCGTACGTCAAGTTGCTGAATCATAACAAATCATAACAAATCATGAATATTTTCTAAAATTAGATCTGTATTTTTCTACATTAATTTCTTTTTACATATTTTGTATCCTTACATTTCCAAGAAATAGCTGATATAGGAAACCGAGTATATATATATAGTATATTGTAGAATAATTGAGGTTTTACGTACACTGTCCATCTTCATTACATACAAATAAAAGCCGGCGCACCTGTCTATCGGAAGAACAAATAAATTTAATACAAATTTTTACACAACTATAGTTTCAGATACACAAACGAGTATCCATCTTCAAGGGAACGTATTACAATAAAAACTGAGATTATAAAGGCTTTTTTTAATCTTCCCATCATGCTGTTGGAAAATTTTCCAAAATCCAAATGCTGTGCGGATGATGTAGCGCCGCCCGTGGAGTAGTTCGTGAACTGTCTGTCAATAAAAACCCGTGCACAAAGGAGAAGATCGCTAGTTGACATTCCTTACTTAGTGGCGTCCATTTTTCTGTATGATGGGTACATTTGCATATCTAGCCTTTATTTTACATTCAATTAAATAAAAAACTTCTATTTACTTTTTATTATTTTTTATTTTTTAATTTTTATTTTCTTATTTTTTATTTTTTTTATTTTATTATTTTTTAATGTTCTTCGTTTTACTTAATTTTCTTAAATGGTTAGTTTACTTTCACTTTAATCCGTTCGCCATCCTGTAGGATCTCATTTCATTTCTTCTTCAATTTCTTAATTAGTTCTTAATTTTTTTCAATTTCTTAATTATTTATTTTATCCACTTTTATTTCATATTGCGTTTTTTCATTTCTTCTTTCTTTGTTTTTTCCTTTTTTTTTTGTTTTGTGTTTCATTTTCAGATATGCAAATGTACCCATCATACCGAAAAATGGACACTGCTAAATAAGGAATGTCAACTAGCGATCTTCTCCTTTGAGCACGGGTGTTTATTGACAGACAGTTCACGGACTACTCCACGTGTGGCGCTACATCATCCGCACAGCATTTGGACTTTGGGAAACTTTCCAACAGCATGATGGGAAGATTAAAAAAGTCTTTATAATCTCAGTTTTTATTATAATACGTTCACTTGAAAACGGATACTCGTTTGTGTATTTGAAACTATAGTTGTGTAAAAATTTATATTAAATTTACTTGTTTTTTTGGATAGACAGGTGCGCCGGCTTTTATTTGTATGTAACGAATATAGAATATTGTATATTGCAGTTTTTAAAGTTAGGAAAAATAATTTCAGTTGAAAACAGCGAGGAATAAATTAAAATAAATAAAATAAATTATAAAAATATAAAAAAAATATATAAAATAAATTAAATGAGCAATAATTTAGTAATTCTGTAATAAAAAGTTTATCTGAAGTTTTATTTTTATATCTTTTTACGGATATAAATAAACAAAAAAATTTTTTAAGACACGCGAACTTCCGTTTTACGTAAAACTCCTAATTTCAAAAGTTTTGAATATCTTATTCAATCAATATATCGTTTCCGTAGTAAATTTAAAATAAATAAATAAGAGAAATTACTCTATTTTGAATGAACGGTATTAAGAAATCGTGCATAATATTTTTAATCAGCAGCTTAACACAAGTTGGCCCTTTTTTATGAATAAAAGAATTGTATCGATATATTGGAGAATTTGACAAATATCTGCAAACATAAAATATTTATACGTAGTAAATATGCAAACTAATGTGAGGAAAGGTTTCGAAAGTTTCTTCTAAATAAAAAAAAAAAAAATGTTTTTGAACATTTCGAGAATATTTATAAATGTAAAGTTTTTGCGTACGATACACATATAAAAGGAAAGTTTAGTTCAATATTTCAATATTCAGAATAAAGTAAGAAATTGCGTTGGCTTGAAACTTTGGTTAACAAAAAAAAAAAAATTAGGGCATTGTTTCTCTATTCAAATAAAAAAAAAAAAAGAAAATCTCCCGTTGCTTTTTTAAATTATTTCTGCTGCCATTTCTAATGAATTTTTAAGATCTTTTAATGCACAGCGAACAAAAGCTAACCTTAGACCTCATTGGCAATCTTCTTTGAGAAAAATTTCAACGTCAGGAAGAACAAATTAGTTTACTCTTTATTACAAGTCTTGTCAGAGCGAAGAGAAATTATCCTTGAGCTCCTTTATTAGTTTTAGTTATCAGATATCACACAAGCGACTGCATTTAATGAGAAAGTCTTCCGCTGTTGAACAAGAAAGAGGTACGGCCAAATACAACAAAAGCCTGGATGTCCAGCTATGTCATCCAGACAGATGAACAAAACATCTACCAATCAATACATGTGATAATTAAGTGGACTCGCAAGGGGTTTTTGCACACAGATCCCTTTGTAATGGAAGCCTGACAAGTTTAATTTCATAGAAAGGCAGAAGAAAGACGTACGTTTAATCATCGCTTCCAGGCTATTCGTAATCTTGGAGGCAAATAAGCGAAGCTAAATTTGGCTTTTAAACTAGAACTAACGAAGTAAAATAGCTTTCATTCAATTTGCAAATATTGAAAAAAAAAAAAATAGATAAAGAGTATTCTGTATATTTGAATTATAATAAATTATAAGGATTCTAAAAATATTTGTTTTGCATGAATTTGCAATAAGAACTTTTAATTTCAGCAATTACAATTATATGGTTTTTCTTTCAAAATTGTAAAAATTGTAAAAATGACGTTAAAAGTTGTAAAAATTTTTTAAAATCCACATATGGACGTCTATTCGTGCAACTTTGTTCTATAGATTTTTTGTTGCTATTTAATTGATTTTGATTTATATTATGAAAATTAAAGTAGTTATAATTTTACAAAATTTGTTTCCACCACGTTTTTGCAAAAGAAAGTACATTAATGACAATTAATGCATTCATACAATACCATGAATGCCAATGAAAAAAAAAAATCTATTGGATAAATTTCTGTTTTTATTTGATTCAGTAATTTCTGTTCATATGTTGAAAATATATTTCTTTTTAATAAATACATGATTACAAGTGCTAATACTTACTTAATACTTGTAATGATTACTTGAGAAAGGTCCCTCTCGGGGCAGAAACCGGTAGTTCCTTTTTAATTGTAACCTCACTTTTTATTGTATATAAAGTGTATATAAAGTATAAAGTGCGTAGATGAATTAGCTTCACCGTTTCATTTATTATATGAATGGATTTGTATGTAAAAATTTATTTTTTGTTCATATTGTCATTACTTATGTTTTTGGACTGTTTATTTTCATTTTGTTATTATGTCTCCTATAGCCCTAAAGGTCGCGGTGCTTGGCTTCCCTGCCATCCACATTCACCACACAATCAATCAATCAATTGTATGCCCATACAATTAATTTATTGAAGACTTTTTGTATGTTTTTTCTGCAGTTTTACAGTTTTCATTTTTGTTTATTAAGACGATATCATCAGCGTAAGTATAAATTTTTGTTGTTGTTATTGTACTATATGTTGTATTTAAATATGGTCCTAAATTTGAGGGATTCCCTTGAGGGATTCCTGTTTTTAATTTATACTGTATGTTTTATCGATTTTTGAATTTAAGTTAATTCTTATTTTTCTGTTTTTTAAATAATTTTTTAATATTTGTCATTTTTTCTCTTAAATGATATTTAAATATCTTTTCTCTACTAATATCTCATGAACTATACTGTCGAACGCTTGTTCAAATCAATAATAATCATATATTGTCCTTTCTTTAGGGCAATATTTAATGGTATTTTGAAAATCTTGAAAGAGTTTGTCAGTACTTAAATTTTTTTGATATGCAGAAATTTAAAAATTTTTTTTTTTTTTTTAGTATATTATATTCATGTGGAAAGTTATATATTGTAATGATTTTTATTCACTATATATACATTTTCATTTATCTATTTATAATAATCCCATTTATTCATTGTATATTCATTATTATCTCCACAAACATTCACCACAATATTGAGTTCGTTAAATAAATCTCTATAATTTTTGACGTATTAGAAAGAGCATAAATTGATCATAATTTTTGATTTCATAGATTTTTCCTTTTTTATATACAGAAGTTATTTTTGCTGTTTTACAAATATTCGAATATATTCTATAATCATACATTTTAGAAAGTTTTTTTCAACAGAAATTAATATAAATGTACGTTGCTCTGAAATTTAGTCAGATAATACATCTCATTATATCATTGTGCGCAAACAGAATTAATATCATAAAGAAAGCAAAGATAAGAAACAAAAGAACAGCACAAGAATCAAATTCAAATTGCCTTTCCGATTCAATTATTAGGAGAGGAGTTTGGTACGGCCGTTTCGTCCTTTAACGGACTCTTCAGCTCAGCCCTGCCTCTTCCGATAAAAGACTCGGAAAGGCAAGATCCTATTGATGAGAGTCACCACCAACCTGGAAGTGACCCCAACAAAGAAAAAGCAAGAAAAATAAATTGTTGTGTCTCACGACATCAACGAAGCCTTTTCCTACGACTCGCAGAGATGAAAGGACTTTAAACACTGAACATAAGGTTCAAAAAATAATTACTTAAATAATAAGAAAAGTTTAAGGTTCTGCGTAATTGTTAACATAAAACAAAGCAAAGATAAGAAACAAAAGAACAGCACCTGAATCAAATTCAAATTGCCTTTCCGATTCAATTATTAGGAGAGGAGTTTGGTACGGTCGTTTCGTCCTTCAACGGACTCTTCAGCCCAACCCTGCCTCTCCCGATAAAAGACGCGGAAAGGCAAGATCCTATTAATTGCAAGATCGGAAAGGCAAGATCTCCTAGTGGAGGTTTGTGGTGACCAGTAATGTTTGTTTTGGTTATTCACCTCCACGTTTACATAAAACTTGGCCTCTTCACTAAACAGGATAGTAAACGGAAAAGTGGGAATAATCTCACATTGTTACACAGCTCATTCGCAGAATTCCATCCTCCGATGAGGATCATCCTTATTTATAGTCTGTAACAACTGCATCTTGAACGGATGCCATTTACTGCTTTTCAGAATACGGTAGATCGACTTTTAAGGACCATCGTCTCTGCGGATAATCTGCAGAGGGACTTCTTAGGGTTTTTAGAGAATACTACCACGACATTAGAAGTTGTCTCTTCATCTGTTGATGTTTCCGGTGGCCCGCTGCGAGGTTTGTCTATCAGAGATCCCTCTCCTTGAATTTTAATTACTTAACAATGCTCCAGAAGGGGATTTCCCAACCTCCACCGCATTACACCCTATGGGTCCAGACCTATGGGACATCTCTGTATTATAAATTCCACGAATTTAAATTATTTAAATTAAGGAAGAAACTAATAGCAATAGCATCATTTTACCTTAATCGTACAGTGCATATTTGGGCTTTATAACATTTGAGCTACTTCAATATGTTATAAAAAAAATAGAAATCAATCGCAAGAAGGCACCAAAGCTAAAGTTAGGATTCGCACCTTGAATCTCATTCTCGGGTGCGAGAAGCGGGATACTAACACCTTGCGCACGTTCTGAGTTGTCATCAGGGGAGTTTGGCTGGCTGAGGAGTCCTAATGAGGACGAAACGGTCCGTCCCAGTCTCTTCCCGATGACAACTCAAGGTGCGAATCCTAACTTTAGCTTTGGTGCCTTCTCGCGATTGATTTTTATTTTTGAATTATTCAGGGCACGTTAAACCTCTTTTATTCAATATGTTATATTTCGTAAAATTTTAATCGGCTATGTAATGAAGAAGCATTTGCTAATTCGTAAGTTACAATGTTTTTAATTTCAAAGTTAATCAGTTCCTTGGGAGTTTTTAAACTAGTAATTTTAATGTTGTTGTATCTAATTCAGTTTTTGTTTGTTTTACAGTAATCTGTTTTTGTTTGTATTTGTTTGTTTTTTTAACAAAAATTGACATAATGGCTTCAGTGGTTTTAAAAGAAGAGGTAATGCACTAAGATAATACTGTAAAGGAATTATGACAGACGAAGTACGAACACTGAAGGGACAGCAAGAAATGAAATATTCAGCTCCATCTCAAATCCAAGTGATTCAAGAATCTAACCATGCAGCTATAATCGTATTGATTTTTAATCGTGTTGATCACTATTTATGTTGTATCACTATTTTACATCAACTACAGTAGTCCTCCACTTATTTTAATATTTTTTCATAATATTTAAATACGTATTATTTCTATTATTCTATTATTAAAAAATATTATGTTATTATTATTTCGTCGCTGTTGGATTTAGAAATATAAATTCTGCTTGAAAAACTTTCATTCTTTTTAACAATCGATTTTTACTCATTTATGATAAGTCTTTTCATAAAACGCCTCCTTTCCCTCCTTTTATTATTATTATTATAAATGAGCTTTTTAGAGCGAAACTTTTTATTCAGAAAAATGGGTAAATTCCTTTCAGATGCCCTGAATCTTCATCTCGATTGAAGTGTCTTTCTTAATGAGCTCATCTTGAAGAAATAGGATTAAGTAATGCCTTTAGGTTCAGTACGCCTTCAGATAAGCAATAGGGTGGTGATTTGAAGGGAGGCAACGGAAAAAAGAATTCTTTTGTCGGAAGCGCTTCTAATCATGAGGAACTTCTTTGGCTTTTTAATTAAATTCTTTACCGAGAGACTTCAATAAGTTATGCCTTCGACTTTTATCGGTAAACAAAAATTCTCTCAACGTTGAACTTCTTCCTTAGAACTACTCTAATTATATTCAAACTAAGCCTCTATTTGCTTAAAGACTTTTACATTGTCCAGGAAATAAGGATTTACCAGCATGTCTGTTTGTGTTTCTGCTATCGTAATAACATTGATGTTCTGTGCGATGCTTTAAAAGATAATTTTATTCCCTTAAATGGAAATATTTGATTTAGGCTTTACGAGTTCGAAATTATTTGTTCATAATAATCTAAAAAAAGAAAAGACTTTTAGTCGAAGCTTTTCTTAAGACTCTTCTGGGAATTCAGGTTTACTTTTGGAAATTAAGGAAAGCTAAGTAAGTAATAGAATAATCTAAAATGATATCGAGGAAACAATTTCAAATCTTTGGAGCTATTTCAGACGACGAGAGGTGATCTTCTGAAGCAAATCTGTCCTCGGATTCTTAAAAGACCTGAATTTTCTTGGATTAGGAGCGAGAACAAAATTACTCCTTCGCAGCAGAGGAAAGCAGTAATGGAATTTTAGAGAAGTGAACTGTAAAGAATTAAAAGGAAAATCTTCAGATTTATTATAAAAAAAAGGTTTAACATGTTAAGTAGAATTTCGAAACTTAACTGATTTATAGTCTCGGATCAGTGTGCGATCCACGGATAAAATTTGGATATTTTTGTTTCTAATGGTTGTTTGCAACCATTGAGCAAAACCAAAAGGCACCTAAAGTGTAATAATTCCAACTTCTATTTTAACTGATAATTACTATGCAATAAAGAAGTAAATTCATCTTAATAATATCTTAAAAACGAGTTATATCAAAAGCCTAAGTTTTGGGGATTAAAAAAAAAATCCATCAAGATTACTACCTTTTATTACTTCTTGCTTACTTTATTAACTACTAGTGATTAAGTTTTCTGAAGATCAGTCAGGATCTGATATATTGAGTATTATTGCACAAAAAGTTTTTAATATATTTTTAGTACATTTTTAATATAGTTTCCCAGATCTGTCTGTGTGTAGCGTAACGCTCTCCCCATGTGTTAAGGAAATAATTTTAATTTCGTGTGGAAATAGAAATAATTTCTTCAATGAAACGTCCTCGACAGGAATCGAACCTGTAATTTTCTTATTGGAAGTCAGTCACCTTATCCATTACGCCACACGGACTACATTCAAATTATTTGTTAAATATTTTTCATTTATTCATCGTCCATCCAAACCATTTTATAAAATAGAAATTATTATATAGTTTTCCTGATCTGTCTGTTTGTGTGTAATGTACCTATGTTTAAGTGAGGAGAGCTGCCCTGTAGGTCTCACATGTATGATAGGGCAGATCTGTGTGTTGCACGCCATCGCAGTCGTGAGAGGTTTTTTGAGCGAGGCGATATTTTCTCTTGGCCAGCTTTATGTTGCATTGTCGCGTTCACGAAACAGAGACAACATCAAACTACTCATCCAAAAATAAATATATAATACTAATGTGACAGTTATTATTAGAAATAAAAACAACAACATATTTTCTTCTTCTTAAACATAGCTGTATTTCGTAGGTTAGACATTTTACCTGCTTCTTCAGGCTTATTCGATACATGGAATGTTCTTCATAAAAACATAAAAATTTCAATAATGTTTTTATTTTTATTATATAACTATGTAAATGATCCTAGATTGTTTTCCAATAATAGCTATGTAAATGATTCTATATTGTTTCTAATTATAATTACAATGTATGATTATAATTACTATATATGATTTGATATTGTTAATATTCAATTCATAAAAACTTTGTTTTTTATGTTTTGATGAAGAACATTCCATGTATCGCATAAGCCTGAAGAAGCAGGTAAAATGTCTAACCTGCGAAATATAGCTACGTTTAACCTTCATGCGCTCGCGCCCTCTAGAGTCACACTTCCGCTCGCATGGACGGCAATTTGGCCGTCAATGATTTTTCACAATTTCCAACAATTTCCTTCGATCAAATTGCATACTTTTGGATATTTATGATAAATGAACATAAACACAATATCATATGCTCAATTTTGACGAGTAATCTTTGTTAAAAAAAAATTAGTACTCTTAAAATCACGATATGACATTTTTTTTTTGAAACAAAAAAATGAAAATACTAGCTGAGAAGCTAACTAGAACTAAACTTAACTTGACACTATTTACTAACGTAAATATCAAAAATATGCAATTTGATCGAAGGAAATTGCTGGAAATTGAAAAAAATTATTGACGGCCAAATTGCCGTCGTTGCGAGCGGAAGTGTGTCACTAGAGATCGCTATCAAAAGAAAGAAAGACGATGAAAGAAAGGTTAAAAAACTGCTAAGAAATAAGAAGAGATAAATATAACACAATCTAAAGTATTATAAAGTAAATAAAAAGCGAAATTATAGTGAAAAATAACGAAACATTTAATTGCATTTTAAGTTTTGTGGCGTTCGAAAAATTCGCGTATCCGCTCGCACCGACGGCAGATTGGCCGTCAACTCACTTCCTGGACTTTGGATAAGAACTGAGTCTCCGAAAACGACTAACTTCATTATTTTACATTGGCAGCCAGCAGAGGAAGGCTGAACTTGAGAATACATGCCCCTCTCACCCGGCTCTTGTCGTTTGGGGAAAAAAGCAGCGCAAAATAACAAAATGACGGCCAATTTGCCGTCCGCGCGAGCGCATGAAGGTTAAGAAGAAGACAGGATGTTGTTGTTTTTATTTCTTAAAATAAATATATTTGTAGCAATATAGTTTACTCTTAGTCAACCAATAAATATAAAAGTTGATGAAATAAAGGGTAATGCTAGAGTTGATTAATTACATAACCCTTTTTTATTCGTAATTTATTTTTGATGTTTTGTTAATTGAGGAGTCATTGATTTGTCTATTTGTCCTTTATGTATCGTCACTGAACTGAGTATACTGGGCGAATCCAACTGAGGAGGGTTAAGCAAACCGAAATAGTGTTGTCTTGAATTCGTAGAATTAAATACCAAAACAGCTCAGTGAATTTTGTTTGTTTATGTGCGTTTCTATTTTCTTATTGAACATTGTCTTGTGCAAGTTAAATTTGAGTTTTGATGAAATAAAGCTAATTGCGTCTTATATATATATATATATATAACATAAACTAAGTAAATATATAATTTTTGAATCAAAGCTCCAAAATAAGCTTTAATTTAGTTCTTACTTGAAGAGATAAATGATTTATTCCATTTTATATACAGTACAGTAAGTTTCAGATTAAATTTCATTTGGGGGGTAATTCGCTGCGAAACCGAAAAATTTCGCTTGTTCATGAAGTTATTCTAAGTAAATAGCATAAAATACACCAAGGGTCGATTCGGTTCCATTTACGAGATATGAATGCTGTACGAAGTCACAGAATGAAAGCCGTCTGCTTACCATTTATAATCTGTTGATTTATTGTTCTGAAATGAAATTACTTTATATAATTTATTTAATTGCTTTATTTAATTGCGCATGAAAAATTCATTGAGACTGCCGGAGGCTAGCACATGAATTTACTTTATTTTTAAATTTAATTTTTAAATGTACCACATTCCTTTCGATTACATTGAAATCAGTACCTTCTACAGTTATTGTTCAAACTGTCTACTTCTGTGTTATAAATATGCTGTGACGCGTTCTTCTAGTGACTGCATCCACGGAACTGTTATCATCCATAGCGCAAGATAACAGCAGCATTAATTATTGCCTGTAATGTCCGACCACGGATACGTGACCCCTCGACTCTTCTGCGCATGTCAGAAGGCGAATCTATTTTGAAAATAGGATAGTCAATCTGTCTCACGGGAAGTTTGATCCATTTTGTTTGTTTATTATTAAACATCGGAAAACTAGCTTCTATTTTGTGAACTTTATAGTTTTTAAAATTGTAACTATTTTGCTTAACAGTTGAAATTCGACTTATTATAAAATTTAAGTGTTTTTGGCTTGCCCTTCATGTACCCTCTTGATTCATACAATCTCACAGATAGAAATCGAATGGTGATAAGTCGGGTGATATATTGCAGGCATTTTACCGTGTGACGTCATGAAGTAAAGCGACTTATACACCCCTGCCGATAAATAATAGAAGCAAAACAATGACGAACCTCATATTGACTCGAACCAGGTATTTCAAGTGTTCGCACTGCTGCGAAGCTGCATTTTAGTCCATATCTCGGGAACGAAGCCGAATCGATCCATGGTGTATCTTATATATTTTTAGAATAAATACTCTAACATGTTGCGAACTTTATCGGTTTTGTGACGGAACACAAAACATCCTATATACATTCAATTGCGTAATAAAATTTTACATTACTATAAAATAATTATAACATTTATATCATAAAATACCACCGATATTTCATATTTATTACGTTATTTTCAAAACATGTTTTCTTAATATGTACAAATGAAAATAGATATTCTTAGTAATATTGGTAATGTATGTAAACAATGTTATGGTACTAATACATCATATATAAATTGTAATTTCAATTTAATGAAAGAAATCCAGAAATTTCCTGTTTTTTATTTAACAGGAGATGCTTTGAGATTTTTAATTAACAAATCTTTTTTATTTTTAATTTTAATCTATTTGAATCTTTGATTAAGCTTTATATTTTTGCAATTTCAAAGATTAAGATTTATTTTTGTTAGATACAGTGATTAATATAAACATAATATAATTAAACCAACGCACAAGACTAAAAATACAAAATTACAAAATAAAAGGGCTCACACAATCGATTTCGTCACCGCTCTGGATGACATCTTCAGGTGCAGTTACAAGATAAAAATAATTACAAAATTCAGTCTTTATATATAAATAGGTGAGGATGGTGTCAGTATGCAAATATCGGAGAAGTCAACTGTTGATGGCGGTAAGGGGTGTCCAAAGTCTCGAAGCAGACCATTTTTTATTTTATTGTCCAAAGTCTGGTTATTGCAGGTTGAATGTGGAAATATAGACTGAAAAATAAATCATCAAATTGGCTATACAGTCAAATCTCGTTACTATGCCACCTGTCGGGACCGAGCAAGAGTGGCATAGTAGCGAGAGTGGCATAGTAACGAGGGTTTGTAAAAACAGCTTTATTTTCTCAAGTTACTTATCAGTTAGTCCAAAGCTCTCAAAAATCGTCGGCTGGCGCTGTGCATGTTGTGATTGGCTTGTTGGCGTCGGGGAGAAGCATCACGCGTTTGACCTTCACACAGTCTGACTATGCGCGTACGTATTGAGTTATGTATGTTGTGCGCAGATGGACTGTAGTTCGTCCCAAAGTCGCTTCGCCTTTGGGACGTGAGTGTGATAATCGAGCATTGCGCAGAAATACAGACTTTTCACGACCCGTGCCTTTTAACAGTCACATAATAGTGGCATAGTAGCGAGAGGAGGGGGTGGCATAGTAAATTTATTTTGTATTGAATTTTGTTGGGACCGAGCAAAAGTGGTATAATAGCGAGAGTGGCATAGTAGCGAGGTGGCATAGTAACGAGATTTGACTGTATTTAATAAAATTTGCTTTAACGTGCGTAAATTATTTTTATAAACATAATATAATTAAGCCAACGCACAAGACTAAAAATACAAAATTACAAAATAAAAGAGCTCACAGAATCGATTTCGTCACCGCTCTGGATGACATCTTCAGGTGCAGTTACAAGATAAAAATAATTACAAAATTCAGTCTTTATATATAAATAAGTGAGGATCAAGCAGTATGCAAATATCGGAGAAATAAATAAAAATAATTTACGCACGTTAAAGAAATTTTATTAAATGTAGCCAATTTGGTGATTTATTTTTCAGTCTATATTTCCACATTCAACCTGCAATAACCAGACTTTGGACAATAAAATAAAAAATGGTCTGCTTCGAGACTTTGGACACCCCATACCGCCATCAACAGTTGACTTCTCCGATATTTGCATACTGACACCATCCTCACCTATTTATATATAAAGACTGAATTTTGTAATTATTTTTATCTTGTAACTGCACCTGAAGATGTCATCCAGAGCGGTGACGAAATCGTTTGTGTGAGCTCTTTTATTTTGTAATTTTGTATTTTTAGTCTTGTGCGTTGGCTTAATTATATTATGTTTATAAAAATAATTTACGCACGTTAAAGCAAATTACATTGATTAATTTACATTAAAAGTTTTTGCATTAAAGATGTTTTGATATGCATTTATTTTGATTGCAAAATAAAAATACAGTATAATAAAAACATCAGCTTTAAAATCAATAAAAATAAAATGAATATTAACTATAGTTCGTAATTAAATTTCATTGGTTATGAATTGAAGCAATTAGCTTGGATATTCTCGTTTCTAAACATTTGAAATCTTTCAAACTTTAAGCCTACTCAAATTTAAAGTTTAAATGATTAGTAAGTTTCTTTTTATAACGATATTTCCAGGAACCCATTTGATTAAGTAGATCCAACTAACTTGCACTCATTAGGATATTTCGGAAAAGAATCTTGAATTCTGGAGGACTTATTTCCTGGAAGCCAATAGAATAATCCAAAGAATTGAATCAATTCGATAGTTAATCTGCTAAGTAAGAGTTGGCAAATGTTGGCAACGTTACATTACAAGTCATTTGTGAATGAAAAGAAATTAAATTTATTTTTTGAAAGCAATTAATAACTTAACTGTAATTAATATCTTTTTGTTGTAAAAAAATCATGAAAACCCACTGATTCTCGTGTCATATCATATCATTATAATACTCTTTTAAGTATTGAGAATTCACTGGCTAAAATAGATCTTCAATCCATTATTAGGCATCACAACTAAATCATCATCAAAAAATTTAATAAACAGGAACATCAAAAATCATTTATTATTAAAAACAAAGACGAAAGAATTCAAAGTACCATTATATGGATAAACTCAAAATATGTTACAGAAATTGCTTATTTGAAAACGTTAGAAATTTTTTTCTATTGAAAAACAAATAGTCGAAGATCTAAAATAATTGATGAAATATTACTACTGAAAAACACTATAAAACTATTTTCCAACTAATATAGAAACATGCTGGTCAAGTATGTCAAAGGAAGAGAGGAAGACCAAAGGGCAGATGGAAGGATGAGATGGAGAAGTTTGCGGGGAAGAGATGGAGAAGTAAAGCTGATGACCGTAAAAGATGGAGATGTATGGGGGAGGCCATCGTCCAGCAGTGGACTGATAAAGGCTGAATGATGATGATGATGATGAATCATACGTAGAAAGATTAAAGAAAACATATCAAGCAAAAAGATAAAGTCTTAAAATAGTGTATAAATTTTCGCTCACTATTTCTTCTTACTTCACTTAAGTTTTGGTCTAAGATTTATAATGCTCCTATGATTATAAAGTTTATAATATTTTCAGTAAACATCGGAAAGAAAGTAAAGTTTGTCCACCGAGACTTGAGACTTAGCCACGCCTATGTCACGTGGTAGGCGACGAGTCGAAGAAGTCATTTGAGGGGTCAGTGTGATAGTTTTCCATTTTCAGGGGAAATGCACAGATTTTGTTTCTTGGTTATAACAGAGGAATTGATGATATAAAATACGACATTCCATATCATTAATAGTAAATATTTTAAAAAATTTTCCTAATCTTGTTTTTTTTTTTCCCAAATGTTTCTTTTATAACCCTCAGCCCTATTGTGAAATGTTTTCTTCGTTTGAAGAGGCGTGGCTAAGTCTCAAGTCTTGGTGGACATACCTAAAATTCCAGTTTATGACGCATGCCAGTTCATCTGTCTTGCTCATGAAGCTTAAAAATATACAAGTTAAATTTAGAGGTACCAGTGCATTATTAAAAGGAAGATCCTACTGAGGTCGGTACATAATAAACTAATAAACTAATAAGTAAAGATGGCCACGGACGGCCTAGGACGATGACAGAACGGGAAGCTAGAGCGATTATCAGAGCATCTCTCACAGGATCAGATTCATAATTATCAACCATACAACCATCAGCACAAGACTACGGGAGCAGAATCTACACTCGCAACGCCCATTACGCCACCTACCACTGACCAGTACGCGCCGTTAAGAGCGATTGCAGTGGTGCCGGACACGATCAACGTGGAATTGTGCTGATTAGGAACGAATTGTCTTCAATGATGTGTCCCATTTTGAAATGAGCCCCGACGATCAGCGCAGACGTGTGTGGAGACGGCACAGACATTGTCAGGATCCCGCTCTTACTGTAGCACGCCATACGGCCCGATAATAGGAGTCATGGTTTGGGGTGCCATTTCTTTTGATAGCCGGAACGCATTGGTAGTACTCCGTGGCCGCCCCACAGTACAATGATACGTTGACGAAATTCTACGACCAGTTGTGTTAACGTACCTTTCACGTCACCCTGGCTTAGTTTTCATCAAGATAACGGAGAGGTCCGGTCACATACGGCACGCCTCGACATTGATTCTCTTCGTGGTTGGGACACATTTCATTGGCCAGCCACATCGCCAGATCTCTTTCATATTAACCACATTTGGATGTTATGGGCCGTCGCCTGCGACCATCCCAGAATAGCGACGAATTAGCCGCCAATTCGAGGCCGTATGGCAAGAAATCCGCAGAACACAATCCGCCAACTGTATCAATCAATGCCACTTCTGGTAACACCTTGTATCCACGATGGACCAATCCACACTGACCTGTTCCTCTTTCTGTCCAATAAATCTTCCAATTGTTCTGAAATTCTAATAATTTCGTTTTCTGTACATGTACATTAAACTTACCAATTTTTTTTTTTCAATTGGATAATTCCTTCTTGGTGCATCGATTCTTTTGTCAAAGAGTGTTAATTTCAGTGTTTCGTGTAGAATAATGATCTTATTTTTAAAATAATAAATTTTTAATGGTTTTCAGTGCAGTTAAAAGGAAATTTTCAGCGGACAAACTATGAATGATGTCACTAGTGACCTTTTCAATCCTTCACTCTAATTTGTTGAAATCACGGCAAGTATGTTTGACCGTTTTCTATCCTTCTTGTCGTATCAAGCATGTTTCCGCCAAGTTTGTTCGATGGAACTGTTCGTCTAGGTTAACTGATGTAGACTTTCGTCTTTATTTTGAACAGTATCCATTACTTCATCTTGTAGAAGCAAGAAATGGAAAGTTTTGTAATCCATTTTGAAAATTATCAGTAAAAACAAATTAGATCTACCTGTAAAATAATTCAAATAAGTATTAAAATTTTAAGAACTCATAATAATTCGAAATTTCAAGAGAGATGGTTGGTCCCAACTCCTTTACTTAAAACCTAATAAGCCTTGCATAATTATGGAAAATCAGATTAAATAAAGGACATTAAAAAAAATCTTTGCAAATGTATCAAATACTAATGACATCCAAATAATCTTCATAAATCTTAACAGAAGTGTTATGTTTTGTAAAATATTACATTTCTTTGAAAATGAAGGGAGATACTTGTTAAAATTAAATAAAAAATACGTATTTAAATTGAAAACAGCCATGCAAACAAAAATCGAAATTCCTTGACAAATGAATCCCTAAGGTAAATGCAGTTTAAATAAAGTATCAAGCACTTCATGTATTATTGATAATTAAAACTAATAACTACATTAGAAAGGAATAATAATGAATGGAGTTCTGATATACAGTAATATCCTGGTTTCACGGGAGAAGTCGACGTATATAACTAATTCTGTACTGTGAGGTATATTTGTGAACGAGTTGTCATACCTTGAGCGATTTCACGGGAGAGAGAAAAAGAAGTGTTTTTTTGCAATGCATCCTGGGATTATGTTAACAGCGAAGTTCAGCAAAGAAATGGAAGGAAGAAATAGATTGTTTCAGTAAAGTTTTTCCAGAGAAGGCAGTAGTTCTGATATTAATTACCTTTATTTACGATATATTTATATTAAATAAATAGGTTCAATTTAGATATTCTAATATTGATACAAATTTGTATCAGTTTGTATCTGAATTTTTTTTCGTAAGATTGCCAATCTTGGTTTTAATTTCGTCGCGGGTTTGTCCCATTTTATGAAATGTCTTTAATTTTGTTTTTACGTATATTTGCCAATTCGTTTAAATCTTATTAAATCTTGTGTGTTGTCTCTCAAATTTCGATTAAAATCAATGTTTGCATTTTTCTTTCACTAAGACGTAGTGGATGGGATGGACGCCATGTTGAAACCACAAAAGTTTTGTTTTGCCAAATCGAGTTGTCAGAACTAGGGTCACACCAGGGAATGGTGAATGACCTTGGGTAGGGATTTCCTGAATCTCAGGTGGTCACAAGGAGCCAAAAATGTTAGATAATTGGCGAACCTACTTAATACTAGTTCCGTGAAACCACGGTACAACGTACAATTTTGAATCTACAGTGCTCACGCCGAGAGTTGAAACTCCCAGAATGCAACGCAGATTATAGATTTTCCTTTCCTGTCCGTTCGCTAACATTCAAATAGAAGAGAAGCGACCTCTTCTATTTGAATGTTAGCGAACGGCCAGGAAAGGACAATCTTTAATCTGCGTTGGATTCTGGGAGTTTCAACTCTCGGCGTGAGCACTGTAGATATAACTTTCAAATGTGGAAAACTTGTTGTTTTAAAAAAGTAAATCAGTATTTTTTTCGTTAACGTTTCCCTACTTAATAATAATAAACTCCTATATCTGATCACTTAATAAAGAACCGGTTTAGTAAGAGGGTTTAGTAACGGGTTTAGGAAAAAAAGAAAGATGGGGTGGGTGGCCCTGGTGCCTCCGAAATATTAAATGGAATATTAGCCCTATTTTTTTTTTTCTTTTTTGGCGGGATGGGTGGGGTTCGATAGAAAGTTGACCCTCCCTCCAGTTTTCTGTAAACGACGAGTTTTGAAAACGACGTTTTTTTGGTAGTTCTTGGGATCTTGTTCCTCTCCTTCCCCTAAAAATAAAATCATTTTTAAAAACCTGAAAAAAAGTCCTTACCAAAACAAAAAGGAACAGTTTCTACAGTTAGTGATTTAAGTTCAGAACCAAACTTCGTAAATACAGTGCAACTTGGATAATTCGAAGCTGAAGGGACTGCTACAAAACTTCGAATTATCCAAGACTTCGAATTAAACAAGTTACATCTTTTAACTTTAATTTCAGGTCCACTGAATGCTTGAAAAGATTATTCTGTCAATAAGTAAATATTTGTTCAAAAAGATCATGGTATGAAAGACTTAAACACTATATGTATGTAAACAAAATAAGATTTATATTACATAAGCTACAGTACATATTACATTCAATATAGAAAATTATAGTTTTTCAAAAAAATGTGCAATGTCTGATTGTTTTGTAGAATTCAGTCACTTAAGGTTAGCAAAATTATAAAGCATGTTTAGAGAATGGAAAACAGCTTCATTTACGTTGGTTTGTCCTTCAATGTACCGACGAAATTCGGCACTATCCAGTACTCGTTGGCGATTTGGCATTTCTTCTTCACACCCTTTTCCACCTCGCGAATGACGGCGACCTTTTCAGCGAACGTTAAATTCTTGTACACGCGTGGTTTACTGAAAGACATGGTGACAGTGACAGCAGGAAGCTCGAATGGCGTCTGAAGCGTCACGTGTCGAACGGTGGCGGGAAGGGGATTTCAGTTGTCACATGTCGAATTTCCTAACGATGAAAGCATGAAACGCCGAAAAGTCGTTATGGTTCGAATTTTTTTATAAAAAAACTTCGAATTAAGGAAGTTGAACTTCGAATTATTCACGATTTTTTAACACTGATTTAATAAGAAATTCAAGGGACTAAGAGAAATCTTCGAATTAACCACGATTTCGAATTAAAGACGTTCGAATTATCCAAGTTGCACTGTATTTCATTTTAACTCAAATTCTTTTATTTTGACAATTAATTGCAAACACTTTGAAGGCTACAGTTGCCTGAACAGCTATTAGACCAACTTTATACTAATTCATAAAAGCATAATAGCCTATTAGCAAGATATTTTACTGTGGACTACAGCAGGGGGATTCAATTCTCGGCAGTATTAACAATTTTTGGAGCAATTCTCCTGCAGTTAGTTCTTAGGATTTACCCTGTCCTCTGAAATGTTGATCGGAATTCCTTCGGACTTCAGCGGACGATCGTTGAGACCTTAATTTAGTCCCAAAAGTTAATAAACATAAGAGACTTACTGTTAGCTTTCCCCCCCCCCCCCCACCTTACCTTAGAAAACATGAACAAGCATCCTTGCCATTGGAAAATGATAGTAGCCGACAAAATAATTCTTCCTAAATCTATGAGCTGCTTTATTTAAGAAGATGTTTAGTAAAGCCATTGTTAAGATATTTTTCTTCCAAGACTCATCATCAGTTGGAGGAAAACCCTTTTTCTTCATTACGTTTAATTTATTATGATAAGAATCTAGGAATCAATTTGAATTCTCTATTTTCAATTTTAATTTTTGAATTTTAAAAAACTTGGTTACAGCATTATTTAATCATTTTTCAGCATAACATTTCTTAGTAATTCCACGTTTTTTAGTAATTTTCCACATTTTAAAAATTCTTATTTTGCTTATTCGAAAAATAAAAGAAACGTTATCTAGGCAGTAATTGGAACATTAGATAAAGAATTCGAGAGATTGCTTTTATTTCTTGAAACATTAAATTGTTTAAACATTAGGAATGTTTCGATTTAATGTTGTGGTTCCGCTTTGCGTTTATGGAGTTTTGAAACTTTAAGTGGTAGAATGTTTATCAACCTTAACTTTCTACAATCTTTACGGTGATAATGTATTTTACTTCTTCTCCACTTCTTCCAGTTCAATATTAACCCTGTTGGCTTGCTACTATCTGAAACTCAATCGATTTTCTCACTGCGATGAAGGGCATGTTTTAGACTTTTTCTCTGCTAATATATTACCTTCAATCCACAGAACATGCTCTTTCCATTATTTCCTATATTCACTGACAGATTTAACCTAGCTTTCACCTGCACAGAATATGAGTCACTTATTATTGACGAATATTTATATTTAACAGTAAAAAAACAAATGTTAGCATGTTAGATTTAAGGTTTTTTTAATTTTTGTTTTCTTGTTCATTGCAAATAATTCAATACTTGCAGTTTTACAAAGCTTAGCTAAGAACGATATACAATTCTCTCATCAAAGTGTAGTGCCTGCACAGGCATCTGTAGTCAAATTTCTAAAATAAGAAGTTCAATATTAGAATATAATGAATCGTAAAAAAATGTGATATTGAACTCCATCTTTTATAGATTAATAAATAATTACATATTAAGATAACGGTCTCCTGAATGGTAATGAGAGTTAACAATCAGGCATTAACTTGAAAACATGTAATCTAACAGAAGTTATTGAAGAAAATTCCTTGACAGTATATGAAGCTACAGAAAACATCTTTATACGTATCCTACTTAATAAATCCAGCAGCGTGAAATATGTATTTCATTCCTAAGTATTTCTACGAAAATGTATTACAGTGGAATAGAAATAACAGGACTTTAATCTATAGTTTCGTCGATAGCTTTTAATATCTTAAATGATGTATAAAACAGATATCAAGGCGTTAAAGATGCACGAAGCTATTAAATGGCAGTATCATTAATAGCGAAAGTCTTCACTCAAGGATTCCCTAGAAAATGATCTCATAAAACTAACGTAACGATTAATTGATCCGATAATTAGCGTCACTAAATTAGAAATTAGCCTCACAAAATTGAATAATCCCACCTTCAGTAATTAATGACAAATTCTCTGATCACGAAAAGCCTCTTTTCGAAAATTCTTATTGCTTATTTATCATTGCATTCTTAAACTGACAAGATTGCTAAGGCCTCGCCAGATCATCGCCATTCCCAGTTCCAAAGGGATGAAGAAGAATTTTATTGCTTTGATTCCCATGTAACGGCCTCTTCGCTTCTTTGACCCATTCTGTCCTTTAAATATCATTTTATCGCTCTCTGGAGCTTTCAGCTCAACTGCTGTCAGAAAGAATGGAATTCCCGTTGAATAAAATATTCTTACTCCTTCCAATAAATTTCAACTAATACAGTGAATCAATCATTGTACAAAGGGCCGTAAAACTCTCTTCTCTACAGCTTGTAGTTCAGATACGATGAAATTAAAGTTTGGATATATGACAAATTTGAAAGATGATCATACCGAGTGACAAATTGCGTTCATTAAAAAAATGAATATGAGGCGAGGAGAATTTATAGTAAGCCATAACTATTGTTATTAGTTTCCAATTAATTCTGCATACAAAAACAGAAATCTTTTGACTTCCTTATTTTGCTTCATATTGCCATGATTTTTATAATATTTGTGGTGAATGTTTGACCACCGGTCGACTAGAAATAAGATCTGGCAAGAACTCTGTTTATTCGTATGATGCAGGAGTTTAAATAGGCTACGTTTAAATAGGCTACTGTGATTGTTGCCGTGCTTTACAAATTTATTGGGGGATTTCAATTACACATGGGATTTAACTGATGTTTAACTGTCTTTTTAAATAATAAAGAATCAGAGATAAGAAAAATTTGAATAAAATAACGGAATTAAAAGACAAACATTAGAATACACAATCGATAATAAAATAAATGACGATTAAAGATTATCGGAATGATAAACAATGAAGTATAAAGTATACAGAAAAGTACCTTGATGGTATCAGTAACTTCAATTAACGAATACACCCATTGGAAGCGTACAGCCATGGGAAGTCTGCAGAAACACCAAACTGTATTTTGTTTGAATTGTAATCTTGAGGTTTTGAGAAGAAAAGGAGTCCAGAGAAAAGCATTTGGTACATTCTAAAAAAAAAATTAAAATGCAACGGTAAATCAAAGATTTTACAGTAAATTCAAGTGGTGAGAAAATATATTACGAAAAATATTAATACATCTATAAATAATACCTATCAATTATACATCTATTAACCAAAGGCTAGTTTGAATTATTTCGAAATTAAGTTTCTTACAGCATTTTAAAACTCAAGTTCATAAAGAAGAAGTTAACCGGAAATGTCTGACAAGGAAATTGATTATATCTCGTGTAATGAAATATTATCGAATAAAAATCGTAAATATGAAAATATATATAATTTAGTAAAAATCTGGAACTTCGTTTAAAATGGATTATAAACGATTTTATAAAGTTTAAATTATTTTTTAAACAAGATACACCGTAATAAATGATAAAGAATGATACAGATTATGAATAATTTATTTTTCATTATCAGTTTTTCTTTTTTTTTTATTGTGTGAAAGCTTAACAAAACAAATGTCCGATTGCTACAGATAAAGATTACAATTTCCTAACATCGTCACTATTCGACTTAGCTTTGTCGGATATGAAGGCAACATTATGTATTTAACCATAGGCGGAATTTATCTTTTTCTTATCTGCTCTTAAAGCAACTCTCTTATCATTGGCTCAGATTGTTCTTCTGAATGTTTCCGATATTTGACCGGATACCTCATAGTCCGCGGATGATCATATGATCGTTCCCTCGGAATTCCAACTGGAGAACAACTGACTTTGCCGAAAGGGACAATAGGATAGAGAGAAACTCTTTCAAGAGGTGGATTATTAGTTCTGTCCCCATATTGTCTCAAAAAGTAAGTCATTTTGAGCTAATATTCATTCAGATGCATGGTACTTCGTGAAAAACTGTGCAGTGGGTTTAGATGAAAATTACAGAATGTTGTATCGCCAATTGTGAAACTCTATACACGGACAAAAATATTTTAACGAATAAGATGGAGAACAACAAGGAAAAATTTTATAAGGCTGCGCAAAAGCTCATCAAAAGAAAATGCAGAAATACAAATAACTGCATCAAAGTAAACGCTATCATGTAAATGAAATACGAACTCAATTTAAAAAAGACCTAGGCCTATTGACTTATTTTCGTATTAATTATTTTAGTATTTTGAAATTTAAAATTCTTGAAATTTGAAATCTAAATACATGATGAAAGTATTTAGAAAGATGGTCTTTAAAAAAAGTAAATTTGTGTAACAATTAGAGAAAAAAAATAATATAAAATTAATTTAGTTGTATGTTGTTGTTTTTTTCCGATTTTTTTTTAAATAATCGTAAGTGACATAATATTACAATTGAGAAAAAAAAAAGAAATAGCTTACAACTTTTTATTTGAGTTAGAAATAGTATTTGAATGTTCAGCCACGGAATTCTCTCCTACTGCCCGAGGCCGACGAGAATCTCAGGCCGAGGCGCTGAGAAATCACGTGATCAATAGAGTCTTACCTCGAGAGGGGTTAACGGTTCTCGATAGCGGTCTTGTGAAAGTTTGTTAAAATAAGTTATTTTTAACGTGCAAGCAATCTATTTCATCAACCCTGGAATATATTGGATTTGCTGAACGTATATAAGACAAGTTGGCAGCAATTTATATACGGTTAGTTAGTTTTTAGCTATAGTTTCATTGTGCAGAAACCCGTTAGGCCTAATTCAATTCGCTGTGTTATGATTCAAACGAAGACTACACAAAGCTGAGGATACAAAGCCTACGATTGATTCAAAAGAAGACCACATTGCAGGTTATTCATTCGAGTGTTTATTGAAGCAAGCAAGCGGGAAAATTAAGAGAAGTCGGAAAGTTAACAAGCGAAAGTGTGTGAAATAACTGTCATAAGAAGTCAACATAGTCAAATCATTTCAAGAACTGTGGATACATTACTAAAAGTTACAAGTGGATAATCTACGAAATAACAACGAACATTTATCGGGTGAATATCATCGACAGTAGCAAGTGAATAATTTTGAAGAAGCTGATATTACAACTTTATCTTAAATTAAAGAAAAAAGACATCGGCGAGATAGTGCAAAATAGTTAGTGCTTTTGAATTATAGAAGAACCAAGTGTGTTACTTCGATAGTGATTAAATCTATAAGTTTATTATTTGATTGATCTTCAAGTAGAAGATTTAGTGTGCTTATTTTGAAAGAGTGCGAAATTAGCAAACGTATTTTAGTGAGTGAATTTATTAATTTATTAAGCTGTGACGGAACGTCATGTGATTTACTTTGTGTGAACTTCCATAATCAGTGTGTTAGTGATCCTTCAACGATAAGACTCCTTAAGAACTTAAGCAATGCCGAGCATAGATACTAATATTATTGATCTAAGAACTTTTAATCAAATTGAAGAATAGAACAATTTAATTATGAGCTATTAAAGTACTTTATGTACTCATCCAATTATTGTAATTTGTACTAGTTAAGAATTAAAAAAAAATGAATTGCACTTGTTGTTTTTCAGTTAGCTATATTATACTATATTTTATAAGATAGT
>JAFIDM010002131.1:36045894-36059407 GCA_023159025.1 Thereuonema tuberculata
ATACACAGTCAGCCTATTTGAATCTCTTATTCCCTAGAAAATAAATGATTTGAATATATGCAAGTGAGTGCAGTGTAAATGTTTGTTTAGACTGAAGGTAGTTTTCTGACTTTTAAATTATAAATCCCCCCATATTTTATAAAATAGTTAGGTACATAAAACAGTACATATATAAATATACATAGACACAAATAGCCAGTCTAATGTACAGCCAGTCAATATAGTCAGTGTTAATATGTCATCCTGTAAATATACACAGTCAGCCTATTTGAATCTGTTATTCCTTAGAAAATAAATGATTTGAATATGTGCAAGTGAGTGCAGTGTAAATGTTTGTTTAGACTGTGAATGTAGAAAGGAATATGTGAGAAGATGAGTGATGTCAATTAGTGCAAGAATGCAGTCTGTGTAAAGAAGGGGATATTTGAGAGAATGAATGGTAAAGACTGGAGCAGAATTTAAGAAAGAAAATGAATGACCTAAGAATTTTTGTTTTCATTCTTATAATTTTTAATGCTTGTTTAAAATTTGCATAAGTTATTACAGTAAATATTAACGGTTGTTCAAGAATAAATTATTAAAAAAAAATAGTTTATTTTGATACCCCAAGACTCAGATTACATAGATCAAAGAGGTCAAAAGACATGAAAGAAATGAAAATAGATGGAGAAGAGGTGGAGAGAACAGAAGAATTCAGGAAAAAAAAATCAGAGGGTTTTCAAGAAAAGGCAAAAAAGAAGACTGGAGCAAAATGGACGGAAGAAAGAAGGAAATAACTTGGAGAAAGAATGTAGAGTACTGGAAAAGAAGAAAGAAGGGTTACTGTCAAAAAGGTCCTTTTCAGGACCAAAAATTTATATGAAAGAGAAACCATTTTGATGATTATTTAAATAAAGAAAAAAAAATTCTAAATATGGAAGACATCATCAAGAAATTTGTGATTATTGTTGTATCACTGTTATTAAGAAGGTATGGCAAGTACATAGATTATATTTCCTCATTTATTTTCATGAATTATTTGATATTAACGTAACAAAAATAAAACGTTCTCGTGCGTACTGAAAAAGAATTCTCTTTATAACTAGACCTGTACTGGAATCACATTCAATTGTAAAGGAGAAAGGTAAGTTACTGTTAAGAAATCTCAATTTTTTTCATAATCATTTTATAAATCAAAAATTAACTAAATTGCACTATATATATATATTGATTTGTGTATGCATACAAAATATAATTTTTGAAAAGTAGATTTTGTGTAATTGCTGTTCAATGGTTTAAAATTAGACGAAAAATAATACTAAATAAATAACAGTAATTTGAATAAATATTTTACGTGCACTGTGTTTCGTTGAAATCATTACTAAAATGATGCTTCCAAAATCAATATGCTATTATTATTATTATTATTTTTTATAAAGATATTGTTATATCTATGAACATCATGCTCTTAACAAAATGATTAATATTGTTTCATATCCATAGCAAGAAAAGTAATGCCATTTAATGGACTTAATTATGTTTCTTACACAACATATTTTAATTTTTTTTTTTTTTTGGAAATTCACTAAAAAAAGTTTAGAACTATAACTTAAAAATTTTAAACTGAAATTCTCAACATATATTACATGAATATATACATAAGTTGCATCTGTGTGTAATAATTTGTTAGTGAATATGAGCAGGATGAATTTAGCAGTAAGTTATCTTTTCTATATTTTAATAATATAAATATCTTAAATAATTTTTTTTTAAATAATAAAATTTGTTTTTAAAATCTATTTTTTTAAAAAAAAATAACTAAGTAATTACTAAAATAAAACGAATCGTTTGGCCTTTTCAAGTTTTATTAAATAAAAATAATAATAAGCATTAACTCTAAATACTTACTAGATAAGTAAAATTTATGAAAATCAATTGAAAACTATTTTAGTCTAAGTTTCACATTTTTAATTACTTTAATCTAAAAGACACAGTGTGTTTAGTGTGACGAGTCTGAAGCTTCAAGGCAATGAAATTCGCTCCGACTCTTTGGGTCACGTGACTAAAAAAAAATGACGTCAGCACCTCGGCCTGTCGTTTCTCGTCGGCCTCGCCTACTGCCTCAGTGACGTCATTTTCGCCAGCCAATAGAAGCAGTTTTCGCTGTGGATCTAACCTCCCAACGTTCAATAACGTCGCGTATAATCAATATCTCTGCTTGATCAATCAGCATTATATCGTGGAGAGATAACATTTTATATCCACTTTGTTTTGGCCTTGCCAGATGCTGGGAAGAGAAGACTTTGTCCAACAAGAAAACTGCCGACCCTGGCAGTTATGTGGTGTTCTGTGGTGTCTTATTGCAATCATCATTTTCCACGAAGACTATCCCCCGACAGCTAAATGGAAATGGACTATAGGCAGTAGTGATTAATAAGTGATTTAGAAACACGGAAAGCCGAATTGTTATTTGATTATTCCGAAAGTTTGCTAATACGTAACACGTATGAATGTGAATCTCTTGAATTTTGCAATAACTATGTTGACGAGGATGATTTGACCGAAGATGAAGACAAATATCAACAAGAGAGCGACGACACTTTAAATATTTAAAAATGATTACAAATAATAAAATTACAACAGTAAAATAATTTGTTGTCTGTGCCTACCACTGGAATCTAACCGGAGCTAATAGATTACGTAGGGCACGAGTTAGACCACTGGCCACTGAGGTTCTTATATTTACTGTATTTCGTGTTTTGTATTTCTGTTAATTTGGTGTGAATGAAATCGCGATGAGCGCTATCGGGGCCTTCCCTTGTAAGTAGCAAATCCAAAACCAAATTAACTAGCATAACTATTAAATTAAATAAATCTAGCAAATTAACGATCAGTTTATATAAAAACCTCAAATAATTTTATCATTCCGAGATGTTCACGATGCATAAAAACATTTAATTAGTATAATTGAAGAACTAATAACTACACTACAGACAATTGCGATAACGAAATTAATACTTTAGGATTTAGATATTTTAAATACACAACAAATACTGTATATTATGATTGAATTGCAAATAAGTAATATAATTTGTTATAAAAAAACACTACAATAATTGATGTCATTCCAAAGATATGATACTTTAATAAATGAAATATTTTTATTATGGACTTTTAAAGTATTTATTATATAATTATATTCTAAAACATAGCGTAAATAAAACTAATAATTAAATAAGCAATTTGAAAATACTGTACACGAACATTTCGTAATCCTATGGAATAAATAAAGTCAAATAATAATGAATCTTGGAACTGAAAATATATTTATATTAAGTATCGTAACATGGGGGAACTTCGACAGCGGGGGTAACTTCGATACCTATATTTCTCATGTATAATTTAGCCATTTTTATTATTTGTTTCAGGTTAATTTCAGGTTATTTCACCGACGAAATCAATCAGCAAGATCTTGCTGATGATGGGGAATATGTTCCCCGAAACTGTCCTAGGACCTTTTTAACGTATTGTATTTTTTTAGCATGTTTTATTTTTAAACCTTTCTTAAATGAATTGATTTGTGTGTAAGTCATAGTTGTTTTTTAATATAAGTATAATAAAACACACGTTAAAATCTTCATAATTATTACTGTAGCTTATGTAATATAAATCTTATTTTGTTTACATACATATAGTGTTCAAGTCTTTCATACGATGATCTTTTTGAATAAATATTTACTTATTGACAGAATAATCTTTTCAAGCATTCAGTGGACCTGAAATTAAAGTTAAAAGATGTAACTTGTTTAATTCGAAGTCTTGGATAATTCGAAGTTTTGTAGCAGTCCCTTCAGCTTCGAATTATCCAAGTTGCACTGTACCTATGATTCATTAGTTACAGTCATTTTTACATTGTTTTATGTCGAAGTTACCCTGAAGCAGCTGAACTTTGCATTTTTACCATATTTGCATATCGTATCGAATTAACCCCTTGGCCGGGGTAACTTCGACATCAAAAAGAACTTAACAAAACAGGGGGAAGGGAGTGGTGGGGGAAAAAATTTTTTGGGTACTGAAGAGCCAAGACATCAAATATCATGATGGCAAGAGCGAAGGTTCTTCAGTTATTAGTGTCCTGTGGAGAAGGTAAAAATATGCTCAAAACATATCGAAGTTCCCCCATTTTACGATACTGAAAATGTACTTAAGTTATTTAAAAATATAAGATGGTGAAGTCAATTTCTCGTCTATAGTAATGGGAATCAAAAGTAACATTGATAGAAACATATTAGGTTTATTTGCTGATGACGTTTTTTGTAAAACTGTCAATATTTACGAACAGATAGATTGTATTTAATAGGAAATTCCTAGCACTATTACTTAAACAAACTTAAATTTATTTACTGATATTGATATCACTATTTCAGTCCTATTTCACTAAGTTAAAATGTAGAAATGAATTTGGGTCAAGAAAATTGAATATGTCTGTCCTAAACTGCTTAGAGAATGACAGGAGATGCTGTTCTCTTTGTTCTTCGTGATTGAGAAAATATTGGTCCAAATTAAAAAATAAACCGTCTTCATGAGGAGAATTTGCAATTTAGAGATATCTTTTACTGAAAACTTTACTATTTATTTTAAAATTGAGAGATTTTTGTAAACTATAATTTTAAACGCAATTCATTTAGATAATGTTTAAAAATAATTAAAATAACGTTTTCGCAAACGTTAAACTTAGCTTTGTTCAGAATTTTTTTTAAATTTATATTTTAGAAATAACTCCTAGAATCTTTCTTATTTTGGGGACAGTATCTGTTTCAAAAGTATCTGGCATTAGATGTAAAATGCATCTTCAACCCACCTGGTCAGTGTGGGAGATTAGATCAATACTCCATAGGGGTTGGGGAGGTCTATAGTCTATTTCAGCTATAGAAAGGAGAAGAAAAAATATAAATTGGTAACCATTATTCAAAGAATTGCCTTTTGTTGAGATTGAAGGAATAATTGTGAAAGAGCCTGGATTTGGATTAAATCAAATAAGTAAAAGAAAAAAAAGTTGACGAAATTAGTACGGAATCCAAGCGTAGACTTGAAACCTCTCCGCCACATCAAAATTAGGAAATCCTAATTGCCATGAGTACTCATCAAATCCCTCTGCTTTTCTACATTGCAATTGAGTAGCTGAGAATTCTAACAGCTAAGCTGCTTTTAACAAAGGCTGAGAAGTATTCAAACAGGATTAGTAAAAGACTTAATAAAGTCCTTCTCTTCTATAATTTCGAATTGGATTAAGTGTCCTATTGAAGCTTTCAATTATAAAACATATTTTTGAAAAGTTAGAAAGAACATTTTTACTTATTTCTCAAAGCTCTAATATATTCAATAATCCATTCTCTATTATTAATTAAAAAATTCTTACCTGAGGAATTTTCTTTATTGAGAAGTCAAACTGATGGAAAAAAATTCCCCCTCGAAGGGATTCTCTGATCTTCTTTTAATTAAAAATGATGAAAATTTTGATTGCACTTATCTTATTTAATTAGTTTCATTAAACTTAGCTGATAAATTTCATTAAAGTCAATTAAGTATGTCTAATAATTTGAAGATAAAATAATGAAATGTAAGTGTTGGAAAATCTATGCTGAAATTAAACTTCGCAATGTTTAATGCGTAAGACCAAATATATCTGTTATAAAAATTAAGAGTTAATGTTCAAAGATATAGAAAAGCAAGGAATTAGTGCAAATACTTCTTGAAACCTTAGTTTACTTTAGGAATAGGAAGAATAATACATGTTTATTAAACTAGAATTGATTTTTTTTAAAGAAAGAGCAGTAATATTCATAAAACTCTAACCTGAATTACAAAAAAGATTAGTACAGAGAAAACTGGTATCTATTTACAGAAAGCTAGTATAAATATTTTATTTCTAAATGCACCTCCTAAATATTTGTAGTAACTGAAAGATAAGACACGACAATCCGTAAAATAAAAACCAAGTATTTCTACTGGGTTCCTTTATAAAAAAGGGTACCATCTTCAGCTCTTTCGGAGATATGGAAAAGAATGGAATGCAAATGATTTCTTTTTACAGTTACTTTCAGAAACGTTTTACTTAGGGGCTAAATAAATGAAAGGTTTATTTATGGAAACAAACAAACTTCAAACTTACTTATTTACATTTTTGAAGAAAATTTTGTAAAACAACTGCTAAGGGTAGCCAACTTTCTTACTATTCATAATTTTGAGTTTTTAACAAATAAGTCTTGCTAGATAACAAATATTTTGGATTTGGAGGAAAATATTTTCGATTTGAAGATAACTGTCATGAAACCAGTTAACAAAAAAATATTAACAGTCAAACCAAAGCAGATAATTTAACAAAACAAAAAAAAAAAAAAAGATTAAGTCGATTTAATGATTATTGAAGAAATAAGTTGACGTATCCGACTACAGGCGTAAGTGGCCTTTGGGGTCGCGAAATGTAAGACTCCCAGCGTTCGGGAGTATGTTTATGTAGTTTATGTAGTGAATGTGGGTGGCAGAGAAGCCAAGCACTGCGACCGGAGGTCTATTGTACTAACCCACGGAAAGAAGGACAGATGGAGAGAAAGACTGAGAAGCTATGGTGGGAGAAGTGCAGGGGAAACGGGAGAACCCCGAGAAAACCTGCCCAGCGTGGATCGTCCACCATCACGGAACCCACATGAGAACCGAACCCGGGACTCAGAGGTGAGAGGCCGATGTCATAGCGACAACGCCAACCGCGCGGCCTCGGGAGTAAGTTGAGATCAGCCCGACGCCCGCCCGCCTTTAACCCGTAGGAAAGGTACCCGGTAACCATTCAACAGAGGGCTGGGTAGACCCTAGAAACCGTTTCGAGGAGAAAAAATTTCTTATCCACTCGGCCACAGAGCCCACGATTAAATGATAATGACTGCACTATTTAATATAATTTCTTCAGAATGAAGAATTAGTACTAAGGTCGTCCAACGTAGAACCTAAAAGACAATTAAATATAATCGCCCGCAGTCCCCCTTTATCCAAAGATAATAGCAAATGTGCATGAAGTGTAAAAATAACTTTCGTTATCGTTTTAGCCCCCCACCACGTTAGTAATTAAAATTTTAATTAATTTGGAAGTACCAGATAATTGTCTGCTTTAGATAATGAATAATTATCTACGGTAGGTCTAATTTTCTACTCCTAAAATTTCTCCATCTTTAAAAAATGTCCCTTCATAAGAAATAGATTTCAAATTCAATTTCAGTTTTATTCCAGATTTTGAATATATTTCTTATGTTTTTAAATCTTTGAAGTGACAGAAAACAGGAAAGTTGCCCAAATTTCTTAATGGAAAATAAATATCGTAAACATGTAATTAGTAAAACAAATAAAGATGTATATACTTGTACATATTTCGAAATTGTTTTCTGAAAGCAATAAAATTCCATTTAAAAAACAGTTTTGAATTTCACCAGGGAAGCTAAAAACTGCTTGGCACCGACACAGTTATCATATATTCAGTTGTCTGCTAAGGTGGCTAATTTGTCAATGGAATATACGATAACTATGTCAAGGTTTTTTTCAAATCATTTCTTTTTTACTAATGGAGTTAAAAACCACTCAATATGAAAGTG
This sequence comes from Thereuonema tuberculata, assembly GCA_023159025.1. Taxonomy (NCBI): domain Eukaryota; kingdom Metazoa; phylum Arthropoda; class Chilopoda; order Scutigeromorpha; family Scutigeridae; genus Thereuonema; species Thereuonema tuberculata. Next base: position 36,053,514 of record JAFIDM010002131.1, read on the forward strand.
TTAAACACATAGCAAAAATAATTGCTTTTCATTATGAGTTTACGATTAATGAAATTCGTTTTATTTAATTCCAGAAACAGTCAATATTTCAAGATACGCTAAATCATTCATTTTAATAATAATAAAAATTAAGAAAAGGTAAATGAAGAGTCATTACGTAAAAAATCTTAGATTTAACAAAAATCAATGAATACCCCCCTTGTGTGTCTACAAAAATAAAAAAAAAAAACTCATTTAACAGATTGCATTTCCAGTAATTTCTAGCTTTCAATTTTTTTAAAATTGAACAAACGCAGTAATAAAAAATCTAGGATATTTTAAATAAATTTCTTAATAGTGGATGATAGTGTTAAAATTTTAATAATGAAAACTAAAGAAGCTTATGTAAAGCAAAATAATAATAAAAAAAAAAAAAAAAATTAATTTTTTTTTTTTGTTTAAGCGCAACAAAACACTAGGTATAGAATTAAAATTACTGTAATAATTTATTACAATATTGACGAGTACAATAATATTGTGTTTCAATATGAAACAAAATATCAATAATGAAATAATAAAGTTCTAGTCTGTCTTTAGTCTTCTGCTCCGTGCAGGAATCTTGAAATCGCATTCACAAAATCTATTCTCACTTTCACGAAATTTATCGGCTTGATAAATTTCTTCGAAATAATACTATTTCTGGCAATGAAAACACACTTGCTGAAATAAATGTTCACTTCACTAAATTCTAAGTTAATTACTAATTCACTATTAATTAGTACTTCTGCAATTAACTTTAACGTTGCACTTAATTTCACAAGTTTTCTGCATTCACTTAGATCACAAATAAACACTTAAATTCACTACTTATGATAATTCTAATTTCACTTTCAATTAATTCAATAATTTGAATTACTGTATTAATTTTTAATTCTCGAAGCACACACTAATTCTGCATTCATTAATTCCAGGTTTTATCAATATCGTCGCACAATACTTTGAGGTATCCTTTTCCCCAAAATATTAGAATTGGAAAAGTACTTACAGATATTTAGTCTTACGGCTTTCCCACCTTGTGGATAATCCAGTAGAATGGCTCCGTCGAATGGCTTAAATCACCTGTGTGGAACTTCGGTAACTTGAGAACAATCATTCTGTTCTCTTCGTAGTATCTCCAAGATGGCTTCTTGAAACTCGTGACGGTCTAATCATAAGGCTTTGAATCTGGCGGGATGTCTTCTTCTCCCAGCATTCAATTCGTGCACTGTATGACGTAATAACCTTATCGTCCGTTATCGCCAATCGGATTACTTTAATCTTCAGTTTCGTTTAAATAAAATTATTTCTGCTAATTCCTATTTCTATTTTCTTTCGAACAGAGTCTTTCTTTTACGTTAATTGATTCAGTGAACTTCAGTTCTCTTCTGAATAACTGTTCCTTTCTTCTTAGTAGCAGGCCTTCGTATATCTAGCCGAGTTCAGGCTCCTTTCATCCGGGAATTTTCCGTTGGCTTCCTTCGGTAATTTTCCGTTGAATTTTAATTTCTCAATGGCCGGAATCTTCTGTAACTTTTTAGCCCTCTGCTTTCTAAGGAAATACTTCTTACTTTGAGATGCACTAATAATGTCTCGCCTCTTCGTACTTCTGTAACGCTGTCTAAACCTTTTAATCTTGAGTATTCTCCACTTCCAATCGTTGTGGGTCACTCCGCTATCCAGACTTCGGACTTCTGTAGATTTTAGACTTCGGAGGAGCTGCACTCACAGTTCATTCTTCGTTACTGTTCGCATGATCGTCTGTCTTGACATCACAAGGGTTCTGAGGTGTCATCTCGACAGCGTCGTCATCACATGAACCGTCTCCTTAGCTCTGCTCATTTCACTTTTCTCTAAGCGAAATTGGTCAGCTGATTATATTACCAATCATGGCTGGCGTCACAAATACTCTTTATTCCAATTTATTAAAATTTGCCAATAAATAATAATAATTCTTTAAAATATGTTTCAAGCCATAATAATAAACTAAATAATTTAAATTCAATTTAAGAAAATATTTGGGCGATTACATCTTCAAAAGCAATATTACAAAACATAAATGTATCTTGAAATATTGACTGCTTTTTTTTAGTTAAATAAATGATTTTTATGAAATTTTGTTGCTATGGTTTAATTACTACAGCCTCTCTTAAAGGTTGTTTTCTCTATTAAAATTGTCTATGAATATTTACATTTAAATTATTGGAATTATATTAATATTTTAAGAAAAATCAGTGGGAAAAAAGGACTTTTTACAAAACTAACAAAAAATCATCATCCGTTCTATATTTTAATAAAACAATATTTTTTTTTGTAATTTAGCTGAGTACTCGTAAGTATATTAGAAAATGCTGACTTCAGGTAAACTTAAAATATTGATAAGATTAAAAGGTTTGATAAATAATATAAGTAAATAATACGTTCAGATAGGTTTTGGATTTTTAATAAATTTGGTTGTAATTTTAGAAGATGAAACTTAAGGTTACTGAGCAGATAAGTATTTTAACTTTATTTAAAATGGTTTAAATATTACTAGGAATAAATTCAAATACATAATTAATATAGTTATTATTTTTTTATAATAATAATTATAATTTTATAGCGAGATATAATTATTGTTTTGCAAGTAAAAACAAAATGTAGTTCAGCTCGTAAGGATTCGTGAAATCCAAGGAAACTAAAGCATTTATTTCGGTGCTGAACAAGAATAAATCTGAACTGCCACGAATTACTTGGTTTGGAGGCAATTTATTATTTACATTCATAACTATAAATTTATTAATCTAGGTATGTCCAAATTTAAGTCGAGAAGCATATTGTAAACAAACTCAATTTTATCTAATTTACCGCGAATGTAACCAAACAATTTCAAAACAAAAGGATTTTGTATACTTTTATGATACAGCAATAGTTGATGTTTCCCTAGATATTTTAAAGTTAAGAAGAATAATACGTGGAAAGGAGAAAAGAACAAACAAGCTGGAAAAATAAAGGAAAAATGTGAAATTAGATTTTCGTTTCGATGCATTTTAGCTAAGGTAGCGGGAGATTTTGTCCCACGCGATTCGCGTGAAGTAACGTCATTGGCGCAGAGTGGGATTATGTCAAATGGAGAATAAGGCACGTTCTGCCCTTTCTCAAAAAGCATAAAAATGAAGGGCGAAACGAGATCTCCGAACGTTGTACGTGTTTCATATTTCATTTAAATAGATTCCCAGTCCAAATCAGTCTTTTTATTACTGTAGGAATTTTAGTTTTTTTAAAAAAAACAGGTACAAAATTAAAGTTTTTTTTTTGTATTTAAAGTTTAAAGGATAAACCATTTCCTTCTATAGAAAAACTCACTTTTCGTTTTAAAGTGAAGTAAACTAGGAAAAAAAAAAACCTTGTTGATGTCAGTCTTAATACATCTCAGATTTCTTTAAAAAAGCATTATTCAAATAAGAACTTTGAGACTTTATAGTTAATTCTTTGGAAGCAGAAAAAAGTTTAGTGAGTCCAACTCATTGGTGGATTTTCAAAACGAAGAAGAAAAGTTAGCTTGAATAAAAAATATCTACTTTACATGTGTTGTTCATGACATTTCTAAATTTCTACTGCATTCAGTAAATATTAGAATTTGAATATAAATTTAGTCTGAATGCCATAAAATGACGCCAATAGGCATAATTAAAAACTAAAAATAAATAGATATACAATAAAATACGAAACTTTTCAATATCGAATGAAATCGTCTAGCATCTTCAGGTCCATTCGCTAGTTAACCGGTCGTATGTTATTATAGACTATATATGTTTATTTTTAATTTTTAATGATTTTCATTTTTTCGTCGTCATTTTTTTGAATTCAATTACTTTTAGACATGTTAAAATGTTTTTTAATTAATTTTGGCTTTTCACTTTTCTCGTTTTCTTCCAAGAAATAAAAAAAAAATATCAAGTGACATTTTAAGGAAATTAAGCTTTAATTTCTTTCGAACTTCTTATTTAGTTGAAATATCCATATTCTCCCTCTCCTCATTTCAAAATTCCTGGGCACCCTAAAGCACAGATCAGTATCCAATGTTTTAATAATGATTATCATCCAACGCATTTACTTGCTCAGTTAGTATATTGGGAAAAAAGTAGGCATAATAAAAGAGGGGTTACCGTTCACAAATCACATAGAAAGCTCAAAAGGAAAACAAAAGACAAAAACATTAATATCAATGCTCTGACGTAATGTTGAATCCGGACTGGTCGAATCATTTCGATTGTCTTCTTCTTCTTTCTTCTTCCTATCTTGTGTTCGGCCTGGTGGCTTGTTGCGGTCTCATGCAATCTTTCGTGTGGCCTCCCAACAGATCTCTTCCCTTTTGGTCTGTATTTTAACATCTCTTTTGTTATCCGAAAGTCATCCATTCTCTCAACATGTTCCTTCCATTTGTATCTATAACTATGAATATTCAATTATTGGTTTCTGGTTCAGGTCTTCTAAAATATCATTATTCTTTTAAGATCTAATTTTGTATATCTTGCGGTATGTCGCATGTTAGCACCCAATTTGTAATATTTGTAACATTTCGATTGTAATAAATTTATTTTGTGTAGTAGTTGCATAGTGATGAGGAGAGTTTCATTAGGAGAACCAACGAGGCCAAACCCCAACTTCATTAAGGAAGATACTATAACAGAAATACTTGAAGCAGTCGGTTGAAAAATGATCTTCACTTGCTTGAAGTTTTTCACAAACATCCAAGGAATTAAAAAAAACAACAACATAGATCTTGACGAAGAAGATGGAGTTATTTAAATAGTATATTCAAATCATTTTGTTTTTTTATATACTTGAAAAGTTATGCAAATGAATTGCTTTGATAAAAACGAAATATCTGCTTATCAATTAATTGCAATTTCAGAACAAAACTGAGGAAAAATTTATGTTAAGTAAAAAAAGAAAAAGAATCAAATGAAACTGCGAATTATTTGCTCACATGAAGTTTTTTTCTTTAGTAAATATTTTCCCTAACGAATTTCTTTTTTTTTTTTTTGATCTTCTTGTTTCAGTTTCCGGTTCACCCACTCCAATGAGAACGAATTACTCTTGAGGCACTGAGTCAGCTTCACCGATGACAATCTTCCCTTCGAAATATAAAGATGAGAGGCAATTGGGGGATCACTCACTGGAAAACACGCGAATTGGCATTGTTTCAACCGAGAAATTATCACTGAATCTTAATTAATCTGAGCTGGAAACTCCCATGTACTTAGCCTTCGTGTATTTACGAAATACCTACGGGGTCATATAATTCTGCACGCGAATATATCAATCTCCAAAAAAAAGTTTAGCAGACATTTTCGGTTGAAAAAGTTACTGAAAACAAAATATCAATTTGAAAGTTAAAGACCTAAACTGAAATCAATTACTAGGCTGATTTAAAGTTAATAATAATGAAACTGAACAATAAAAAAGTTAATTGAAATATATGATGAAAGAGTAGAAAACCTTTGTAACAAAACATTGTCAACCATGATTTTAAAAACAAATATCTTCAAAATCTACATATTTGCTGAAATGAATTAAGATAAATATTTTTTGATAAAATATTAAAATGAAATTATAAATCTGATGTTCAAAGAACTTAAAGCTTACTTTCTTTAGCATATTATTTTTTAAAAATTTCTGCATTTCTTTCTTTTTCTTTCTTATTACTTTTTCTAAAGTCGTGAACAACCAAGATGAAAAACCTGTTTTTATTTTCCATTTATATTTAAAAACTTTAACGTGTGTTGTATTTTTTACATTAAAATAAAATCTCCTGAGACTCACACAATAAACAATTTCTAAATAAGTTTAAAATCTTATATTAAAAAAAAAATGATACAATACTTTAAAAAGGT
>JAFIDM010002131.1:36067362-36142841 GCA_023159025.1 Thereuonema tuberculata
TCACATTAACGAACAGCAATGCAGTAGAAAAACTTCACTAATAAGAACTCAGAAAAATCTTTTAATCAAAGCGTTTCGCTCAACTTGGAAGAATCAATAGTTGCTTCAAACTTAATTGCTCGATTGGAATTATATGACTTTATTTAGCTCATAAAGTTTTGCTTTTTAATACATTGATTGAATTAATTGTTGCTAAGTGCAAAGACACTTCTAGAACATTTTAAATTACTTTTTTTATTTGGTTAAATTTCACGTTGTCTATCATATAAGGAACATTTTCTATCGATAACCGTTAGTTTATTTATTTAGTTTTACTGAGGATAATTAAAAGTATAGATATTATGAGGCTTGTAAATTATTATAGTAGACTCTGCCATGAAATCAACGCTATTGCTATTGTTATTTCTTCGTTAGGAGACTCAAATAGGAGGACCAAGTAGATAATCAAAACTTATTTGATTATTGTTAAATAAAAATACAGATTTTAACGCTGTATTTCAATGATATTCAACGATAAAGATTGATATTTTTGATGAAAACGTTTTGGTGTTTCATATTGAACAGATGCCAAGAGCACTTTCAATTCTTATTGAAGACAACAGTTCGATTTCTCGAACTTTTGATTTAAAGCATTCTTGAATGGTCTGTAGATTCTAGTGACTTAAATCAAGTCATTCGCTTTCGTGGCTCTTACTTTTGAGGGAACTTGGCATTCTAGCAATTTCTTTGACTGCCAGACATACTCATCTCACTTCTCAATATTATAGAATGCTTTCAAAAATAGGTATTTAGAAACTCTTCATAGTTCTTGTTATTACAAACACTGTTGATTGCTATAATTAATTAAGTTGTTTGTAATCCGTTATATTAATTTTTAGTTTCCACGATACTTTTTACTTTATATATACTTTACTTTGTTGCTGCAAATTTTGTTTTGAATTTTTGATACATGATAATTTTGTCCAATCTCTCAGATAAAGACTACAAAACTTTCTTTTTTCAAAAATTAATGATTTGTAATTTTGCTTAATGGATTACATAACAGAAACCGAATATCAAAATATACAAGAGTCTAACTTATGTAAAGACAAGGTTAAAAATAGTTAACAAGTCTTTTATGTAACACCAATAAAGTCTGTAGCAATTCTATGTAATCAGACAAATATGATGTAGATAATAATACATAAGGTAGTGGAACTTACATATACAATTTCACGACAACACAATTTCCCCAATAATAACAAAATAATAATAACTTTGTATAGCCTATTTGTTTTGTAACTAGATCGAACCAATTCTGTGGCATTGATTTTATCTCATGAATTGTAATTTCCTTCCAAGCATCTAGAATAGCCGATTTAGGTTCTCCAACACAGTTAAATTGATGATTTCTGCCGTATACCCGGCATGCTAATTGAGCCCAAAGATTCTCTATTGGATTTATATCAGGGCTCAATGCTGGCCAATCCATCACCCCAATTTTTGGATCTTCAAACCACTTAGTTGATTTTGAAATATGGCAAGAGGCATTGTCTTGCTGAAAAATCGAAAACCTACCACAGATGAAATTGGAATAATATTACTGTAGAATAACTCCTGATACTTTTGAGAATTAAGTCTTCTATCAATGAATACAATGTCAGCAAATCATTACAGATCCATCACCGTAATTCCAACTGAGCTTAACCACCTTCCTTTAGTAGATCATGCCAATAGTAGGCATTCTTATGAAGGCCGTCGAGGTTGAACTTTTTTTTTCGTCCGAAAACATCACGTGGTTCCATTTGTTCTTCCCAGTTCATTACATTTCTAGCTCACTGTAGTCTTGATATTTTATGGACTTTCATAAGCCTTTGTTGTTTAGCTAATTTCATAGCTCCTGCATTGGAATAATTCTTCAAGCTTCTCTAGACTGTTTGATGGGATACTCTCTTTTCTAAGTTTGCTTGAATTTGTCGCACAGACTTTTTCATTAGTGGCAAGGTGGAAAATCCGCCGACAAACATTTTCACTTAACAGGTTTTAACTTTACCACAGTCATCTCCTTTTCGTGGTTCATTAATACAACTTTTGCGAACATTCATGGACTTGCTCTGACCATGATAAATATAAATTTTTAGTATTTCTTTTTCTGACAATGTTTAACACCTGGCATTTTGAGATGAATAATAAACAGACACGACACACCTCTCACAAATTCAGTAACAAACCATCACAGGATTTTGATTACTGTCATTTGAATACTTATCTAAATTTATAAAAAAATTATGGGTGATTGCATAGCAGTGCTACAGAGCTAGAAATGTTTTTTTTTTTCTTTAAACCAATCAATTGTATGTGTAAGTTTCACTACCCTGTGCATTATTGTACACATATTTCATAAAGATCTGTGACATATTAAACGAAAATCAAAAAATATTTGTCTGATTCCATGGTTACAGACTTTATGAGTAAACTCGTCTTTTGTCCAATTCTTTCACTACAATGTCTTTCTATTATATCTCAACATTTGAAGAAATACGGAGCTTTGTTTGGTCATAGCTTTCTTTACATGTTATTTTGAGAGATCGGGATTTGAGTTCTCATAAGTTAACATTAAAAAATGGATGTAGAAGAATTAAAATTATTAATTTTATTAAATCGCTGTTGGATTTAAGCATTTGATTTTACTTTCTTTGATACGGAGAGATATACATTCAAGTACCATTGAAGCTTTTAAATAAATAAAAATTTTAAGTGTTTCTAAGATCTTGGGACAAAAACACAAATGGTAGCAAAAAACTGAAAACTATTACTTTAAGCATTTTTGAGGAAACTTTTAAAGTAGATTATGATGATAGAAAGTACTTTCATCTATGTAACTTGGAAAACTATTTACTAAATTACAAAATCTAAATAGATTATTCTCATTAAAATATAGCATCTTTCCCGCCAAAAATGATCATGCTTCAACATTTTTATTCTTATATAATAAGTAGCTTTATAAAAAAAATTCAGTAAGACGTAATTGACCTTGAAGAAAATCAGGAACATACTTGAAATTACGTAGATTTCCTAAACCAAGATTCATCTTTAGCTGTAAATCAGGTTTAATTTCATCCATAAACTTAATTTATGCACATTAAAATTTACATCAAACTTCGTGTCTCTTTTTCTTCTTCAGTGGATGTGTTAACCTCAGGCAAAGTGTTCTTCTGTCATTTAGTCTCCTTCTTATCCTTTTACTTACATGAGTCTCTCATGAGTATTCTATATACACTTACTAGTATGTATTTTTGAATATAGGTTTCTGATTTTATTTTAACAATTTTTTATATGATTATTGTTTTTGGAACTATGACGAGAACTCACTGAATTGATAATTTTTGCCAATAGCTCTAAGCCAAGTTTTTTTTATAATTTGAAAAAGATTTATTTTAATTATTTACACTTTCATAATAATGATATGAAAAAACGAATATTTGAAACTAAATCAATATCGACTATAATTTTTTGATATCTGATAATATTCAAAAGATAAATATCACATTACATTCAGTTCAGAGAGTATTCGACCCGAATTTCAAGAATAAGTTTTCGAAACAACTGCAAACACAAATAATGTGTTTATTTGTTTTAATATAATGTTTCAGGCACTTTATTGAAAACTTAACCAATGTCCTCCAGAATTTTGTTTCTATGTTATATAAATAATGCGATTTCCAATCTGAACTGAATAAACATTTATTTAATTTATTTAAACATAAACTTTCCAAGTTGTTTTCTGAAATTTGTCAATTTCATGGCAGCCATTGTAATTTCATCGCCAGTTTTTTTTTTGAGCCTCCTCTTCTCCGAATCCTTGCATCTAATTTAATCCTGATGGCTCTTCTTTTTTTTCTGTCTTCCTCCCAAAAGAAAATAAAAAATTGCTGTGCTTTACGTTGACACTTTTCTCGCGAATGGGTGGTCGTGTTTAAGATCCACTTGGAAGTCTTGAAGATTGGCAGAGTTCCACCTGTCAGTGACAGACGAAGCTTTGCTGAGACAGCATCCGAAAGGGACTCGTTCTTTTGGACCCTTCAATCCATCACAAAGAAAAGAGACAAAGGTCAATGGACTATGCAACGCACAACGGCTTCACTATTTGACTGGATTCGATGACGATCTGACATTTAGGCAAACTTGGATTACAAGAAAACTAGGTTCTGTTTTTCAGTCGAAGAAGTAAAGCTAATCGGTTACCACACAGGTCAAGGGAACTTCAGATGAAAAGTAATTGAGAGGTTCAGATAATCTTCGAAGTTGATTCTAAACCACGGAAGATACATCATTTACAATCCTTTCTTGATTAAAGAAAAGATGTTAATGTTTTCTCCTTTTACATGATGTTTTTTTGCAAGTAAACATTTCTGAAATCTGGAATTGGAGTTTGAAAATTTTTTGAAGAAATAACTTTCTAAACCATTTCTTATTTTACAGAAGACATATGGTAGATGTTATGATATGAGTATTGTTGTATTTAAAATCGCAGATAAGAAAATTGCCATCGCAGACACACGGGCTGACCCATTATTCTTTAAAAAGGTGAAGGTCGATTCTTGTTGAGTAAAGAAGTATTTTTACGTTGTTTGTGGAAAACTGTGTTCCAATCATTCGAATTTAGAAGCAAGAAAAGCAAAGAGAAATAATAGCTTTTGAAGATGCCAGATTGCATCGATTTTTCTATACTTCATAATGAACTAGTAGAGGACCAGCGCACCAGGCCTAACGGTGTTCATAAGATATTTTATAGTTTACGCTCGGTCATCGAATCTTCACGACCGTGAACATTGCGAATAAAAAGATGTCTTCGCGGTAAGAAATTCTTTTTTATTCCTGATCAGTCCGTAAATGTCTCAACATGAGGTGAAGATATTACCAAGTGTTAATTAACGATCGACGGAGGAATGACTAAATGTTCTTTAACTAAAAACATGTTAGACCACATTGCAGTTTGTTTAATCAACTTTAGAGATTTTTGTCTTTGTATTTGATTGATTTTAAACAATTCATTAAATATGGTTAAATTTGGTTTTTGTTGATCTATTAAGAGGGTTACTTAATACAAATAAATAACAATTGAGGGGTTAGATATGTTACTCTATTTTAATTTCAATACTCAATTCAAGCACAAAGTTATCATTTGATGTGATAATTTCAGAGCAAATCAACAATTGTGAAAACTTCTCTCTTCTTAGCTAATTCAGAGTACAATGTTTAATCGTTTAAACTTTCGACGCTGAGTAAATTTTCTTTACAATTCGTATAAGTATGTTGATTCAAATATGTCATATATGCACTATTGTATGCAGCAGTGATTATTTCCATGAAGTTAACCTCCTTCCAAAACTCAATTTTCTGATCACAAAAAAATTATTAATCACACACTGAAGGAAAAAAAATCTTAAACCTCTAGTTAGGTATACCAGTAGTACAGTTGCATACGATTGTTTTTATCTAGCTATGCGAAGAAAGCACAAACTATGTAGCGTGTTTGCTTGCTAATTTGCAGAAACTTATATTAGTTTACTTGTTACAGAAAATATGAAAAATATTTCGAAAAGCGATTTACTGAAATGGATTAATAAGTAATAAATCGATTTTCTGTTGAAGAATCTTGTGTTGTTTTAAAAATAAATTGTTTTTGAAAATGAGTCTTGCTGTCAGCAAAATGACTTATATCGCAGTTCCTTTGAAGTGAATGATTACTAGCACGAAACATTCTGAACTAGTTACTGAATCACAATTTGAGGGTTTTACATTTACAACCGAAATCTTATTGTTTTAGTCTTTTAATTTTGGAAAAAAATATATAAATATAAGAAAAACTAAAGAAAACAAATGGATACAAAGTTACTGGAAGCTATTACGATAATTACAAACTATAATTTTTCAATTTTAATGCACCTTTAAATTATTCTTAGAGGAATGGTCTCACCGTATTCTCTGCTTCATTATTTCATTCTGTCATTTATTTCATCTTCTCATTGTAATGACGGTTTCTTCTATCAATCATTTCATTAGTAGGTTTTTAGAAATAGTTTAGTAGGTTTACTGCCGTTTACGTAAATGTAAAACTCAGAACTTAAAACATCAAAAGAAATCCTTTATCAATTTTCGTGATCTTCATACAAACTGCCATTCTCTTTAGAAATTTAAAAATTTCATCAATAATTTTTTATAAAAGCTTTAAAAGACAAAGAATTCTTTTTTATTTTACGCTTTAATAATCAAAGCACTCTTCCTTTAAAAAAAAAGTGTTTTTTTTTTTTTACAATCAATGTAATTTTTTTTTTTTTTGGCAGGATTGAATTTTATTTCATGATTTATTCAATAGGGTAAGTTCTTTTGTTGCAAGTAAAACAAGCCGATAACAAATAACGTGAAGTCGTGACCCTGCCGAAGTGCCTATTTATCTTAGCAATTGCAGCATGCCAACAACAAGTGCTTGGAGGTTACTGCAAGAAGCACTCAGTTGGTAGGGAAGGTAAGTATTCTCAACATAGAATTACAAATTAATTACTTTTGCGAAAAAAAACACAACCTATTTTCATACAAATAATTTATCTTTGTTATCCTAGTTAATTTAAAATATATTTTTTAAACTTAGCTTTCAATTTAAATAATGCTTTTAAATCTTTATTGTTCAAAATGGAGACTTTGAAAATCATATATACAATAATGAAAAGTACAATGAGTCTATATGAAAGATTCTAAGTATAAGAAAAATAAAAGGATTTTCTTTAAAAACTTAATTTAAGGTATCCAATAAAGGCCAACATTGATTTGGGGATCGCATTGATTCTGTAGAGGGTTGGGTGGACCATTCGATCAATCCCGAAGAGAACTTTACATGAATAGAATCTAGACACTGTCTTTAAGGCATTTATGTTTTTGTATTCGTACGGTTTTAAAAATTTACTAGCATATTTAAAAATAATTAATATTACATAATTGCATTTTCTCTTAACGTTTCCGAAAACAAAGCTAAAAGATTCGATAAATAATTGACTTAATGGAAATCCACTTTGAATTTTAAAAGATAGATTAAATATGGAGGATAATGTTTTCAGAAGAGATATCATTGATTTTTGCCCTCTTGAGTTTAAAAGCACTTTGTGTTACCTATACCACTAACAATTCTCTAGTGGTAAAAACAGCATTAAAGAATCTTGATTGTTTCCATATATTCTAAGTTTTAATCGGATTTTTATGTGATTATTCGTTAACTTTCACTGTGATGCTACTGAATCCTTGGCCTCTCAATACGAACAAACTATTCTCTTACTTTTGATGCTTTCTACAATGAAAGTTCAGAAAAGTTTCTTATATCATTTATGCTGGAAGTCTTTCAAAATAACCAACTTAAGATCAACTACTGTTTCAAATTAAAAACAAAATTACTTGCAAAACTAATACATTCAAGAAGCAATAAAATATAATATTGCAGTAATACATTAATACCAAGAAACCAATATTTGTATTCATTCATATTTGTTTGTCTGAATGTTTTATCCATCTATGCAAGCCTACTAATCTCTAACAAAAAAACAGTTAAAAAAATATGGCAGCTTCCAGTAGCCAACAAAAAAAATATTTTATTTCTAACTATCGTTCATTCATCTATCTGTCCTAGATTCTTCTGAATTATATATCTCAAGAATTGTAATCTATTAGTAATAATTATAGAAAAGTGATCTTACTATTTCAGAAATCTATACATTTCCTATTCATCTCGAACTCAGAAAAGTCAGATTCTACTGAAAAGAGTCATCCACTTTCTCTATATCACCATCACAGTTACAATAATACACTGTTATATATTCTAAATGTATCTGTCTAGCTTTTCAGTCTGTTGCTGTATGCAATGTAAAGGACTTTCTTATCTAGGGGGATTTCTGGAAAACATGTCATTTTCATGCGACAATCTCTAAATCTACCTAGTTATCATTTCGTTCGCTATCTCTTTATGTCGTCTGAATCATTTGTTTTAAATTGATTTGACTTACTTACATACTTGTACAGTATATCTATTCCCTTCTAATGGGTGTTGTAGTGGTATGCCCATATTTATTCACATCTTAAAAGATCTAGTATTTTTCTAGGTGATATCTCAGGTATGGCAATTGAATTTTCTAAATTTTATTTTGAATATGTATGTTTTGTTTTAGTTCTTGGAGGTTTCATATTTGGGTCCGCAGAAATGCCGACCCAGTGCCATTATTTATTATTTAAATTTGGGCTTTGCAGATTTTTTACGAAGATGTCCTCTTCTCTGGCCATATAATAACAGCTTAATACCCTTATAAGCTATATTAGAAGGTCGGGTTTTATGTTAATAACTCATTTTACAAAATCTGAAGGATAAATGTAAAAAAAAAAAAGGTTTCTGTACAATCACTTCTAAATATTTACTTTTTTTTCCTTTTAATAAATAGAAATAGAAAGGAATTATAAAAGAAATATAGCTGGAAATTAACCTTCTAAGGAGATTAAAAGTCTGCGATGCTTGTTTATTTATTTGTAGTTATTAGAAGAGCTCCTTAATTCAACAAAACAAAAACAACAAAACAAAAGGATTAAAATTTCCGTTTCATACAGTAACAAGTGTGAGGCAGCGAAGCATGGTTATTCGTTTTATTAATTAATATTATTATGTCACCTTTTGATTTAACTATATTCAAATCAAAACTTTAAAGAAGACCATTTTAAAATTTTATACTATCTTTAAGTAGTCCTTTGATATATAAGTTGCAAGCTGTTTTTAGTAAGGGGATGAAGAAGGTCTGTTTGATTGCTCTTGCTGTTTCCCCTATTAAACTAGGGGAATGATTGGTCTGTAGGCCTACTTGACATAAGATTGGGGAAAACAATGTAAAAAAAAATCTATCTCATATCCCGTAGCCCGCGACCAGCAAATATAATCCTTTAGCAAATGGTCCTATTGTATTCAAAAATGAGTAAACTCTACTGATAAGAAAAATATTTTGACATTTTTTGAACATAAATTACATGTTCAAATTATCCATTAAAGGATAATGGGCAAACTGTATGGGAATTTGTCCCACCCTGTATAGTGATAAGATAGAACATATGTTATTGTTGTACCGGGGTTCGGTTCTCGTGAAGGTTTCGGGATGGTGGACGATCCGCACTGGGCAGGTTTTCTCTGGGTTCTCCCATTTTCCCTGCTTTTCTGCCACCATACTTTCTCAGTCTTTCTCTCCATCTGTCCTTATTTCCGTGGGATAGTATAATAGACCTCCGGTTGCAGTGCTTGGCTTCTCTACTACCCACATTCACTACATAACATAACATATCTTATTGTTACGACTCGTCGCAATTATTAGTCGCTTCCGAGTTACATACGTCTATATATGACTTATCTCGTTGATGTCTTACTTTCCGGATGTATTAATTATTTATCATTTAATAATTATTTTCAGTAACAGTAAATATTCTTTTCATTTATTGCATGTAAGTAATTATTATTTACTTGAAATAAATGATAATATTAATTATTAATTATCTATAATAATAATTAACAGTTTGGTTGATTGTGGTGAAGTGGGTGCAGGGAAGCCAAACACCCACAGCCAAGTACCCCCCGCCTTAATTGCTCTTTTATAAGTTTACTAACGATATAAAAGACTAATTATATTTTTACCATCTTGTAATAAAAATATACATATTAAGATCATGTATAGAAGCTCGAAGATTCATTGATATTGTTCCAAATTTAAATTGATTGTTACAGATATATGTTTCACCAAACCATGTCTACTATATACAAAGTTTTGTACTTCTTTCTGTAGCTAAGAAATTAAAGAAAAAACTATCTTCGGATAAAGAATAATATTTATTAGTCATGTTTTTCTTTACAGGAAGATAATTCTTTTAGTAGTTTTAAGCTTAAAAAAGGAGTAGTGTAAAAAAAAAGTTTGTCTTTAATAGATGTGAATATAGATTTTATAAAGTAAAATAGTATATTTCAATAGGGAAATAATGTTTGTATTACTGCCAAATTTATTGCTTCATTGAAATGATTATCAACAGAAAGCTGTATAAGAGTCAAATATTGGAAAATTGGAAGCAGAAAGAGATGATCATCCCAAAGACAAATTCAAATCAAACCAATAATGAATGCAAATAGAGATGGAAGATCGGATGGCTGAAATATATGAAGAAGAGAAACACAGAGAAATATTAGAAAATAAGAAGCAGGAAAGAGGAGGAAAAGTGATGCTTCCTACAGGCAGTCTCTATTGACATTTTATAGGAGAAATCAATTTTGAAAGGTCAAAGAAATTGAAAATAATCTTAATTTAACAATGTGTTCCTCCTTGTATACAGTATCGATGGATCATTGAAATTCTGAATGACAAATATTTGCGAGACAAGAAATACAGTATATACTGAGTGACCGGATACCAAATATCAAAGAATAACAGAGAATAGAACTGATTTTTAGATTAGAGTTTTTTAATGGTAGTGTTCTGAAAAAAATTTACAAATTCAGTTAAGTTATTTCGATGTTTGATAAATTCAATTGAGAGTAACGTGAAAGTTTACAAAAACCGGATGGAATGGAAAAGTGGCCCAAACAATACCATTTTTATCTTTTTTTGGTAAAGGATTGTAAATGCGATGGACAGTTTTCGCGATGGATGAATTCACTTATTTTTCATGGTAACCACAACTAAGAACTCTTTTTATTTATTTTTTGACAAGCTTTTTTAACACACGTTAAAATGGAATTAATGAAAGTTGACAATGAAATAAAAAATCTACTCAATTTTAGCATTAGTAATTAGTAATTCTAATATATAAGATGCAACATTTTCTGACTGGATAATGAAGTTCTACAAAGAGAAAGTGAAATTGTAATTGCCATCCTAAAAAAAAATGGATATTTAAAAGAGGAAATAAACTAAAATGTTATAAAAAGTCAATTAAAAACATAACGTTTCGGCCATTATAATCCACGTGAAATCGAAAAAAAAAATTGGATTTTTCACATTTTTTCATTAAGAAATATACGAAATATTATATTAAGAAAATATTAATTTTATTTTTCAATCTTAATAGAAAGTCGAAAGCTTGTTACTATTTTTCAAAAATATTGTACTGTACTAAACTTTCTACATACTTTCAATTATTAAATTCAACAATTAGAGGAAAGGTGCCTAATATGCGATGGTTCCCTAATAGGAGATTCTGCGATTACGGCCGCTGTAGATGGTGAACTCCGCTGTTAATTTTCTTAAACAGTTTTCCAGTGGGTTCAAAGACTACAGCAACGACAACGAAGCCAGTATCGAGTTGGACGGAGCGCAGAGAGGTTGTTGTTAAAATAATTCTTTTTTTAAGTTTTTGTGGTGTTGGTTCTAAATAAATATTTGTGCTTAAAGGTGAGGGGATATTGCAGTTCTATTTCATTGTTGTCATTTGTTATAAAATTACCTATAATTATTGAGAATTGGCTTAATTTTCAAACGAATATTGTGTCCATCAGGTATGATTATTTGTGCAAGATGGCGAGCTCCTAATTTGCGATATCATGGGGATCCAAATATGCGATAGAAAAATAGAAGAATCATCGAGTGACTCTGATTCTAATGTTCATCTTGACGAGGGTGGTGATTCCGATATGGACGCTGATGACGACACAGAATGCCTCTTCTGAACTGGTTTAGAATTTTCGAATTTAGAAATTTAGAGTATGTGATAATCTTTTATTATGAAATGTTAATTTTAAGGATGAAGGATAACACTGAGTTTTATTTTACGTTAAATAAGTTAATATCAAAATTACAGAATAACATAATTCTGCTGAATTTCAAAAATTGAACATCATCAATATATTTTGTGCTGTATAGAATGTAACTTTTACAGTTTACTCAATGATTTGCAAGTAAACTAAAACTTCTTCTTTTACTACAAAGAATAAGTGTAGATAATTTATACCAGTTTCTGTAAGGAAAAAGCATGAAAAATTTGGTTAGATGGAAATTTCATTAAATAATAAAAAAGTAATCTATCAAATGTAGTAATATTCATTACTCAAGCAATAAATGGAGATGTAAAGCCTGACAAAATCAAATTTTCAGAAGTTTATAACAGAACACTCTTAATCGAAAAGTTGACCTTTATTATAATTAAAGACATAAAGAACATATAAATTTCCTACTTGAGTGAGCTTTATGGAAATTGAAGATTTATCTTTTGGTGTCCTATAAATGGAGACATTCCGTTATTTTCCCGAAATGAGAGGTTTCTGAGAAATGAATCAGCATTACACCGACAAATCCATTCTCCAATAAACTATCCATCAAAATAAGATTACGGTGATTCCTCTGTCTGAAGTGAAGATTGCTTTATTTGATTTCCTCACATGCAAAAGGACCTTTATCGTTTCTACTATTAGAGCTTTCTCAAACAGATATCTATCATTGTCTCAGAAACTGCAATTCTGATTACTCTTTGTTGTATTAGATTGTTATTAATTACTTGTCTGTTTTTACTTCTCTTGATCTACTTTTGGAAATGTCTTTTTATTCTTGCAAGAATAACAATTGTTTTGCTACCATAATATTGCTGCTACACAAATTACGCAATGATTTTCTATGTTTATTTAAATGTATTTCAATTTTTTAATATTTTTTTTTTATTTGTAAACCTTGTGTTTTCGAGAGTGCAATTTTTGCAAGAATCAAATAATGACAAAACGGATGTATTTAAGTAATTTTCTGAAATTTTACAGCTAAGTAAAATAAACACTAAGTCAAATGCTGCACTAAATGAATTTATATTTTCATTTACATTTTTTATGAATTTATTTTAAGAATTTACAAAAAGGAAACTGGTGAAAGATTAAAAAGTAAAACATATAGACATTGCAAAACATTTAAATATATATATAAGCATACTTCTGTATTTCGTTGTACCGATACAAAAATGGTAGATTCTAAATTTGTTTTATTTTTTGTATTGATTTACTTTTATATCTGCTTACGGCTTCTTGAGAGGGTTAGGGGCCGACACACATTAATTACTGTATATTTTACTTTACTAAATGAAATCCGCTTTATGAATTATAGAATTCCTAAGAAAGTTTAAACTTATATGGTATGTTTACAGGAAATACACTATCATCATTTTCTAAATTTTTTTTAAATAAACCTTTATAAGCTATATATACAATCCGATCAAACTTACACTATCATCATTTTCTAAGTTTGATCGGACTGTATATATAGTTTATAAAGGTTTATTTAAAAAAATTCTGAAAACCCTTTTTTCATTGTGTAGAATCCATACACTGAGACAAGCAAGACAACATTTCATTTTCTTTTTTGTAAAACTTTGATATAGATGTAGCTTTATAAACGATCATGGAAATACATGAAATAAACAAAAGGAAGTCTGTTCAAATCAACTTTAAGTAGCAATTGCAACAAATTTTTTCCATTTATCTGGGCTGCTATAAATGATGGAAATTTCTTAACCCTCAGCAACAACACGATATTTGAAGATTTAACTTGTGTTAAATAACTTTTTAATGCATTCAAAACTATTGATTCATTAACAACACGAATTGAAATTCGGTAATCATTAAGCACTAAATAAACTTATGTATTAAACTTTGCAGTGTCACTCTTCAAGTTGAAAAAAATAGAAAAATAGAAATTTCAACACTTTCAGTCTCTCCAACTTAAAAAGTAGACACATAACCCCTAAAATCCCTGGTTAAAATTTCGTATTTTTTGTTGATTTATTTACATAATTTTATGCTTTTTTATCAAGTGTACATTTTATGCGATTACAGATCCATACAGAGTCATAAAACAATTAATAAATTTGTTGAATTGAGTTTCAGATTTGAATCCATAATGCATGACATCTAAAGGCATTCGAATATATTCAGATGTTATTAACAAAATTAATCTAGGCTGAAGGAAATTATTAGAAATTTTCTCATTTACAGCAGCCTGGACATAACGGGCTGAATGTGCGATTTATTGCAGTTCACTCAACAGAAATGTTGTCTTTTTGGCGAAAGGGAACCCTCATTGCATGCTAGAGTTGGAGAGGAATTCACCTCACATAATGATATGAGCTGCGATGGCATCACGTCATTTATTTGTATCATATTTTTTTGATGGTCATGTTAACGGCGAAACTTATTTACAGATGTTGCAAACACGGTTAATCCCACAACTTGAAGACGGGGATATCATGGAACATGTATGTCTACAGCAGGACGGGCCACCTGCTCACTTCGCTCTTACTGTGCGCGGGTTTCTTCATGAACATTTTCCAGGACGCTAGATTGGTCGCGGTACTCCAGCATCGCTAGCCTCATTGAAATGGCCACCCCGAAGTACTGACCTCACGACGCCTCAGAATTCATTTAGGGGAATCATCAAGGCCTACATGTCTGAAAGTCGAAGAATTTAGCAATGGAGTTGAGGACCGATTTCGAACCATCTCACCGGAAAATGCTCGAGAAAATGTCAAGTAGGACGTGGGGCGTATGAACTTGGATATACAGCATGATAGGGTGACACATAGAGCGCATTGGACACTTATTGTAAATATTTTCTTTACTAATTGAGGGGTTGGAGAACTTGCGTCCACACTGCGTATAGGCAATATATATATAAACGTGTGTGTGTGTGTGTATTCATTTTTGACATGCATGGGGTGGAGTGAAATTGTTAAAAACAATCCTGAAATAACAAAAATTTCCATAATAAAATTTTGAAAATTCTAAAAACAGTTTTGAAATTTATTGAATAACCAATATGCTACAATATGCTATCGTTCTTAATTAGCACAGAAACAATGCTTAACATCAGGAATTATAAGAAATGTCTTTTGGATCTATAGCTTTGAAGTACTCTTGATGAATTATACAAGATACAATTTTATGCCTTTTCAAATTTCTTTGACAATTTTCTGTCCGATTTCAATATCATGAATACTTACAAAACTTCAGACCCATCGCAATCATTCGATCCCGTAACTACTTCTCTCGGATAAAAAGGAAGAGATCACGAAAACTTTGCAAAACTTGCTTCGTTAATTCGAAGCAATGTTAATTCGAAGAACTAATATGTCTTAATATGTCATTACAAAAGTTAAAGATTGTTTCCTGAACTAATTATCTTTTATTTCAAAATGTAATAGTAGCTCAGTACTGAGATCTCGCTATTTATTGGTGACTACTCTTAGCTGATGATAGCCAAAGAGCATGAAACATCTGTTCTGGGATGTCACTTAGTAAACACTTGGTCTCATCCATTGAAGTTTAAGTCCTAGTTAATTCGGATAACGATATTTTACTGTAATTTCAATGATGACGGTTCACATGATGAACTTTAAATGAACTTTAAATACTTAAAACTTTAACTTCTGTTAGACAGTTCTGAAATTTTTTTGAATGTACTTCAATTATTTTGCTACAAAACAAAAACAAAATTGCAAGAATTCGCTCTTAAGCAACCCTTCTCCAACATCAAAAGAAAGAGAAAGAAAATAGTTCATAAGACATCGAAAAAAATCGTCAAATAAGTCAATAAAACTTTTTTTTAAAGTTTTTTTAAATCCATCTTGTAGTTACAACATATCAGAAATTATTTTTAATTTGTTCGACTATGAAAAAAAAAATGATGAAATTTTGAAAAACATTTTGCGTTGGTTTGCTATGCTCCACTAACTACATTTGAAAAGCGAATCAGAAGATCTTCCAAATTTGTTTGTATTTCTGAATCAGCGAGTGTTCCATCTCGCAATGTGACTTGTCACAATTTTGATAAGGATCGTAATGCTCTGCGCAGGCCCGAAGCTGCTCAGAAAACGTTTACAAGACCTCTTCATATGAAGGAGAGATTCTTAGTTAAAGGATTAGTGACCAGTATCGGCACGTTGTGAGCAGTTGGTTAACCTTACAATGACCTTATAGTGACCAATTGCCAGACTAAACCTATTTAACATTTAAGGAAGATGGGATAAATATTTAATGCAAAAAAAAAAAAAAAAAAAAAACAACAACAACAACAACAACAAAAAAAAGACTATGTGACTAAAGCCAAAATTCCCTACAAAACTAATATCAATTATTTATTTCCTCCTTTTCTTAATAAATGATTATTTGTGAAATAAAATTATTCTTTAATGTCCCTCTCTTTGTTTTCAAAGAATGTATGCACCGCTTTCGTGGAGGATTCCCCAATGCTATGAAACTACATTTTTAATCGACATGAATCCTCTTCGCGAGTTCAAAGCAAGATGTATTTGCCAAAACAACCGAAAAATTCGTTGAATGGAAGTAATTATAACCATTTCACAACTGTCTCTTAAACGATTTTATCAATGATTTCTCTAAGTATACGATTTAACATAAAAGTTACATTTTAGTTTTCATATTTATATTTTTTTTTGTACTCTTCAAACGAGTATTGTACCGTAATCGATTCGTTAATAAAACCTTTTTTTCTGCAAGATTAATTTTATGTCTTTTATTACAATAAAAACAATAGAAAATATGAAATAAAAATTATATGGAAGTTATGTGGAAAGATGTGGGTCGGATAGTCCGGAGGTTTAGGAATTGTTTCCGACAGCCCGGGTCCAATTCCCGGCGGTGGTCGGGGATTTTTTCCACGGTTATTTCTCCTTCAGAAGGACCCTAGGGTTCAACCAGCCCTCTGTCAAATTGGTGCAGGGTTCCTTACTGCGGAATTGAGCTTCGGGCTGAACATCCCACCTCATCTAGTCTCGTTGTGTTGGTCGAGAATCTCTCGGCCTACATGGCTTTTTGCGGTTGGTACAGTTTAACTTTTTATTGTGCAAAGATAACTTTAACCAAAAATAGCAACACTTCAGATTCAGTAATTTTAATTGACTACTGACGTTCTACATTGCCTATTTTTGTGCACTTACTTAAAAGATCTTAAATTACAAAAAAAGAGAAAAAGGTAATTGAATACTTTTTTTTTTATCTAAAACTTTAAAATAATCTTTAATGCAGAAAATATAATAATGATATTATTATTATTGCTGTTAATTATAATATTCTCTTAATATGTAAATATTTATATATACTATTCTACTATTAATTTAAATGAATTGTAAATTACTGTAGGCTAGGTTGACAATTCATTCTTCATCACAGAAATCTATAAAGGACAAAGCGACATGCATTTTTTATCATTAGCCTATATTAGCATTGAAGTTGTTTAAATTACATTTTGGTTAACTTGGTTAATCATCAGTCCAAGTCTGAGTAACTAATGCAATTTATTTCAAGATGTTTTTTGCCTTCAATAGTAAAGTTCTGATTGTTTATTTTATCAGCTTGAAAAGTTTTACCGTCTGAATAAATCTCTAGAGTATCGTTAAATCAATTTGCACTGGAAGATGAAATAAAAGAAAAGTCTTCTATTGCACTCCTTTATTTACTCTAGGCAGAAGAATAACACTGGACCTTTTTTTCCCCCCAGAAATATTTAAAATATTCGAGGCATTTCCTTGGTAGTCATTAGGTTTGCTCATCCTGGTTTCATTCTGATTTGTTTGCAAAGGCTGTTATCTTGAGCAAAAAATTAATGAGCTCTTGTGTGCGCCAAGAGTGATCCCATTCTTGTGTAAACAGACGAAGAAACTAAGAGACGGCTGGCAATCAGCAATTCACCAAGTGCAAGGCAAGAAGACAACTAAGAAAATTGCTCTCCCGCAAGCCTGAGTGACGTCTCAGGAATGAAGGAAAACCGAAGCACTCATTAGTCACCAGTTTCATTAAGTAATGGACACTGGAAGTCGAAGTCTTTGAGGAATTTCAAAGCAATTAGAAGGAGAAGAAAAGAAGTACCCTATTATTTTGCATCAGTTCATTCATCAGCTATTTTTGAAGCTTATTGAAAAACATTTTTAAAATCTCTTTTAAAACTAAAGAAAATCGAAACGCATGCAATCATAGTTTTGAAGTTTACTTAAAATCCATGATGCGAAGTTTAAGAGAAAAAAAACGACCATTAATATTCCTGGGAAAGCAGATGCATAAGAATTTTTCTAATGTAAAAATTATATAATAAAAAATATTACAAATTAAAACGTTTTGGATATAATCTATACTTTCTAGAAGTATCTTTAATATTTTGAATAATTATCCTTCCTGACAATCATATACTGAAATGATTTTAATTTATTTATTCTGATTTTTATTATAATATCAGCTTATATCTATTCCTCTCGTTTTCTTCTTAAGATTCCAACACCTCTACTGACAGTATTTTCACAATATTGCACAGTTTTCTTTTATTGTCTTGCTTCATGAAGTGTTTTAAATATGAGTAGGTGAATTGGCATCTTAAGAAGAGTATGAGAGGAGTAACAAAATCTAGGATTTCTCTACAAAATATTTGGTTTATGTACGAATAGTATCAGCTTATTAAAATAAAATTGAGATTCACTCTACACTGAAACTCTACTCCGGAATTTTCTGTTCTTGATAAATGAATCTGTAGAATTATAGTTTCATATATAGAGGGTCCTGAAATGGTTGGTCAAACTTGAAGCCCCAATGCAATAACGAAAAAGCTAAATAAAGAAAAAGTCCATCTGAAAGGGATGGGGAAATGCTTTATTTAGATAATATAGAAAGATTACACGTATATGCGCCACAATTACATGACGTGGTCGAAGCCTTCACCAGCAGAATCACATGTCTAAGACCGTTGTCATGAGGTTTGCCTGACACACTCAAACATTCAAGCAGTGTAGCTCCTAGATGTGTATTGTGCAAAGCTCCTAGGTCCCGCTATTTCAGTTTAGAGATGTGGAAAATTATTTCAATAGTTGTTATTCGAGTTACATTTAACAATGTATTCTCACTATTTGTAGGCAGCAATAAAAAGTACCACCGACGGCAGCAATAAAAAGTACTATCATGAACCGCTACTCTAAAGCGGAGTTATACTTATGAAGAACAAATGGGGACACCAGAGAGGTCAGCGTCTTTCCACAATGACAAGGATATGTTCGCCAAGGATACATTCGCTGCCACTCATCGTCATCTCGTAGAAACAAAATCTTCTGAAGCTATTACCATTGATGGGGCCGAAACAGGCAAGTGCGGAAGCCTGTTACAGAAGAGCAGTGGCTTGAGTTGGTCGTAGAGGATGCACGAAACCATCTACCAGCTAGGTTTCCGCAGAAGTAGGCATATCGCATCAAAATGTGTATAGAATTCTCTGGGAACAACTTCTCTACCCAAATGAATCTGAAACATGGAGGCAAATCCAATGCAAGCAATCTCGCAGCGAATTTCCCTCCACGTTTCAGATTTGCGAATGGTTTCTGAAGCAGTGTCATGCCTCTATGTTTCAGTTGTATGTTCTTTACACGGGCGAAGCGTCCTTCAGCCGGGATACAATTATGAACTTCCGTAACCGCCCTCACTAGGCTGATGTAAATCTCCACGCTGCTATCCAGACATGACAGCAGTTCACATTGAATGCCTGTCTGGGGTGGTATTGTTGAAAATCATCTCATTGGACCAGTATTTTAGCCTTCTAGACTGAATGGGACGTTTACAAGCATTTCTTTGAA
This sequence comes from Thereuonema tuberculata, assembly GCA_023159025.1. Taxonomy (NCBI): domain Eukaryota; kingdom Metazoa; phylum Arthropoda; class Chilopoda; order Scutigeromorpha; family Scutigeridae; genus Thereuonema; species Thereuonema tuberculata. Next base: position 36,086,998 of record JAFIDM010002131.1, read on the forward strand.
AGCGACTTACCTTCACTGCTGGAGGATTTTTCATTACACATCCGTCAACAACTGTGATTTATGAAGCTCAAGCTCATTTCAGACTTACTGATCGACGACATCTTAACCGTAGCGATTGGATTTCTAGAGGACCAAAAGCTTGACCTGCATGCTTTCCCGACCTAAATCTCTGAGCTTTCTTTCTCCAAGGCTATCTGAAAATGGTTCCTAGAACACTAGCAACACTGGTTCCCAATGTAAATTGGTAACATTGTTTGACAGCATTATGGATGACTATGGATAGCATTTTTTAGCGTGTTCGGCAATACTCATTAAAATGCGAGGCTGCTATTGGAGGTCATTTCAGACATCTCATTTAATAATTGGTACACCATAGCCTACCTACACGTTAATCATTCTCTAATATCTGAATAAAAAATTTCCTAACCAGGTTCAGAGGGATTTTTTTTGTTATTTTGCTACGTTGCAAAGGGCCTTCAAGTTTAGCCAAACATTTCAGGACCACATAGATAACAGCAAATCAGAGGGGATAACTGCTATTGCTTTATACAGTTTCAGTTAAATATAAAAAAAAGAAATATATTAGTGAACATTGTTTGTAAAACGTTTCTAACGCGAATAGATTTTTAGTCTAGTGGCCCTGAATTTGCTGCACACTTTTCCAAGTTTCCACACTATCCTTATTTTTTTTTCTCAATTATTTCGTTTCAAACTTTTCAGAATTTAACCAGAATCTAGAATTCTGGAACGGTCTGGAATTATGGAATCAGCTAACCTCCCCTAAAAGCAATCCAATATTCATTTCTAGAATAGCAATTCCTAGAATTTTTTTTTAATTTGTGATAAAGCAAATAATAATTTGATATGTAATAATTATGAAGTTCATTTAATATTCAAAATAATAAATATAACGTGCTGTAAATAAGTAAGAAATGAAAATTTAAGCAACAGCACTCCGTTTAAGTGCTGCTGCTTTTTTTTCATTTCATTTAATATGTTAATTGTTTTGCCCTTCATTTTGTATCACTTAAGCATTTTTAATCTCCTTTCAACCCTATTGCTTAAATAGGAGATTTATTGAAATTATTAAAAGCCATTTTTAGTTTGTATATTTTTATTATTGTGTCAATTAGCTTCTGTATTATCCTTAAGATGATATCACCGCATAGTTTAGTAATAACAAGGACTTGTGTTACCAGGAGCTTCCCAGTTATAAAAAGTAAGTACGGAAAATCTCTATTTATATACGGAAAGTATATTTAATTAGAAATGTACACTTAGTTCAGAATGGAAGCCTTATTTTTAATATATGTATATGTATATGTAGTAAGTTGCTATTTGCATTAATTTAATGTGAATTGCTGTATTCTATGTTCGTAATTCGCTTATCTTTGAAATGGAATTGGTTATCATATAACAATTTTGAGGATGACTTGATAAGGATGTAATAAGGCTGAAAAAAAAATAACTATGAATTATCAATGAATGAATCTTATAATAAATTTAAAATATGGATTACTATTTATAAAAGATATATTTATGTAGTTAAACCAATTTATGTAGATAAGCATAATGAAAATGGAATCATTTAATGCCTGTTAGTTGACAGTTAACTTTATCCTGTGTTAAAATTTCAGTTGTTTAAAGAATGCTTTATAACTTACGATTTTCACAACATATATATACAACCTCAGTAGTTAGTATGCATTAGAATATGTAACACTTTCTGTAGAACGATAGTGAGATAATGAACATAAAATTTGAATAAAACATAAAAGTTCATTCATTTTTTTTAACTATTTGAAGAAAGGACTAAAAATGTAATTTTGTGCTGCTAGTCTTTAATTTGTAAACTCATATATTAAAATTTATATTTTAGGTCGATTTTTGTTTACTTTATTTCCGTCTTACAATACTTAAAGTACAATATTGCATTATACATATTACATTATCGGAAAACAGGTATAATCAGAACCCACTTTGCTTGAGATTGTACTCTATTCTTGTGTGGTACTTCCTCCCGTAGGGGGAAATCTCGCGCAATCACCTGTTTTACGTCTTTCCACGTTATGCCCCTCTGCGTGCTATTTCGTCCAAGATCTGAGTAAAAATAGGGAGATTTGGCTCTTGTTCGGACGTCTGTCTTTAAAAGTGGTCCCGCTGTGCGCCATTGCACTTTACACCCAACCAATCTTTTTTCCTAAAAATATGATGGAGAACTTTGCAATGTGATAGTTTCATGTTTATTATTTCCATGATTTAAGAATTCGCTGTAGAATTGGAGATTTAGAATTGGAGCTGGAGATTTTTTTCTGTTTAAAGTTCTATCATTTACGATATTATTAGCAGAATTATTGAAATAATGTTATCCTTAAACGAAAATTACATTGAAATATTTAGATTAAATCGCTTGATTTAATTAAAAGACCAAAATACAATCATAGAAAATAACGTAATTTAGTATTAATAGGTTTCAGTAATATTTTTAATTTCTGATATCAAAAATATATTATGTATTGTAAAGGGGTATAACTATTTCACGAAAATATAAAAACGTAAACGCACGTGATACCGGGAAAACAAAACAAAACCATCGTCAGTTGGATCGGCATGGTATTTGCAGCTCAGTGAACTCAGAAGACACAAACAAATACAAGTAAGGAAATTACCGTCCTCCATCAAAGCAAAATATGAAAACGTAAATAAAGAATAAAAAGTCCAATCAATTAATTTCCGATAGCAATAGCATATCGTGTAAAGGATTAATTACTGAACAAAATACATATAACAACATTAATATCAAAAAATAAAAACATAAACGCACATAACTAAAGATTCACTGAGCTGTTTTTGAAAATGGTGATACCCGGAAACCTGAAACAGGCTGTCTTGGATTTCCGGGATCACCTATTCAAAAACAGATCTTTAGTTATGTATTTGTATGTTTTTATATTAATTATTTTTTTTATTTTTAATTACGTTAATTAATTATTTTAATGTGTTAATTATGTTTATATTATGTTAATGTTCCCATGCATGTTAATTTTGTTGTTATAAGGGATACATTTCAATTTAGTTAGTTACAGTTTATTAGTTTCTTTCTTTAAACATCACTATTTGCACTTTGAACTCCACATGACTAAAATAAGCTATTCAAGTAATTAACAGTAGTTCAGGAATCCTTTTTGGAAATAAAAGGGACAGTACTAAAAATTTATAAAATACTTAATAAGCCTTCTTTTAATGAATTTGAAGTAAAATTGGAAGCTTCTGTTCTAATTTAGAAATCAATATAAATGATGAGGCGCAAGTTCTTTTCCTATTTTATACAGAAGTAATGAAAGCAGACAATACAGTGGTAAATGTACCATTAAACTGGTAGCTTCAAAGGGGAATTGACTGAGCATGAGTATTCCATAGTTACTAGAACATAACGGCAAACACATGACTACGATTAAATATATATATATACACATATTAAAACTATACAGCACTACCGGTTTGGCCCAGGACAGAGGTTTTACGAGTGATAATATTAATAAAAAGCAGAACTTTCAATACAACTGCTTCGATGAAACTGAGGTCCCGTGCTGCTCAAGAACGACTCTTAGCGGAACTAAGTTGAAATGCATGAATTTTCCACATTTTTTTTTTATATGTCTGGTAGTGGTTTTGTCCATTTGTTTGTCTATTTGTGCCCTAGAAATTCAGAAGAGATTTTCATAAAATATACCATCTTGCTTACTTATCGTTCAAACATAGGCACTTTACTTCATTAAAGTCTTCATTACTCCCATCCCTGAAAAATAACCCCATAATCACCCGCCAAAACAGTAGGATCGAGTCTTTAAAAATTTTTGCGATACTTTAATATATGGTACCACTTAAGTTACAATTTGAAATCTGAACATTATTATTTTGATCCCATTCCTTAAACCCTTAAAGTTGATCCAAGCTCTCAATGCTCAATCTCCGCTACCCCCCTGTGCTAAAAAGAACCTGCTTTCGTTTTGGACGGTAAAGATGGAATAGTCATCGAATCTTGATACGATTCAAACTGAAATGACGGTGATTATTTATCAGCCGCTTTTATTTTGTTTTGACAAGACTAATTTCCTCTAAAAACTATATTACGTCAATTTAGCGCATTTTTAAGAGACTAAAACATTTTTATTCTAATTGTTATCTAATTTGGCCTTTCTGGCTTCAAAATCGATTTTTCTACGAAACAACGTGGAAAGAGACAAAAATCCACGGTTACAACATCTTCAATATTTCTGTTAAATGAATATTAAATGTCATTCCAAGGAGAAATTAAAGAAATTTGAATCTTAATTTTAAATTCGGAGATGCTTCTATGCTATATCATGAAAAATAAATCTTTCGTCTTCAATTTCATTTTGCAATTTTTATGAAATAATTTTTTTTTTAAAAACAACTGTACTTTAATAAATGGAACACGGTGTGATGACAGTATAATCAGACAATATGGTAATACCTTGAAGGAGAAACAATAGATTTTAATATCTATCTTTGGTAAGTCTTGTAATTAAGAAAAATTAATAGATTTGGTCATAGATTTGAAAGCAGATTTAACGATTCAGCAAACAATTTATCAACTCCGTGATAAAAACAATAGGATGAAAACATCCGTTCAGTAAACGACCTGAATTAAATTCAAAAGTTACTTATATTTATTCCTCAGTGCATTTCCTTCACTATACTTCAGGTATTTTCGTGCCGAAATCGATGTATGAAAATCAATTAATTAATAATCCATTGAAATTTGAATAGGATTTATATTGTGTGCTTGTGCTTATGTTAAACCATACCATAAAATTATCATTAACTGCGGTTTACTTAACTGAATTAATAGAAGATAAAAACTCCGAATATCAATTCATTTAATGTTACCTATCTGTCAATGTGTTGAAAATTATTATACATTCACTGTTCTAGGGTGACACTAATGTTTCTTGATCAGAAAGTAATTAATATTTTTAATTAGATTCATCCCGTGAAAAATATCCTTAAAATCTCAGAAATTGGGGAATGTATCTAAGGAATGGAAAGTATTGGGAATTATTCTAAATTCTTTCTTCTTCCAGAATGTACAGATTGCTCTTCAAAAGAATAGTTGAACAGAAAGTAGTCTTTCTTTGTGAGGGTCTAAACATATAAGAAAAAGCAAAACTTAATATAAAACAGAACGTTTTCCATTCTTAAGAAGCAAACTTCTACATTTCTGGGATTATTTGGTTATCTTAAAAATACGATAGTGTTAGTAAGTTTGTAGAAGGTAGCGAAGCTCAGCTGTTTAATGTCAAATTATCAATTAGAGCATAGGAAATCGCATCTATCTGCGTGAAGGCATTTCTGTTTTCTTTGTTTAACAGAGTCGATGTTTCTGTAAAATCAAAACAGTAACAAACACGATGATCAACCGTTTTGTAATTGAATAATTATCAAAAAAAGCACATTAAAAAAGTTCATAGGTTTAAATCAAGCTTTAAATCAATATTCACATACTTATAAGGATACTTAAACGTTTTTCTAAATCATTACATCAACACAATATTTCAGAAAGCTTAAACGGCCTTTCCTTTCCCAAGCGATGTTATAAAAATTCAAAAGGAAAGGAGAAAAACATCTCCCTTTCCTTAGCTTCAAACAGAAAATAATAATAATAATGCAGACCAAGAATTCACACACGTGAAATAATTAAACAATAAAGAGCGTGGTTACTATAGAAAGGTTACTACTAAAAAATTAAAAATTATAAAGATTGAATTTGAATCTGTAGTAACCACGCTCTTTATATTTTAATTATTTCACGAGTGTGAATTCTTGGTCTGCATTATTAGTATTATTTTCTGTTTGAAACTAAGGAAAGGGAGATGTTTTCTCCTTTCCTTTTGAATTTTTATAACATCGCATGAGAAAGGAAAGGCCGTTTAAGCTTTCTGAAATATTGCGCCGTGTTGATGTAATGATTTAGAAGAAATTAAAAGTATGTTTTTTAATATTTACGGTATTTGTAAGGATACTTAAACGTATTCTATATTCTCTTTTTTTTAAAAAAAATCAACAGCTAAAATATATATATCAATGTTACTCAAAGAGAAATTATGGTTTTTATCTCAAGATTTTTAAAAGTTTTTAAAAATATTTTTTTTAGTTTGTTTAGAAATCTCAAACCATAAAGAATTTTTTTTTCCATCTAAATTTGCTTCCATCTTTAGCGGCAAAAGTTGAATTCATTGTAAGAAATAAAAAGAATTTCATTGCTTTTTTAGATATGGGAAGATGCTGTAATGAAAAAAACAAAAGAACAATTAGATAAAACCTGTTTGGATTTTCTCTAGATTGATTTCAAAGTTCATTAAGGTTAATTAAATGTTTCTTGTATGAACCATCAGCCTGCGGAAATATCGATTTTTTTTGGCTACAGGTCTAGCTGGTTTGATTTACCCCGAAAACATCTTTACATTAATAGAAATTTAATAAAACTGAGGATAAAATACGTACTGAAACTGATTAAAACATTAAAAGATATGCGATATCTTTTAGAATTTATTCAATTCAATACAGTAAAGGCTGTGTTTATTGTCTAGACGTTATTAAAGCCTAAGGTCTTCAGAATTTTTCAAATGGATTTTAGTTTCGAGTTTTATACTTACATTCATCACTTAAATTAATTCTTCGAATTCCATTTCAAAAGTCTATGATACTTTGAGAGTATATGACAATAGAAAACAACATTAAATCCATTTAAGTTCGACCAGACATTGTAACAAAACGAACCCTTCTCTAGTAAATTCTATTCTCAAAGCATTTCCGCAAATGAAACAATCTTTGAAATTTATAGTTATTGAGTGGGTTACAACGTTGTTGAATAACTGTTTGCAACAACAGTTGAGTACTAGTCTTCCACTGAATTGATTTTTCTTGAGTTTCATTGGGAGCTCTTCGTTGATGTCTTCTCAAGGAAAGGAATTGGAAAGCTTCATGTAAGAAAACGGATAATCGCATCAGCTTGGTAAAGTGCAAGAACATGGTGTTGGTTTGCTTGAAAGACGTTAGTAATGGAAACAAGAGATAGAATTTTATTACTTTATTCTGTAGCAGTTTAAGAAAACGGCAACAGAGTCGGTCAACCTGAATAAACCAATCAATTCCACCAAATGAACGAAGGGAAGCAATTTAGAATCCGAAAGCAGTTAGTCTTCCAAGTTTCTAAAATAAATGTCCAAATAAATAACTGCAAGAAAATCGCTTTTAAGCCATCTAGGTCTACTGCTCTGCAGCAATTAGTACACGTCTAATCTCATCGAGAACTTTGAGTTCTTCATTGTTTAATACAGCTACTAAATAATTTAAAATGGTCTAAATTAAAGTAGATGTTGTTGATGAGAGAGTCTTGATGACGTATTCTTCCTAGTGTAATACATTTATCATGGTTTCATTAGCACTGCATTTGCACAAGACCATTTACCGTTGACCATCAGTGCGACACAAGATTTACATTAAATATCAAATTTACACGGAAAACATTTTCCATCAGTAAAAGGAATTCAATCTTTAATATTCGTTTCTACCATATATATTGTCAGGATTATGGTACCCGATTGAAACTTTTATTATTAATTACAAAAAAATAAAATTAATTATAAAATAATTATAAAATTTTTTTTAATAGTGTATATGAAGGAAATGGAACACTATTATTAGGATGCCTTAAAATGCGACTTTGTATATTTGAATGTTGCATAGTACTTACTTTGTTGCAGCGAATTTTAAATATATACTTTCAGTTTAGTTCGAAGTCTACTGTACTATTATATATGTATAAACGCAAAATTTACGGAGTGTAACGCCTCTCCATAAACCAAACTAGTTTCAAGGACCGTCCGGATATGGAGAGGGGATAATAAAAATATTGACAATAATTAAAATACTGGTAATAAACATTAAAGACCATATTCGAAATTTAAGTTATAGGTAAAACCATCCAGAATCTTTTAAAATGTGAAATTATTTATAACTAAATTGTATTCTTTTCGTATTATTAATATTTTCAATTTTAAAATAAAAAGTTAAAAAAGTTAAAGCCGTCCCCAAACAGGCCATACAGGCCCACGGGTGCGCGGGAGGTAAGGCTCCAGACGTTTCTTGACCAACGGGACTTTAACTACCGGGAAAGAAACCCGGTACCCATTCTACAGAGGGCTGGTTTGGAGGAGAATTGAGCGTGGAAAAATTCCCGCTCTCTGCCGAGGCCGGGAATCAAACCTGTCACCTCCAAACCGCAGTCAAGCGCCCTTACCCACTCGGTTACCGGGCACAAAATAAAAAGTAAAAATTTGAAATATTAATTAAAAAAAAAAGGTTATAAATAATTCGATTTGAATTGCAGAACTGTAAAGCATAATATATATTATTTAAATAGAATAGTTGTTTAGTCTAAGTAGCATCATTTGTATTCTACATTTTTCTAATTATTACTCAAATACCCAATATTCTTTGTCAAGCAAACCTATTTTCGTGAACTGAATCGTATTCTTGTTTTTTATGAAATACGTCACATTTTTATATTAATTTCTTAATCTTGTCAAGTGATTTCTTATTTTGTTTTTACCCATGAAATGGTGCTGAAGGAATTTTACTTTTATTTAATTTCAGGAGTTAAAGTCACTTTTTGTTTTAATTTAACATTATATAGTTGTTTTTACCGAAATTGAAAAAAAATAACTCAATGGCCATAACTCTTAATCATATCTGGATTATAAAAAGATGATAGCATCTACTCAAAATGTAATAAAACAACTCAATGATTTAAAAAAAGATAAATTTTTGAAGATATTATTTGAATTGACAATATGCAACCTCAACTCGAAATAATTAGAACTATATACAATAATGTAATTATTTTTAATTCGTTCACGAACAGTTTATTTTTTCAAGAAAAGATGTCGAGCGCTGCTATATCTGAAATGTTAAATCCAATATTAATAGCTATACCATTTTTACTCTTCAGTGAAGTGAATTATTACGCACGACAACTTAAATCAATGTATAAATAATATTAACTACAATAAAAAGTAAAATCAAATATAATGTGAATACTTTTACAGTTTACACTACTTAACATGCACTTAAGTAATACTTAATTACATAAAAAGGTATATATAAAGATTTTTTATTAGATTCTTGATTATATGGCTTTTCTTAATACATAGACATATTGTATATCAAGAGTGAGCAAGAACAATAAAGAATGAAGCAATAAGAGTTCTCATAATGGTTTTAGAAATCCATTTTTTATCTTTTTGATAATAAAAAAAGCTCTAGATCTAGAAGAAATTATAGACTAATCTTTATTGCTTAACCCGGAACTTAGATATATTTATTGGAAAAAGTTTTGGTACAGTTATTCTTTTGAAGCAGAACACGACGGAAGCAAGTGAGCCAACAACTTATCTTTACAATATATATACACTTCTCGATCGATAAGATAGCTAAGATAGCTAGGAAAAATTGACTGAATGACAAATAAATAACAACAGTTAAAAAAACTCAAAATAGAAAATTTAGTCTTATTGATTCGACTTAAAACTTTCAAAATCCATTAAGAAATAACTGAAGTTTTAAAGGGATTGCTATAGCAAATATGAATTAAATAAAAATTAATATCGAACATTACTTTTACATAACGGGGCTTAGAGAAAGACAAAAACATATAATTGTATAATAGAAACATTTATGATTTTAACTGAGATGAATGTTAAGTAAACCAATGACCATCTTCACATCAACACTAATTAATATTTTAACAGTTTAAGTTCAGGTAAAACATTCGATTACAGGCCTGTGTGGCTTGTGGGTTGCGGGAGATAAACCTTCCAGCATTTTCTGACCAGCGGGTCTCTAGCTGAAAAGGGGTGATCAGCCCGATGCTAGCCCGTCTTTAACCGGATACTTTTCTTTAGAGATTAGGTGGACCCTAGGACAAGACTGGAAGAGAATTCAGTGTAGAAAAATCCTCACCCTTTGATTGAATTCGACTCTTCCAGCCAGTAGCCAAGCCTTTATCACTTGATTACCGGGCCCCATTTTAACAATTGCGGATAGAAAATAATAGTATAAGTGACTCGTGATTCAAGTGTTCAATTAATTAATCAATCAATCAATTAATTCATGTTGTTTCCGTCTTTTTTTTTCAAATTCTGTGTCGTCATCCCATAACAACTTCTCTTGCAACCCCTACATGGAATGGAATAAACCAAATTTTTATTCTCTTCGAGCTCCTCCTGCGTCATTTTGTCTTTGAAATTTATAATTTTTAATTCTTATTCACAATATTAATATTAATATTATTCAGTAATTTTGAATCAGAATCAATCTAATATTGTTAAATACTTTATTGATGTAGGTCATCGTCGTGATTTTCACAAAATTAATATTGTTCGTTGTAGGAAAAATTATTTTGACGTAACTTATAGAGAAGTGTGCCCGTTAGCCGAGTGGGTAAGGACGCTTGGCTGCGGGTTGGAGGTAACGGGTTCGATTCCCGGCCTCGGCGGAGGGCGGGGATTTCTCCGCGCCCCATTTTTCTCCAAACGGTTAGTAGGACCTACCCAGCCTTCTGTAGAATGGGTTTCTTTTCCGGGAGTTAAAGGCGGTCGGGCGTCGAGCTGATCACCCGACCTCAAATAATCCCGTTGGTCATAAAGCTCCGGGAGCCTTAGCTTCCATGACCCCAAGGGCCCACAGGTCAGCAGTGGGACACTTTAACTTTTAGAGAATCTTATTTATATTTGTAAAATAACCCCTCTATCAACATCGGATTGTCCAATCACATGCTCAAGCATTATATTAACCCAACTATTTGAATTGTAAAGGACAGATTGAAAAGATTCGCATGGCCGATTCGAAACATCTCTATTTTATTTTTGTACAATGATCTATTTATGTAAAATAGTGATATTGAAACTTTGTGTTTTTTAAAGTTTTTATTATGATGGCGATACACAATTTTATTGGATCATTATAGCAATAGTTTTTTTTTTGTATTTATGTTTCGGAAAATGATTGATGATATCTTGAAAAGTTTTGCAATATCGCACCAAATTACTTTTATTTACATCATACGAAGTTCAGTTATCAGCATATTTTTTTTCTTCTAAGGTGTCATTACGAGATAAATTCATTCTTTCAATTTGTAAATCCTAAATTCATCTTATAAGTAATTATTTGTCACCAGTAATCTTTTTAACAACTATTCCTTGAATTCTCTATTATGAAATATAACATAAAATGGTTAAAGATTTTTTTATTTTTGTTTTTTAGGTTTTGGAGAGTTGTTTATGTTGTGGAGACGAATAAATGTCGACCTGAGAAATCACTTTTTATCGTTAGGCTGATGATAGCAATGCTGGCAAAACAGGAGATTTTTGGAAAATAAGATAATAAATATTTATTTTTCGATTATTTTTTTTTATATTTATTCTTTAATTTTTTAATTTCATTTAACTTTTTAATATTTTTATAGCCAATGATTATGATTTAACAATCTTCATAGAAGCAAAATTTATTAAGGAAAAAAATATTGAGTAAATTCTCATTATCCGCTGACTCTGATCTCGCGGATTCGCTTATCGGTTTCTATAAAAGTGGAACCTTTCTCACCATATAGGCGGTTTCTTCGGATCGCCTTCGCGGCCATGCGCAGGAGTGAAAAATTTCTGAGAGGTCTACCGAGTAGCGTCGATACGAGTTCCACTAAGTAATCTGCGGACTTGTTCTGTTGCGGTTTCTGTTGTGTTAACAAGTTTCCTCATCTTCTCAGGTGCTTTAGGCTGTTTTTGAGATTAATTTATTTAATTTCAACAGTGGCATCAAGGAGTAATGCTGATGAGATTGTTTCAGCTAGCTTTTTAAGCTCAATTGTGATAAGCTTAAGGTACAAAATTCGTTTGCTGGACTTGCTTCGTAGAGGAAATTCGATAGAATCCGTAGGCAAACAATTCAATATCAATGAAAACTGAAAGCCAGGAAAATGTTAACGAAAATGTAAAGTGTGTATTTGCTTGTTTTGTGGTAGAACTTTTTTTACATTTTTTCATACATGAGTTTTTATTAAAATACTTATTAAAGAACTTACTATAGTATGGAAGTATTCTTTACAAGAATGTTGCACTAAATTATGTGTTTATGGTAGGAAAAGTGTGTAGAGAAAAGGTCCACGGGAACCTAACCTCAGTTTTCCCGTAACATCAATGCCTCAGTAAGCGAGGTATCTATTATCGGGACTTTTCAGAAAGTAACCTTCGCCGTTAACGAAAAATTACCTTTTTCTTGTTTAGTGTAGAAATTTCTTAGTATCCATTCAAGAAATGTTTGCAGGCAAACTAAATCAAATTTAATAAAATTGCAGCACTAAAAAGTTAAAGATACAAAAAATCTTTCCTTTAGGTATCATCCTTTAGTAATTATTTTTTACTCTTTAATTGGATTTATCGTCGACAGTGTTAGTAGTTTGAAGTAGCAAAAACCAAAGTTTCCATGTTAAAAAAAATTCTGACATAGAGAACTATACGTCTATTATTCTGTTCAATGTACCATCAAAATTTTATCAAGTGGAGGCCCTACAGCAAAACATTATTTGATCTGAAGTAACTTAATTCGAACATTCTCGTAGCATTTCTTGAAGAAAATGACATTTATATGATAATGAATAACTTAATTATAAATAGTCAACATGATGTTTTAAAATAAAGTGGGACTCCGTCATTGACAATAAGCAGAATATAAAGTATTAATAATTTCTAGTCCTATAATACTTTTGTGAATCGATAGATATGATGGAAAACAGGACATGAATGAGCACAATTGAAGGGGAAAGGCGAATAAATCCCAAAATTAAAGTTTTACTGGAAAGCAAGTTGTAGAAAAATTAATTGCCTGTGGGAGAGTTGGTATCTACTTGTAATTATTTAAACTGGCATTGAAAGTAGATGATAAATTGTAGATGACGGGTAATGGAATACAAAAAAATCAAAATCCATACTGATGTGGCGTAGGCTTCTATTTCACTGAGCCCCTCAATTAAAGCTTTGATCGCTTTGAGGGCTATTTAATTTAATTCCACCCCCTCCCTATCAATAAATAACTTGATATGTTTTCAAAACATTCAGTAAAGGCAATAAAAAATCATCAGAATTTTTTTGATGATGAATACTATAAAATTAGACAAAAGGCAGAAGCAGTGTATTTCCTGTAATTGTTCCAGAAAGAAGTTCCTACTTCGGTTAAATCTGGATTTTTAGTTTTTTTTATTTTTGTTTTCTTATCAATCACGAAAGTAATACAAACGATTCCAAATATAGAAATTATGATTTTAACTGAGATGAATGTGAAGTAAACCTATTACCATCTTCACATCAACACTAATTAATATTTTAACAGTTTAAGTTAAGGTAAAATATTCGATTACAGATCTGTGTGTCTCTTGGGGAGATAAACCTTCCAGCATTTTCTGACCAGCGGGTCTAGTTGAAAAGGGTGATCAGCCCGATGCTAGCCTGCCTTTAACCGGGTACTTTGCTTTAGAGATTAGTTGGACCCTAGGACAAGACTGGAAGAGAATTCAGTGTAGAAAAATCCTCACCCTTTGATTGAATTCGACTCTTCCAGCCAGTAGCCAAGCGTTTTATCACTTGATTCTCGGACCAATTTCATCGGTTGAAAAGTTGTAGGAGGACAGACACATATACACTAACTGGCTAGATGAATAGGTTTAAAATGATTTATTTGGATTTTTTTTGTATCTTACTATTCATAAAAGCGATTTTTTGATTTTCGTAATTCTTAACCATTTTACCTGGCGTAGGCTAATTTTTCAGTTACTGTGTAGGTCCCTACGAGTGTCATTAGAACTGTGTATTTTATACTGTCGTTCAGATGATAATCTTTTTTGTTAAGAGAAATTTCTATGCTAGTTTAAAATAATTGAAATATACTATTTGCCTATAAAATATAGACTTTTTGTCCTTTTTATTCTTTTTTGACAGCATATTTATAAAATTGACAAAAACGGTTCATTATCATTTCGTTCTGATTGACTCTTACTGTAACTATGCTGTTGGTGCGAAGTGATTTGCAATCGCTATTCGGAGTGAGTCAACATTTGCATTAAAATATTCAATTTATTTGAATGTTTGGTTTTTTGCCTGTCTAATTTCCAAGTTATAGAGATTTTATTTTAACAAGAGAAGGGAAAGTTAATGTTGTAGTCTAATGCATGAAACCTCCTTTTGGTCTTGAATAATACACTTTCATAATGATTCAAGTTCTTCGAATAATACTTGTTGTATCACAAATGAACATGCTTTCAAAGTTGCTTTGATTTATTCACAAAATCAATTCCAAAATCAATTTCAATTGCATTATTAAAATTATTAGTTTAAGACCAATATATTTCTTTAATAAATTTTGATTCTTGTCAAGTAAATATAAGTCGGTCATGTTAAGAAAATAGTTTTGATAATAATCAGATATCTTTTGTTATTCATTCTGCTTTTAAGCAACCTAATTCATGTTAATTGAAATTTCGTCATTTTCCAAAAATGTCCTCCATTTTGTTCTGTTGTTCCAATAAATAACTGAGAGTTATCAAATCTACAGCGGGGTCAGATACCTTATTTGACTCACTATCCTTTAGTATAATTTATAATATAAATCCATTTATAATCCATTTAATATAATCCATTTATAATAAATGGATTTCAAAAACATGGGTTACTATTTTACCATTATCTGCGAGTCTTAACGAATGAAATTTTATCTTTGAAATGGATTTCGATACTTTCCACCACAATGTTCTTTTTTTCCATGTAGAAAACTGCTGCATTCCATGAAAAATACTTGAAATTCAGTAACTATTTCAGGTCTGAAACATTTGGAAAGAATTTTCTGCAACCAGCTTCCTTCTTCAGAAGATCCCATAAGAAATAGTTATAGTCGTTGAAACCAACATCTAAAAAAATTAACATTTATTTTTAAGTATTATGAGCAATTTCGAATGGAACGAGATTTTTTTAAATACTTACATCTATTTTTCTTCTTTTTCTTCTCTTATTTATTTCTTTGTTTAAAAACTTTCCATAATTCAAATTTAGATCTGAAGAAGAAGTGTTCATATTAATTAAATATCTATAAAAGCTTGGATGAGAGATTTTCCCACTTCCCATGTAGTTCGTTTAATCGGTCGGTATTTTTAAGCCTTTGTCAGGAGACGATTCTTTTGTAAATCTCACCTGCTCCTGAGAAAGACTCAAGGTATCGAACCGATATATTGAACGAAGTTTACCCGAAATAGAAAAATCACTTATCCAAGCTTATTTTATTTGAATATTTAATTTATAAATAGAGAAAAAAGAAAATCACAACCGGACAACAAATATGCCTTCGCACATTGAGCCAACATCAACGGGAATTCTGAATAGCTCTTTAATCCTTATTAGGAATCATCAGCAGAATTTACCCTTGATGTTTGGCTCAGTTGCGCGAAAGCTTTACGTAAAAGCATTCTCGATCCCGGGAATGGGACGCCGGATTTTAAAAAGCAATAGGTAATTCAAATACATTAACTATTAATTAAATTAATTTTACAAAAGTAATTATATAAATCAATTATGCTATTTCATTAAAAATGAATGTTTTATGCTTTATATATTACCTAGAAATTCATTGTTGTACAGAAAAAAAAGTAAATGCCAAATTTATAAAATTTTACCCATTATATAACTTATTGAAGAATTCTATCCCCAGCTATTCACGTATTGTTTATGTAGATGTGTTTATGTATTTATATTGTATTAAATGTCTGATATAATTTAATAATTCAACACTCAGAATCCGTTTGAAAGAGACAAATGCATAACGGGACATACTTTGTAATTCCAGAGAATTAAATAATAAAAAAATTATTATTCTGATAATGAATTAAAAAAAAACACAAGAACATAATATAGGCTTCGCATTAAAGCACTCTGTGATTTTATTTTTATAATCATCAAATTTAATAAAAGGGTTGATTTTGCGTGAAATCTATAAATTGTATGAAAGCTGGGTATTCAGACGAATCTGGCCAGTTAATCTATTAGCTACCCACAGTGAAAGGAAACCACTGCACCCGATCAGGAAGTCAAATGCTGTGACAGTTGCAGAGATTTGCATTTTATGTGCTCCTTACAAGAGACTACATAGAGAGCCATTTCTGCCGAAGTAAAGAAGAGCAGGAACGGTGCATTGTGAGCGAAAGGAAATATAAAAGAAACCAAGAATTCAGAATCTGATGAAAAGTCGAAAGATGAGACGGAAGATTCCACTCCAATGGAAGGGACTGCAAAAACCCATCCTGAAAGCAATTGGAAAAAACTGAATACAAAGAGACTAAAGAAACATCCAATACTAAAATTCTATTTCGAGGACTAAGAATAAATCACGTAATTCTAACGATTATAATAAAGAATGTTTGGAGAAATTCAAATTAAAAAAAAATATCAGTGTTTAATTAAGCAAAAATAGATAGAAATGCTTCGAGTAGAACACAGGCTTAAACACAGTTCATAAAAAAATATATCTTAGCTTCCCTATCCATCCCGTAGTGGGGACTGAACATGCAGCCCATCCATTTTCAGACCATCATGCGTTTTCAGCTGAACCATAAACAAGCATTCTACGAATTTTGAAAGAAATGAGTTCAACCATTTGAGCGATGGAGCTACTTTTGAGGGATGTGAGGAGCGGAGATCAAACTAAATCTGCCTATGGTTTAAGTAAGACCATAAATAAACTAAATATCAACTTTATTAGAAATCCCTTTTCTATTGAAAGCCCTTTGAGTTTAATGCGTTTACAAACACACAACTAGAGAAACATGTTCAAGGCGAATACTAATATTTTAATTCAGTCAATTAAATTAAAATACTTAATATTTCGAGAATTGTTGAAGCAAATTACATAAAATTTCGTAAATGTTCTGTAAATGTAAGTTAAATATATTTTTTTTATTAATTGTAAGTATATCAAAATCACTTATTCAAAGTTCTTCTACATATCTATTCCTTTAATCTAAGATATGAAATACTATTATCAATTACACCAAAAAAGTATTGTAATAGGGTGTTTTCATCCTAGTAATGTTGTCAATGCTCAAAGTTTTAACTCAATAATGGAACAATTAAAAACTACATAATCATTGTTTTTAGAAGGGTTTTCTTGATAAATGAAGATCTCCACTTGTTTTGAAAGAAAAAGAAAAGAAAAAGAAGATCAGAATGGTAAAGATGAAAAATTGAAATAAATAATTCAAAGTAATAGTTGTTGAGAAACTCATTTTTAAACTTACAAAAGAGATGCGTAGAGAAATGCTCTACGTTATTTTTTTCCACTTGTCGCTAAACTTTCTGCCAAAGCAGACAGATGTTGATATGTTTTGTTGTTATTTTCAGTTGCATTTTCTTTCTTATCAATACTAGGAAAAATATAAGTATTATCTCTTGAGCTTTGTAAGAGCATTTTATGTTTTCAGAGAATTCCTCATCTAAGCAGGAGGTTTCAGTAATTACTAGTCAAATGGACAAAGTTGAAGAGCCACCACCTTTAACATAAGGGAAGAAATCCAGTTACCATTTAACAGAGGACTGGTAAACTCTGCTTCTGTCTGAGAAGAAATCTCCAGGGAAAAAATGCTGATCTGACGGGGTTGAATTTATTTCCTTCCCTGTAGATTTTTCTAACCATTCGAGCTATATTGTATAAATATAATTTTGTATTTATCTTTAATATTTAGTATTTAATTAAAAATAAAAGTAAATCAATTCCTCAACAAACATTTTTCATTAATCCTTCCATAACTTTCTTCAATCCTCTTAAAGAAAAAACTATTTTTAACTTGTTGAATATAAAACATTTATCCAACCAATTCTTATCAATGCTGCAAATACTCCATATTATTCTTATAAAGACTGCAATTTCCTCATATTCTTATTTAATACAACAAAAAAAAATCTCTTCGTCATATTTTAAATATATCTCTTCTTTAAAGTCATTTTCAAATTTCATAGAACTACAAACGATATTTCACAGTAACCTTCGTTCTGCTTTTTTAAGTTCTGAATTTTGCAAAATAAAATAACAATAATAAGGTCTAATAACAATAGCTACAAAATATGCAGGAATAATGTGATGAATTCTCAGCATTGATAAGATTAGCCTGGATAAATTACTTATTGGCTTATATCCAACAAGGTAAAAATAGTTTTTCTTTAAAATAAAAGTACTTAAACTGAAAAGGTATCTCAAGGTATTCCGCAAAATATGTTTTATTTCTTAGTTTCATTTTGATAGATATTATATTTGGCAAGAAAAGAAATATGAATAAAAGTTTTGGGTATTTTTCTTTTTCATGTTCTAAATTATGATAGGATTAAATAATCAAGAAATGAAAAAAAAGAATAAAATATCTGTGTTTTCTAAAAGTAAATTGAAAAAGAACAAATAGGTAACCAAATACTAGAGGTTATTTATGGAGATAGCTACTTGACAAAAACTAAAGAATACACAATAAATCAAAATAAAAAAAAAGTATTACAATGGCTTGCAGATTAACTATATATCACTTTGTTCAATTGCTAAATTATCTAAATATGATCATCTCATTAATCAGGTAATTGTATTATCTTTTAATATCAGTAATTAGCTAAACTCAAACTAGTTAAACTGAATTCAGATTTACATGCATAATTTTAATACTCACTCGTATCCGTGGAATTAATGTAAAGGATTACAATAAAAGCGTTGATGTTTTTGAGATAATCCATTGATAATGAATTGATTTTTTTACTTATTTACTTTTTTCATACATTAGTTGGTGTACGACCATTTGAGTTACGTAGTTTTAGAATGTTCTTATTTTCTGTAATTCGCTAAAAGTATTACAAATATACTGATACAAAAATGAAGCCATACACCTGAATATGAGATAAATGATTTATACAAAAAATAAATAAATATACAGGACGTTTCGCCGTCGAGAGACAGCCACTTCAAGTCTCTCGACGGCGAAACGCGTGTATATTTATTTATATTTTGTATAAATAATTTATCACATATTCAGGTGTATGGCTTCATTTTTGTATCCAAGATTATGCAGTACACGTAAAATCATATTTTTTTTTATATTACGTATATACTTATATTAAATATTATAAGTATCCTTGAAATCCAAATTTCTTAAAAGCGAATGTGTATTGAAAGAGAATAGTTCTGAACTCTGCGAGACAGCTGAGGATTAACGATATACTCCGTAACTGAGAATTATTTGTCATGCTAAATCGTTACTCGTTGCAGCGAATGTACTGTATATTCTTAATTCAAAATTATATAACGTTCATACAGTGATCATTAAAAATTAATATAGATAATATTGTATATTAACTCAAGTTATTCGCAAAGAGAAAAACCCAAAGGATTGTTATAGTTATATTGTGTTGTGTTTATTAATATTTTTGCATTATAGTCTCAAAAACAATTGAAAAAATTCCCCGTTTTTGTTCTTAATAAATAATGTTTTGTTCTTAATAAGCAGCATGTAATAAAATGTAATGTAAATTTTTTTTAGTCTTCACAAAAAATTAATAATCTGCCAAAATAATTTTCTTCCTGTTTCCTTTTTCAGTTCACTTAAACCAAATAAAACTTATTAATGTTTCTTACTACTTGTTCTAGAACTCTTGAGATAAAAATTGCAATTGATAAAAAATCTTCAAATTGATTGTTAAGAAGAGATCAAATTTGCAAAATTTTTGTGACAACTTATGCTTTTATAAATTCATGATTTCATGAATACTAATGTTAATGATTTTGGACCTTTAATTTTTATGTAATACATACTCTGTGACAAAAAGCATGAAGTAAGGATCCAATTTGAATGAAATTCCGTTTAGAACTATCTTCCCTATAGATATGGAAATGATGTTTTTGTCAAAAAACGTCACCATCATCCCAAGGCTCAGTGGAAGTGCTCATCTTGTGATCCACATAAAGGCCCCTCAGAATCTTACATTTTGCTCTGTAGAAATGTTGCTCTCTAATCAGATTCCATCAGTAAATGTCTCGACAACGCTCTCAAAGACCCTACGAGGAATTATAAGACTTCAAGAGAAGCTGAATCGGGGGACTGCGAGAAGCCTGCTGGTAATGCAGATGCCATTTGGGTCACAGTAATGATTCTATCCATAGGTGCTGGATTCAATGGTTGAGTGAAGGCCATTCACGCCACCAAGGTTCTGGTAGGTCGAACTGTATCACTACAGGCACTGGGTTTGTTATGAGGAAAGCAATAACTGCTCTGATATCTCCAACGACCTAGAGACATGTGGCATCCTTATATAGCAATTGGTACCTCCCCAATTGCTAGACCAATTGCAGACGCTAGGCTTCATTCCCGTCGCCCCCTTTATCTTTAACAAGACGGAGGCTTGCCTGAGAAACATGGTCTCCTCTCTAATGGTATTCTATTTATTGATGAATCCCACTCCGGCTTGAAACTTATGATCTTCTCCATATATGGAGAAAGAGTAGAAATATTGTTCAGATCCTGGCAATATTGAAGCTGGAGTAATTTTGTGGAGAGCCCTTTCTAATTGAAGCATATCCTATCTCAAAGTGATTCGAATAATTTTAAATGCACAGCGAATCCTTCAGATCCTACATTCCATTGTTTCCTCCTTTGTGTCACGCCTGCCAGAACAATTTTCCAAAAGGATAATCCACATATTACCTATATTTTCTAGTATTACCTGTGAGCAATTAAAACCTTTCTTGGCCTGCGAGTCTAGAGACTTATCCCTCACCCGAACATACGACAGGTCAATTGCAATACTTCAACTCCATCCATCATCTTACATCCGGCGTTTGGAACAGTAATCGAAGCAAGCTTGAGTGATCTATCTCAAGATAACATCACGATTTTGTTTGACTTCATGTCATAGAGTATATCAGCAGCTATGCGAGTTCAATATAGTACAAAGCTGCTACTGTTCAATAAGAGTTTGTTGCTTCAGTTATAAATTGGAATCAAGTTCAAATTATCTTCATCCAATGGTACTTGGAAATTGGATACTTCCTTCATGGTGCTTCGATTTGTTTATCACTGAGCTTTTTGCTTGTCTGTCATTATAACAGTAGTTTCTCAAATAAATTGACTTAATTTAATACTGCTAATTCAACCTTAAAAAAAGCTGTTAGAATTACAGTTAAGATTTAAAAAAATAGATTTAAAATAATGATGATATATGTACAGCAGTTTTTCCAAAAATTGGAAATAAACAGCGATTCATAAAAAAATTGAAAAGGATCCATCCTTAAATGCACAGCTGAGACATGACTCATTGTACTATTAATTAACCTAATAAACCGCACAAAAAACACATACTGTAGTGCTGCCCTTGAAAATGCTGAGACTTGATCTCTGTTTGCTCCTCCAACGCTCCAACCTCTGCTCGAGTTGTCGTATAAAGCCTTGTAATCGGTTTTTCAATATAGGTCAATGTCATATACAGAAGTTAAATCCAATGGGGAAATACAATGGCCGTAGGCGAGACTGTTTCATGACCGTGACTAAGTTTAAGTTGCTTGTCAGTCTAACGATCGTCTGCCTTTACTTACGAGAAGATATGCATTCTTCAGATGGCTCCAGAGCTATCCAAGTGAGCAGTCGTAGGAGCAGTATTCATAACACAAGTGTGCAGGAGTATTCACACAGAAAAATTCCCGACTCCACAGATAATAGAATCCTGCTCTACTATCCGAGGTGAAGTTCGTTATCTCTTGGCTATTGGAGTTGGCGTAGAGAGGAATAATACTTTCTAAATATTAATACTGAAGGAGAGAAGGATGTTTGAAATTTTTAATTGAAGAAATTCAAACAATATATAAACCCAAAACGTCGGCCGTATTTTTTTAAGAATTGCAATTAATGTTAGTGTGGCAGAAGTATAGTATATGATATACTAATAGTATACCATATACTATTTTTAAGAAAAGAATGGTAAAGAATCAAAATCATCATTAAAGAAACATTATACAAACATTATTATTATACATCGATTTAGCAGTTGAAGATTAAAACTAAAAGCATAATCTCAGCAGATAAAATGGGCATTAAACATTTCGAATACAATATTCTAAAAATGGATTTATTTATTAAGTAATTTCCGTAAATACTGATAATCTATTTAAAGACGATTACATTATTGGAGATCATATTACCTAGTGGAACACTTTATCATTAATTCGGAATTCCACTTATCAGATTGCTCAATTACAAATTAAACATGAACGGGTTCATGATTATTTGGAACGAACAAATACTATTTTTGGGTATGCAACGGAGGAGGTTAGAACAACATTGAAATATGAAAGAAAAAAATAAAGGACTACACAGCTAATGGACGACTGACAAGTGTTATGGTTACAGAATTCAATATAATCATACCAGTTACATCTCAATTATAAAACAAGGATCTTTACCACAGATAGTGCATATTTTAAATTAATTGAAATAATCATATTGAAATAAAGCATAAAAAATCACATAGGCAGTCATCCAACTGTGTTTACTTCAATATAAATAACTTTTTATTATTTTTTGGGTCGTAATAGCTGTTGTGTTTGAAAATACAACGATAAGAAAATAATAGTTCCATATCAGTATGTCAATTAAATTACTTCAAACATCACACCAAATTTAAATGTAAAAAACTACATTTAATACGAAAAAGCAAATTTTCGAAAAGATTACGTCTTTTCTTTTTCAAGCCTAAAATAACAATAAGTTGAAGAACAATACTCCAAATTACATTAAACTCTTCGAGAAAATATTAACAATATATGAAAACAATACCATTAGTTACAATCTATATATCCATTAGTTACAATTAAATTACTTTCTATATTAAATTATTACAATTATTATGCTTTGATTTTGCCTATTTGATTACTATTATGCTCTTGAGGTTCAGAATTAAAGCGTTTAAATTTAAATTAAAGTTCAGAACTTTCATGCATTGTATGAACCCTGTTGGCATGTGTTGAAAGTTCTTTATTGCAACTCTTATAAAGAAATACGCCTAAATAAAAATTACTAAGACAATGAAGGAGTACCTCAAATGCCAGCTTGGCGTTCGGCAAGATAACTTAACTTTGGCGCCTTAGTTAGAAAAAAAATATGATTAGGCTAAATGTTATCAAAACTAATATGATGCACCAATGAAAGGAAAATGCATTAATCCTACCAATAGGTCATGTGCAACGTCTTTAACAATGCATCCGTTTTCGATTCGCCTTAGAAACAGTATCACTATATCTCAAAAAGTTATCAAAAAAATAGTAATGGCTTTAAAGTTGGGTATCATTACTTTAATGCCATTACTATTTTTTTGATAACTTTTTGTTATAAAAGACTGGTAACCTATTCAATTAGTAAAGTGAAATCAAGGTATGTTTGTTAAGAAAAACGGGACAACGAATGAATATACAATATACAAAAACAAAAATAAGTAGTACTATTTAAAAAACTTTAATTAAACTTATTCTTTAATTACAGCCTCAGCACATTAAGAAAACACGATTATAATAAATGAAGTATCACAGACCCAACTTGTAAATTAGAAACCAAAGTTGGAACTTAACAGATGTTTGTAATAATAAATTGTAATAATGATATGTGTATCATACATCATTCAGAAGGTTTTACGTGCTTTGTTTATTATGATACACAGGTTTAAGCTTCAAATTTCATGTTTGTTGTTATTCCGAAATATTTTCGGAAGAAGAGATGTTGTATTTCTTTTCTTTCTAGTAAACTAGAGAAAGGGAACCGATTAGATTCTTGAAATAGTGTTGTTATAAAGAAGTTGGAGAATAAAGAAGATGAATAATATTATCAGGATAACTGTATTATTTATTCAAGATGTTTTCAGATAAGCAAATCAATCAATCTAAAAGTAAATCATGTAAATATAAGTATTTACTATTTAAAAAAATGTTTCATTTATTGTATCTTTGTATCACTAAAAATCTGAATTTTTGATGTTTATTTTTTCCCTCTTGATAAAAACTAGTCTTGATTTAAACAACAATGTTCGTAATGAGTTTTTATTTTCTTAATGAGAGAATCACTGAAACAGCATGGAATATTTATTTATCATGTTATTGTTAAATTATTAATAAAATTTTGCAAAATAAAGTTAAATAGAGTTTAATAATTATTAAATTGTTTTTAAATTTAAAATTTTTAAACTTGCTTTAAATTGTTAATTTTTTTAGTTTTAACACAAATTAACAATTACTAACCTACTTTGTAGATAATTAAATAATAAATAATTAATTTAACAATTAATTAAATAAATTTATTGGTATGAATGTAGCCCTTTAAGTTAATAATTTTAAAAAAATGTTATAAATATTATTAGTTCAACAACAATTTTTATTCGTTTCTAATGGAATTGTATTCAGTCCTTTTTATTTCTTATCCTTCTATCTTTTCCAATTTCAATTCAATGAAGTTTTTGAATGAAGAATTTTCAATGACTGTCTCTTAATTGGAACATCCAATCGTGTATTTTCGTGTTAATTTAATTGGCTATTAAGTTTCTTGCAATAAAGCTTATTAGCATCAGCTAAACTCATTTATCCTGATTAATAAAACTAATTTTTACAACGAAATTAATTCTTTATAATGGTTAATTCCACTCTTTGAAACTAAATTAAAACTGTAAATAACAAGATTAGTTCGATAATGGATAATCAGTCTGTTTAATGAAGACATAAAATGTTGTTGAAGCATTAAATAAAAGCTTTTTCAAATTAACGAATTCTTCTTCTTCAATTTTCAAAGGATTTTTAGAATATCAATTTTCACTGTGCACATTGAGGTAATGAAACGAACAATGCTTTCAATGATAATTTAAGTCAACTATGTGTAACAAAATTAAAAAAAGTAAAATATATAAAGTCTTAACTCCTCACTGTAAAATTTTCATCAGTAAATATGGAATTAAGTTTGAATTTTTTTTTATTCATGTGTGAATTTAACCCTTATTATATCTTAAGTTAAAATTATAATCACCATGCTAACTTTTCATGTAAAATTATAGATTACACTTTTGTATTCAAAGAGAACATTTGGTCTACTGAGCAATAATATTATTAATGGTGTTGATGAGGGGTTTTCCGCAAAAGAACCCGAAAGGGCCCTGGATTTTAAGTATATTTTTAAGAACTTTTTAAGTGTTCTTGTCTCTGTGTTGTTATATTTAATTGTGATGTTATTTTTAATTTCAATTATTAATTGAAGAACCTTTTATTAAACAAAAAACCATTAGGTCTTTGCTGTCATAAAAAAAAGTATCAAGCAAACAGATAATGACAAAAATTATTGCCAGCAAGAAGACGTCAACTTTTGTAAGAAAGATGCTATTACAGGACTGTACCCAAAGAACATCATTTCTTAGATATCCTGCTCATCACAAAATGATGTGAATAAGAAAAGTCTAGGTACTTCAACAAAATACCAATATCAGGATGTAGATTAAACTAGTAGTAATAGAATATGAAAGCATCTATTGACCATAAAAAATATTCATATTTGATTTTTATTACAGTGCTTGTAATAAAATTCCTGTGGTGAAAGATTTCTTTAAACCAAACATCAATCTCGAGTTTTTATGGAAACGCAACTTCTCGTTCAATTTCTAGTTGTTATAATACTCAGTCATCGATAAAAGAACTAATTAGATATGTATTTCAAAAGAATTATTCTTAAATTTGTTAGGCATTTTGAATTTCTATTAGATTATTAGATTGCATATTACTTTGTCAGTGGCGTAACATCTTTCAAAAGTCAGAGATGAAGATATGATGTTTGACTAATACACTATATCCGTAATATACTGGAGTGGTTATAATTAAAGTGACCCTACTCTCAGCTCTCTGGAGGGGGTTCTAATCAGTGTAATCAGCAGGAATTATCACCGTTTGATCTTGGGCAGATTGTAGGGCCAGAAGAATAGGGCACTCCATCTATCAGATGGTCAATGCTCTTGGATTTTCTATGGCCACAATAGGAAGGATATACCAGGGATATGTGAATTCAGAATAGACATTAGCAGAACGTCAACACTGTGAACACCCTCAACTGTCACAAGAACGGCACCGTTGGCTACTGACAGGGATCGTGACCACCCAACATTGCATCAAATCCCAATTCAAACCATCAGTCAATGTGCTATACAGCGTACATTGCAAACCATGGGATTTGGTAGGCGAGCAGCACGGGTGCCATTGTTGACACCCGGCAATGCTTCACCTGGGCCAGAGAATATCGACAATGGACCGTGGATCACTGGCGCCGTGTCGCCAGGGTTGATGAATCACTGTTTCAGATGTTTCGAGCAGATGGTCGAGTCCGTGCGTGGAGGAGACCCTATAGCATCAGTCAATGTGCTATACAATGTACATTCCAATCCATGGGGTTTGGTAGTCGAGCAACAAGGGTGCCATTGTTGACACCCGGCAATGCTTCACCTGGGCCAGAGAATATCGACAATGGACCGTAGATCACTGGCGCCGTGTCGCCAGTGTTGATGAATCACTGTTTCAGATGTTTCTCAGAGCAGACAGTCGAGTCTGGAGGAGACCCTATGAGGCAATAAATCTCGCTTGTTAGCAAGGTGAAGCTGGTGGTGGATCTGCAATGGTGTGGTGTGTGTTCTGTTGCAGCTCACAAGGTTGCAGACATTTGTAGCCCTTTATGGTAGCCATGTTCTCCAGTGGGGATGGTGTGTCAATCTGGATAACTCAACCCTGCATTATTATAGTAATTCAGTGAACACTCTACAAACGTCTAGTTACTCCAGTGGCACCCATACTTGCCAAATTTGCATTCCATTGAGCAAGTATGTGATATTTGGAGACAACACTCTTTAGGTATTTGGAGACAATACCGTGCAGTAACAATCAACACTATGGACAGCCATGTTATGAACAGCCATTGAACGTGCTTAGCTGCATACATCCATGCAACGACTCCAAACACCTCGTTGACTTAATGTCATGTTGCGTAGCTATTGTTATTCGGGCGAAGGCAGAAGCTACACGTTATCAAACAGAAGTTTCTAATTTTTTGGTACTTAAGTTTAATATCCAGAACTTTTCCAAATGTTTGGCCTCCACGATCTCCGGACTTGAATCCCTGTGATTTCTGGATGTGGGGATATCTGAAAGACAGAGATTATAAGGAAGGTGTACAGTCTCTCCCTGATCTGAAGGCAAGTATACAGCGTCATGCTGCTAACATTCCACCGGAAATGCTTCATGATTGATCACGATGTATTACGCATCCAGCATGTAATCGACTTAGCTGGAGTCTACTATTATTGTAATGTTGCATTTCAGACTATGTTAACAGCAAAAAAAT
Source organism: Thereuonema tuberculata (assembly GCA_023159025.1). Taxonomy (NCBI): domain Eukaryota; kingdom Metazoa; phylum Arthropoda; class Chilopoda; order Scutigeromorpha; family Scutigeridae; genus Thereuonema; species Thereuonema tuberculata. The sequence continues at coordinate 36,114,545 of JAFIDM010002131.1, forward strand.
TTTTGTTTTACAGCAATATATTTTTGAAACTTTGACCCATTTTTTTTTCATCGGAAATCGCTTAGCATATGTACCAATTTTTTTGAAGTAAGTTGATTAGAACACGCTTCGGAGGGCTAAGAGTAGGGTCACTATAATTATAACCACCCTCTGTATACATGTTGTTGTTTATTATCTCTTATCTCTGTGGGGAATTCTAGGAAAACTGACAAAAGGAAAATACTAACCAGGGAAGATAAAGAATCTAATTAAACGAGATATTATGAAACTAATTTTTTAAATAGCATTTTAAGGTAGCCACTAATTTTCAGTGATATAGTAAAATAAAAAAATAGTAATTATAATATTTTGAAGGTTTATATCTCTTACGGAAAGTGTCATATGAAAAGTTGTTGTTGAGTGCCTGATGGAAACATCGTTGTGTGCCTGTTTCTCATTTTAAATTTTAATGTCGTCGTTATCAGTTCATTGAGTTTAATATCGAACACAGTATCGTTTAATACCTTGCAAGTTTAATATCACACTCCTCAAAATCAAGAAGCAGATCTCTAACTAAAATAAAAATTAAATTTATTTAAGATAATTTTAGTCATCCAGGTGACTTTGGAGCAAATTACTCTGCAACAAATGGCGTTTCTTTATACAGGAGTAATTCATTATGTAAAGAAATTAAAGAAATTAGTGAAAGTAAAATCATTCCAGTTTATTGAATTTTTCCATCTTTAAAAAGATAAAGACCAGTGTGAAATAAACGAATACAATAACAATAGTAACATATGTTGCTTCTTTCTTTGAAGGAGACCCTATGGACCGATTTAATTGTGATACAGAAAGAATTATTTTTTTTCTTAAATTCCATTTTAATTCTATGGGGAAATGAAAATGTGGAAGCTGAGAATAAGTTATACTAAATTGCGAGCCTAACAATGCAGTTTACACACCATGAAATAGACGAATCTGCTTTTTACATAAAGAAGTCAGACTCCCCTTCTCAACGCTTTAAATCGCTGTCTTTTGGCTACATTTCCACCCTAATTTCCGGGGTTATTTTCTTAAGAAATCCTGTTAGTCAAGCGAGAAATGATAACACGTTCCGGAAGCAACCTTTCGTCGTGAATGGGATGCTCCCGCTTCCGACTTTGAATTAGGCTCTCATGAATCCCGAATAATTGCGGAGAAAAAGCGGAAAGAGGAGATTGATTATCTCCGCGAAGTTGGCTTTAGGGGAAAAGGTCGGAAACCGTTGACTTCAACGAATAAAAGGGTTTTCTCGTTTAAATATCATAAGAAAATCGAATCAGGTTTTGTTTAAAAAGATTTCTTTGTGCATAAAATATGTAAAAAAAGCTTTCAACAATTTTGATGTGAAATTTCCCTCATTAAAAAGGGAAGGGTCCAGTTTCAGTTATTATAAATTGTAAGTTATTCTGTTATAAGTCCAATTTAAGCTCAATCATTTTTATTTTTAATTTTAAATTTCATTCTAATTTTTCTCAAAAAGCTTTTAGACTATTTTAGAATTTTCTAGGTTATTGGTAGTCTGTGTTTGAAGTTAATCTTTCTCTACAATCTGCAAAATGAAAATTTAAAATTCTTAATTTTTAATCATACTTTATTCGTCTGATTTAAATTCAGGAGGATTTCGATTCTTATATAAAGACTATTTTTCTTCTAAATTAAATTAGTAGAGAACAGGAAAAGAAAAAGAAAATCAGAAAGAAAATGGAACAAAATTATTAAAAATTCAAATAGATCAAAGGTTAATTTACTTTATAAATCTAATTATAGAAATTGAGAGATCTTTCTTTCATTTTCCTTTATATAGAGATTAAATTGGAGCAATAAACTGATGTATATGTAACTCTTAAGAATTCACAAGGTTAAGGAACCGGATAACCTTTATCCCGTTCTCCTTATTGTCAACTGCACCTCGTCTGCTGTTAAGATTTTATCTGTTATTATCTATAATAAAATTAAAAGCTTTAAATTTTGCTTCTTCATTTAGTATAAAAAAATAGTTATGAATTTGTGGAAAAAATTTGTAATTTGGATTATGTCCAGGTTTTACTTTCTATTCGTTGGACGTGGAGTCTCTCTTCACGTATGTTTCTCTTGACTTGATTCTTAAAATATTTCAACATCTGAAGTTAATTTTATGCGCATTTTTTGAATTCGAATAATATCGATAATTTAATGCCTCTTATACAAGCATTGTTTGACTTGCAGATATTGGTTTCAAAGGGGCTTGGCGGCTTTGGTCTGCAAAGCCGAACTTTGTAGGACGTATATTGAGGATATGTTATTCTCCATTTTCGATAATGGACAGCTCCTGTACCGCTGTACTGCCGCTCTGTTGATGGCTTTATTCTTTACACTGATGACAGTATTCAACATGACATTTTTCCGATATTCATCCCGATATCAAATTCAAGATAGAAAAGAAATAAAATCTCAGTATTCCGTTCTTAGATGTTCTTGTTTCCAGATTAGATCACAGTTTCATTACATCCGTTAATCAAAAATCAATAAATACTGGCCTTACCTTGCATTTTAATTCCGCATGTCAAGTGTCACGCAAGAGTAGCGTCGTCAGCATGGCGGTATATAGAGCATTGAAATTATCTACCTCTTTAAATGTTTAACAGGCGCACAATCTCGATAATCCTAAGGGTGTTGTTTACGCTCTGCATTGTTTGAATGCTCCTGCCGATACTTAGGATAAACGGGACATAGGAGAAATTTATCCGGTAACAGCGATGTTAATTGTTTAACATCTGTGCATGTGGCGGATCAGGGGCATCGTTTAAATTTTCAATGCCCAACTGTTATTTGTTCCGAATCTAACTAATAGTTTGCATAGGAAATGCAAGGAATCCTTCTTTATACTTATGGATCCGTTGTGCTATAATGATACGCTTTCCGTCAAAACTGTTTCTGATTATGGTTTTTGTAAAACGTTAGTGAAGAAGGAAGTCCCATTGGACTGTAATTTTACAAATTATCTCCTCTCGTCTCCCTTGCATTTCAGTTGTGAAAGGACCGGAGGGCAGGTTTTACCTTAGATTATTTAATCAAATTTTTTTAAAGTTATTTTCTGTGTATTGATCTTCTTTTTTTTTTTTTTTAAATTCTCCACTCCCGTTAAAAGTTTTTCAATTAAACTCCTAAGACTTATACATTATTTCTTTTATTCCACAAAACTTAATAGTGCACAGGAAAAATTAACAAATTCAACCTTCTGAAATCTAAATACAACAGCCACCTTAAACGGTATTCGGTTCGTTCATAATAATAATTTCAGCATTACTTGAGAACATTTGTAGAAATGGAAGATTCGAACCCAGGTCCAGATGTGTCAGCTTTTTGACAAGCCGTCGCACAGTGGGGTATTTGCATCAAAAAACATATCAAAAGTCGATGTTGCCAAAATGACCCTAGCCAAAAGGAATCTCTGCCTGAATTAGTTTAATAGTTGGGGGATAGTGGGACGACTCGCTTTTCCCTCTTCCGCGCCACAATGGACATGCGCTGTCACTCCAAAGTCCATCATATGATGACGTGCACTTTTCAGTTCTCTGCGTTTGCTGTGCAATAGTAATTTTGGGAGTGTTTTTCTTGGTTTTAAGAAACAGTGTCATTTTTTTTAATATGGAAGAACCTGCAGCAGGTATATACTGGTATTTATGAACTTGTTTTACTTTCATAAAATTAATATTTATTCAATTACTACAGTTTGAATGTAGACGTACTAATTGTAAATTTGCAAATGAATTTCCGTCTAACTCGAAGGAATTTGTTGTATTTCAGGGTGAGTCCCGGTATTTGTTTTTACATAAATAGAAAGAGGAAAGCTTTAACTTCATATTACAAACAAAATTAGGCGCGGAATATCGCAGATGTTAATGTTAAAAAAAAATACGTACTTGCTGCCATACCTATTTTTTCGAGTGCTTTTAATTCAGTTTTTATGTTTAATAGGTCCATTTGGGGGCAAATGTATGACCAGAAAACAACTTTATGATATTATGCAACATCGTAAAAACAAAGACATGGGCAAAAAATTAGAATATATAGAAATATTTTTGCTAAGTAGAGAGAATTTCGCTGAAGAAGAAGAAAAACAGTTTAAGCACAAACTGTCTTACATAGAGTCAGAGTTTAAGCGCAGATGGACCGCTGCACATAAGAAAAATAACATCGTTTTAAAAAACAATGAAAATTGACTTCAAGGTGCTTTTGAAATACCCACAGCAACAGCTCGATCATGGCGGCCAAGGAAGTTATTCGATGATTTAAGCGATCGAAGTAAAAGAGGGAAGACCGAAGAACTCCGCAGTACTGTTGAGACAGAGCAATTGACGTTTGCTACTCACGTGAAGTTGCGAGCTGAAGGCAAAACAGACGCATCCAGATGTATTAAAAGAAATTATTGTATCTCCTACGAGAGCGACGAAATATCGGAAGGCCTAAAAGCGTGTACAAGAAGAAAGGCCACGATTGACACCGTTACAAGCACTGGCAATGTTCGTTGAAGCTGCGATTTCGAGAAAACACTATGAAATAATTAGAAACACGGACCAAAATTATTCCCATGCTACTCAATTTTACAACAGGCTAAAAAAGACTCTATCTAGTTCCTGCATCATATAGATTTACAGAATTTATTGGACCATACCGCAACAAGATTATTGACATATTTGCAATAAGTAGTGCAAACTCTTAACGATGAAAATAGTAACACACTGATATTAACTAGCGAGTGGGGATGTGAAACTCAGAACACAGCGAACTCAGTTTAAACAAAAATTTGAAAGCGAGTCCGATTCCGATGCAAACATTTTCCAAAGTTCATTTGTCCCTTTACGAATAAATTGAGGCACGAACAATAAAAATATTATTTGGCTTAATCCAACACCCTCCTCGCCGCAATATTGTCGGCCTGAAAGAATAAGATTTATTAAAGAGAGTGTAGACATCATTAATGAAGAAATTCATTATATACAAAATAAAATAAGCAATAAACGTTTCAGTAGCAGGCAAGAACTTCTTCGTACAACATATAATGGTTCTGTCAATGATCGATGCCAAGGTGTGCAATGCTGCCACCCATACTACATCATCAATGAAGTGTTATATCCACGAAGCTACATCTAAAGATTTCAATAACTTATCAAAGGCGAAAGAAATTAAGCAAGACACATTAAGATTTGGCTTGTCAATATTGCATGCCAGACTACGACTGTTTGAGATCTTGCTCCATTTGTCCTATAAATTGACAGTTATAGCAGAAAATGACAAAAATGCTGTAAAACGTAAAATAAATAGTATTCAAGAAGAGTTCCGAAGACAAATGTGACTAATCGTAGATGTTCCTAAGCCTGGATTCGGCAACTCCAATGATGGGAACACCAGCAGGAGGTTTTTCGCCGATCCAAAAATGTCAGCCCAAATAATAGGTGTTGATTTCAATCTAATTTATCATTTATAAGCGATTCTGCAAGTTTGTCAAGTGGCCACAAAATAGACATCGAAAAATTTGCATCTTATGCGATGGAAACTGCAAAACTGTATATTCAGCTATATCCGTGGTATCCAATTACACCTGCAATGTACAAAATTCTCATACATGGTTCCACAGTTATAAAGAATGCTTTGTTGCCAATAGGACAGGTATCCGCATGATACCTATGCCTAGAAAAAATACGAAACCGTTTCTGAAGGAAACTATACAAATGCTAGTGCCATCTAACCTAACATATCTGTAAAGGAAAACGCTGACACTTTGTCCTCAGATGAAGCAGACATATCTTCAGACGAAGCTTCATGGTTCTCATTCTCCTGATTAAAATTAAAAATTGTATTTTTTTTCTCTCTAAATGTGTCGAAATAGCCTTAGAACTCCTTCAATTTGTTTGCTAGCCCACTTTTAGTAGATTAAGTGCAAAAAATAATTTTGATCGGTTTTTTGATACAAATATGTCACTGTGCGCCGCCTTGATAAGAAGGTTGTGTATGATTGGTCTAAATTGTGAGAACGAAATAGATCAAACTTTTACACTTATGAATATGTTGTAAAAATCGTTTGAAATCTTTACACTATTAGAAGCAAATGTTCATTACAATTCACAGGAAAAAAATATCTTAAAAAGGAATGGATATCTATCTTATTTCAATAAAAACGCTACGTTTTTCGAAAATCCATGTGGATAAGAAGATATAAAGAAATACTAATCAATCAGTGCTTTGAAAAAAAGAAAACAAAATATATCTAAAGTAAGTCCTACTGTAATAAGCCTTAATATACAGAGTTTCAATATTCTGGGAGGAAATAGTATCGATTATTCTAAGAAAAAAAAAATTGTATGAACATCTGTCCTATACCGAACCATTTAAGAACTATTTGACGGCACAATTTCAAAATTATTGATAAGAAAGAGATACGTCTTTAATATATAATATACTCCTGCATTATAAACTATTTCTAAAATTGAATAGTTCATGATAAATTTAATAAAAATTCGGCAATAATTTTACACTTTATAAATCATATTTACTTCAATAAAAACATCTTAACTATTAGGCGATGTATCGCAAAGGTGTATTCCTTTGCTTCCTCAGGCTCCATTTTATACAACTTTAAAATAAAACGGTTATTACCGGTTCTTGTTGTTCTTTATTGAAGTAAATATGATTTATTGATATAATAAGAAAAGTAGAATATTGTTGGTTTTCAGATTAATCCTGTTTGTAATGAGAACATGGTGGTTTGCTCGTATCTTGACTTTTCTTTACGTCAAGATACTAACATACTGTACGTTCAAATAATTAGTTCATATGATACCACGTTTAATAAATCTTCTCGAAAATCGCTTACCGGTTTAAGAGAATGTGACGTAAGAAAGATTCAAGTTGGGAGGCGAGATGAATGATGAAAACTATTTTTTGCCTTTCCTTAATGATATAGAATAGAAATGTGAAAACGTGGTATGTAGATTTTTTTATAAGAATTTATTCAAGCAATTTAATAGAAATTGATTTACGAAAGAAGCAACGAAGCTGTCACGCGATTCAGCTCTGAAATTGTTTTAACTTCGTTTCTACAAAATAATTTTCTTCCAAATTTCTGCAAAGGCTCTGAATATCATCTGTCAGACTGAACATATCGGATAACTAACGGCACGAAATAAAAAAAAGCAGTTAACAAGGATTTTGGGTTAAGTTGATAACTTGTGAAATATTGTATATTGCAAAACAGTTTATTAACTACCTTTCTCAATTATCAGGAAGACGGGTTAAACCTGACACTAGTGCTAAAAATCGCTTTATTCGAAGGATATTGATTTTTTCCTTCGCTGTAAAAATAATGATCGTTCAGGAATAAAAAGAATGGCGAGAGGTCACATGCCAAGAAAACAGAAAACTTTGGTAGAGTTAACGCTGTGGTCATTGAGAGCAGTAAAACATGTTTTAAAGTGAATATTCTCTGCGGCAGTCTGAATGCAGAAAATTTACATCTCTTTTGAGCGTTATAAGAGATGGACAAAGCACAAGGATAGCTTAAGGAAGAACAGTTAATTATGTTCTGTATAAACATAAACAGAGCAATTTCGTCTAATTGCACCACTCTGCAGTATTCGGGAGACTATGAGAAACAGCCAGTGGCCATCTGAAACGGAAGTGGACACACTGAGTTGAGGTTGTCATATTGTTTTTAGCACATCAATTCAATTTATATAGATCCCAATTTTGTCCAATTGTCATTATTTCTTACCAAGTTAGTGGCACATTTACCGGATAAGGCCTGGAGAACGCTAGATTTTTTTACTTACCTTCTGACGTTAAGGAGTCCAACCAGGTAATACTCATAGGGCTCTGACTTCTGCTTTGGGTAACGCTATGCGTTACTCGTGCACACATCTACACTTATGTGGGAACACAGGTTCTTCCTACATATGAACCTAAAATGAACCTGAAGATGGAATTTGTTTAAAGATGTGGTATAATGTACCAATATCAATATACAGTGTTAAGAAACAAAACCAAGTATTCTCTGCTCCACAGAATGTGTATTTAAAACTTGTAACTAAAGGAAGTTAAAGGATACTAATCTTCCGTTATTCTTTCCTATGATTTGAATTGAAAATTTTCTTTAAATTTGAAGAATGTTTTAACGTGCTTCTTATGATCTAATAATTTAAATGGACTACCATACATAGTTAGTTTCAAATAAACAGTTCAACAATAAAATTCTTGCATAATCGGTTCGCTGGAATTCAAGTTTCTCGCTTCATCATTTGATCAAATTTTGAACTGTTTTGATCGTCTGATGAAGCTAGTAACTTGAACTTTAGCGAAACAGGTCCTACAAGTATTTTAACGTAAATAGAACTGTTTTATTCGGAACTAATTAGATGCTGAGACTCTCTTGAATATTTTCTTTATTACTACTTATCACTTCAGGTACATTGAGAACTCAACATCTGAAACATACTGTTGAAACTTTAGATAATTTAGTGAGGGTTGTAAATCATCTAATATGATACTCTGAGTAATCAATAGATATTATATTGATAGATATAGGACGACATTAATAAAAACAGCAACATGCAAAATACGGTTTTACAACCAATAAGCTCTTAAAATGTATAACTACGAAAGGATTGTGGATTCCCGCTAAAAAGTTTAGCATCATTTTAGTATTGAATGTATGTTGTTATACAATAGAACCTTGGAAATCCGAACTAATTGAGGCTGTGATCTATTCGGATTCTGAAATGTTCAGATGATCCGAAAAAAACATATTAGTACTCTACAGGGTAGGCCTATACAGTACACAGTTACAACAATGACATTAGCTCCCACTTGGCAACGTAGCATAACTGTGAGACAGAAGAATGCTTGTACTGTGAATGCTTGTACCGATCACATGAACAGTAGCAGTATCTGCAGTACGGCGGAGTGTTGCATACTTTTCGGTTGGCTTTTGTTACCAATAACCTACCAGAGTAAATATGTTGCATTCCGCTAAACACTAGCTTAAAAACTGTTATTTTAGTAATATGTACAGGGCTATGATTAAATACTGTATTTCCTGTACATTGCAAGTGAGATTTGAATTTTTCCTGCATCATAGATTCTGTTCGGATTATCCGAAATTTCGGATGTGCGGGGTACGGATTACCGTGGTTCTACTGTATGTGCTTTCTATTCTACTTTCCTTTTCCTCAGCCAATTCATCACGTTCTTTTTGTTAAATTTGAATAATTAAAAGTCACTTTTAACCTACTTTCCTAAGATAGTAAGGCTCATGAAATCACTCAAGTTTGTATGTATGTGTTTCTGTAGTAACTTTGGAACCATTCGATGGATCATCTTGAAACTTTACATGCACACTTAAGGAACTGCTATAAGACTTTTTGAAAATTTTAAAACTGAGGATTCATATTCTAGGAAATCTTCTTTTATATTTGAAATGTTTCTTATCTGGGTCTCTCTCGACAAATCAACGTGGGACAATTACTAAATCCCCATTGAAACGTACTAATTAAAACAGTGAAGTTAGCAACTGGAATTTATCCTTTCACCTAATCCAATAATTTGGAGTGTTCGTGATTAAAAGTAATGGATTAAGTAAAATAAGTGGGATAAATTACTTTATTTTTCAGAAAATTTTTCCATTTTAAATTCAAACTATGTAAGTAGAATTTTCCATCTAGTGGTTTGACGACTTTCAAAAAAAACCCCAACAATAATGAATTAATTTTATGTACACGTATTAAGTAAAGTAGGTTTGGAGTTCGTTCAAAAGCTCTTTTTCATGAAATATATCTAATATGAATTATTTCAGAATTGTAATTTTAATTAATTGTTAACAATAATAATTAGTACTACTGATTTTATTATAGATAAAAAAAAATAATACCAACAAGTACATAGTGATTAAAAATTCCAGGTGTTGCTTTTATCTATTAATTTACATCACCTAAGGAAACACTATGTAAGATAAATTAAATATAATAATAAAACAATACTAAATTGTTATAATTAAAACATTTTCAATAGTAGAAAATAATTTTATATAAAACAGTTTCTTAATAAATTTAACGTGCTGTGAAAAGACATGAAATGAAAACAATTGAGCACCTGAATGGGATTGCCTTTCTGATTCAATTATTTTCCTGATCCCATAATTGAATCAGAGAGGTAATCCCATTCAGGTGCTGAATTGTTTTCATTTCATTTCATAACATAGTTTCTATTATATAGTAAACATGTTACAACATAAAATTCATAAAATGAAACGACATTTGTTGTAGATTAACTTTCATAAGACATTTCAAAATTGTATTTTGCATTAATTGTTAAGGTATAAAATGTTTACAAAGGTATTTTTTTATAGATTGCATAGAAATTTTTATGCAAATTACAAAATCTTTAAGACGTAGTTTACCTTAAACAAATTTCACAGCACGTTAAATTTTTCTTTACTATTTGGATATATAGCTTTACTTCACAAAAATCTATTATGTTGAATTTTTACTCAGTTATGAGTTTTTTGTTCAGTAGGTTTTCATATAACATATGAGAAAATAGAAATCCAAGAAATAATATTGGCTATAAACTTTCTCGAGATTTTTGGTAAAAAGAAAATTAAAAAGAGAATATTTGTAATAATATATAGTTATCCATTAATAATACATTACAGTAGGCTTTGTTTAATAATGGTCTTCCTGGAAATACAGTAATAGATAGAAATGTCTTGTTGTATACGATTTATTCGCTTTTCAGACCTTTAACATTATCAAACTACGTAGCATAAAAAAAGTATAGTGTAAAATCAATAATAATAGCATCACGATAATAACTTCTTGGAAATTTTTAAAGTTGTAAGTAGCAGTAGTGGTACATTGAACTTCACGAAGTTCAATTTCCGATTTCGCTGTGTGTGCTGGAGTCTTGATTGAATCGTCATACAGAGAAATTACCATTTGGCCTTTAGGAAAAAAAAAACCCTTTCATCCATTCCTTTCCTGATTCTTGAGTTCGAAATAAGGACTGGTTTCAGAAGTTGAATTCGAAAATGAAAAAAAAAATGTTTTTGAACGACTTCAGTTAAAAGATCATTATTATCAGCTCTTTAAAATAACAAATAAATCAGTATTAAAATTCGTTTGACAAAAAAAAAAGTATTCGTTTTTGAAAAAGGCTTATATCTGAATAAATTCAATTCAATTGACAAATGCTGAAAATTGAAATTTCATGTTTTTTTATGTAAATATCTTAATCAATAATTCCCTTTCATTTCCAAAAACCCAGCCAAACGATAGCCAAAAGTTCTTACTTTATATTCTAAATTCATTTTATCTCAATTTCAATGTTGAATCTTTTCAGAATTTTTATTTTGAACTGAGATATTTTACAGTATGATGACATAAGATTATACAAAATTCAACCTGTATTGAAGATTATTATGCAAAATACAACCTAGAGGATAAGATAAAATACATCACTTTTAAATTTAATTAGCTTAAATTTGATAATAATACACGCCACAAAAGAATAGAAAAGAAGCATTGCAATTAGTAAAGGATTAATGATTCCCGGTATCCTTTTGTTGAAAAACTGGACTGAGGAAACTTTTCGTAATTGAGTGTAAAAATAATGCAGTATTGTATATATACTTTATTTCTCAGTTGAGACTATTACAATAGCTGAGCTGCTGTGGCACCCAAAAAACAAACCACTTAATATACAAAAAAATCAATTGAACAATAACAAAAAACAGACAGACTAGTCTGTTGAAAAATGACGAATGATGAGGGACCATCATCATATTACATGAATACCTTACTTAATTATCATTACCTTTCGTAATTACAAATATAATGTAATTACAAATGATAATAATTACAAATCTTTATATTTATTTCATTTGGATTTAATATTTTGCTCTACCAAGCATCCTTAGTTGTAAGGATGTGTATTATGTGTATTATTTATTACTTTGTTTCTTTCTTTCATTTTTTCACAGGTAAACAAAATATGTTTCCAATTTTCTTCTATCTTATATCCTGATCTACAATATCTTTCTTCTGTCGGTAGCCCAAAAACATCCACATCTAATTTTGATATAGACTCATAGTCTTTCAGAATAGCCGTGCTGGCGTGGTCGTGCGGTCTCGGCGGCGGCCAGCCGTGGCGTCCAATGCGCCAGTACCTGGGTTCGAATCCCGGTCGTGGCATGGTTGTTTCTTTCGTCTTCTTCTGTGTGTTGTGTCCGCTGGGGACCCGAAATCTGCTCTGTAGGTAGTGGTCCCCATTTGTCTTCTATATGTATATGGCTATAGTCTTTCAGAATTCTTATCGCTGTTACAAATATAAAAGGAACTAACTACTTTTTTTTCTACAACTCCATAATAATCATTATTTTGGGATATTTGTATTTTTTTTGTAATCTTTTGGTCACTTCTTTCAGTTATCTTTATTATTTCAGTTCTACATTCACTCCAATAAATTGTAACTCCGAACTCCTGCGCTAAAATATATATAGGGGTTGATCTGTCCAAGTTATATAAAATTTTAATAAATAACATTTTTAAATTATCAAATTCTGAATTTATAATCCATTCATCTGTCTCCATACCATATGTAAATATCTTTAAAATTGTTGTATGGCTCGAACGAGAAATCTAAGTAACTATTTTTTGTATTTTTCTTCATAATTATCAGGGTTGCCAAAAAAAAAAGACTTTAAACTCAGCTGACAAGATTCAAGTCGTTAATAATAGATCATTTATTTGGAAATTGTGAAATTCGATTGTAATACAAGGGAAGGCAATCTTATTAAATTAAAAATACAAAGTTAATGTTAAAAAAATAAACGATAATGATAGTACTCTAAGAAATACATTGAACAAACACTTCAAATGGGGGAAGGGTTTCTTAACTCCCGAAATGCAATCAATCCCAAACTAAACTCAGAAGCCCGAACATTAACCTTTCCTCCAGAATCTAAAGATCTTCATAAATGGATGTAAAAGAACACAAGATCTAATTAAAAACATGTGTAACCATCCCTAAATGATAGCAATTTTTAGTAGTGTTGTTATTACATTGCGAGTAATTAATTACCGCTATGAAATTTCCCTTCATTTGGTAGAATTGAAATTATTATGTAGTCAAATAACTAAAACTATAGTAGCGTAATGGCAATGATTTGCTACCAATAGTCAAGATTTGGAAGTACGTATGTAATTTATAGCTTTTTAAACATTAGGTGTGTATTAGAATTATCAAGTACAAAAATTTAAAATTTTGCAGTGTTAAAAATATATCATATTACATCATATTATATCGTACAGCTGAAAGTACAACTTAACTTTTATTTTCATATTCCCGTTCAGATTCAGATATTTATAAGTTGAATCAATATAGATTTAAACATTTAAACCGTCTTTTGATAGATTAACTTGATAATTTTAATTATTAATTCTTTAAATAATAAATTTACATAATTTAGGCTTTGAAAACTAAAGTTTCAAATATTTATATTTCAATTTATAAGAGCTGGAAGCTTTCTAAGTGAATAAACAAAAAGATCTCTTTTTTATTTATTACGAAAAATAATGCAAGCTTCTTACTTGTTAGAAAGCCTTATTTTATTTTTTTTATATTTTTGGCTGTATGTGTATGCTTTTTTATGAATATTATTGATGTTATTGTGTATGGACAACATAGGGCTGATAGCGTGTGTAGTAGGTTAAGTTTACATAAAGGAGAGGGCGATTATTCTTATTATTGTTATTATAAATCATGAAAGATAAGAAATAAGAATGGCTTATTTACTACTTAAATAACTTGAAAGCTCAAAAGAATCTAATTTCAAGTCTAAAATTCATGTCGAAAAATTTTTGATCGATCACAACTGTCGTGAAAGTGTGAAAGGTTTGCAGCTTTGCCGACTAAGAGATGCCTGGTCTGTGGCTACGGATTCTTGAAACATCTAGAAGTTCTTGATGCTTGCAGATGAGATCCATGGTTACCCAATGGAACCAACAGAATGCGGAGGATTACTAGTTCAGAACTTAAATAAATAAAACTTTCAAAGAATTTGCAGAGAGAAAGAGAAAGAAGACATGATTGAATCGTTAAAAATAAGACACTGTGCATTCTCTCTTCCCAATAGCAAAATACAGTAGATGATTATGTTCTAAATATTGTAACTATCATCCATAACAAAATAAAGTTTCAATGCGTATGAAAGTATACATCCTTTATGTTAGTGGCAATGTTAATGATTATTTCTTGATGTTGAGTAACAAATTGTAGTAAATTTCCTAATTTCTACAGAGCCCTTTATTATTTTTAATACTTTAAGCATCCATAATCTGGAATTACGAAATCCTGAACTTTTCAAGATGATGTTCTGCATATTTTATGAATACATATGTGAGCATTGATTCTCCTTGATCCAGAGCATACATTGGTCACCTAAGAAACATTAAAAAGATAAACTGATGCTAATTGTTTAGGATAATAAAGCAGAGGAATTTTTCTGGGTTTTCTGTCAACGGGGAAATCCAGGATATTCCTTTTTGTCATTAATCAAACCTTTAATATTTTATCTTCCTATACAGATCATTAAGCAATGTCCGATAATCACTGATTACATTTTTTTATAATTTTTCTTTCGAATATAATAGAATACGGACCACAATAAAGGACATGTGACAGTTATTCATTACAATACTATAAATTTTTCTTCGAGGTCTAAAAAAAAGAATACAAAAAAATGTTATGTAGTAGATATATGGAGATAATCAAAGACTTCTGTTAGAATACTTTCTTGAAATAAATCAACGCTGAAAATAAAGGTCTCAATTCAAAGTACAGAACCTCTTTTCTTATCTTTACGCATTACAAAGCTCTACGGATGTCAATGTATGATAAGTTATTTATATATCTACATAAAATAAACATGTATACTAATAAAACTCTATTGAGGTATATCAGTACACTTATATGTAGGGTAGGTAATAAAGAGAAGTCAGAAGCTACACAAAACGCTGCTCTGATGATTAACGATGACTACAGTCAATCAAGTCAAGGACGGTCCAGGGAAGACTTAAGGCAATTCATCATCTTCTTTCGATATTCCTTCTGACATTATAAACTGTTTTTGTTTCATTTGTCTTTGTTTTTTACGTTAAGTAAAACAAGAACTCTTACGAAAAAAAAATGTTTTCACTTCTTGTAACAGTATCAAGCCGCATTCCAAAAGCCGGAAAAATTCAAAATTCGAGATATTTCTGTTCCCAAGCATTCCGGATTAGGGATGCTACACTGGGATAGAGAAAACAAAACTCTCGTGTAAATAAAAGATTCAGAAAAATGAACATTGTCGTTTTACTCTAGCATAAAAGCTGTATTTTGTCATTAATTCTGGTTTATATTTCTGTCAGAAAATAAATGTTGATAAAACTTTCAGATAAACATGAATTTTAACTTTAAAAAGGTGAATATTTTTCTTATAATAATATATTTGAATTAATTTATCATTTCATTTTTGTAATTTTTATCATTGTTATTTCCTTAAGAGATTTTCATGTCATCTTTTTTATTTATATTATTAACATTTTCTTAAAATAAAATGTATGAACTAAATTCAATAAAGTCATTTTTTCGCTAGAAACGCGACTGTAAGAGTAATATAAACGACCAGACTGCACTCAGAATAAAAGGATTTTATAAAAATACAAAAATAGTTACAGTTCCGAAAGCCGGAAGACAAGCTTTCGAAACTTGAAACTGGTTTTGTATTTGTATAAAATCCTTTTATTCTGAGTGCACTCTGGTCGTTTATATTAGTTTACATCTACACGTTAAAAAGCTTTCAGCGTCTATAAGAAATTAAAAAAAAAAAAACAAACCATTATAATCATACTATTATTATTCAAACGATAAAAGACCGTGCTGAAGCTATTCCTTTAAAGTTTTCTTCTTCCAATAGAGAACCGTATAATCTCCCTGTTAGTTTACAGGAATTATTGTTTGCTCTAGATACCAGCAAAAATACTGCCTGCGGCCCTGACAGAATTCATTACGTGATGTTGCGTCACTTATCCTTTTCGTCGTTAAATGTTCTTCTGTATATCTTTAATAAAATCTAGTTAGAACATGATAAAGGTTTTGCTAAACCTGGTAAAGACGTCAGTGACCCCAATAATTATCGCCCCATAGCCCTCACCAACTGTTTGTGTAAGACGCTTGAGCGCATGGTAAATCGACGTCTTCAATGGTATCTTGAAGCCAATAAACTTCTCGCTATCACACAGTGCAGATTCCGGCAATATCGCTCTACAGTTGACCATCTTGTACGTTTGAAATATGTTATTCGCACTGCATTTGTTAATAGAGAACACCTCGTCTCCATCTTCTTTGACTTGGAGAAGTCATATGATCGCACATGGAAATTTGGCATTTTGCAAGATCTTCATCATTACGGCCTTCGTGGTCGCATGCCTATTTTCATTGGCAATTTTCTTGCGAATCGTATCTATCAAGTCCATCTGGGATCTACGCTCTCTACATGTTATCCTCAAGAACTGGGAGAACTTACAGCTTCTAATCTTAGAAGATATATTTTTAAGTGCAGATTTATTTTTTCTCTTTACATATTTAATTTTTATTTTAGATACTGTAACTGGGGATATGTTGTATCTTCATTATTAAAATAAAATAGAAATGGAAATTAACAACTCATCAACAAAAATACATCAATATTTAAAATATATAAGGAATTTTATTGGCTGTAATAAATAAAATGTAAAATAAAATAAAATGAAATAAAGTAAAATAAAATAAGAAGATAATTTTAAAGTAATACTCCTTAAAGGAGTGTTAAATAAGGATGTCAGTTCTTACAAAAAAAAATCATCTTTTTAAAGGATTGCAAACCAAGTATTTATTAATGTGCTTTTACAGCTTTTATTTTTTATTAATATAATTAATATTACATCATTTTGGCTTCTACCTTCTTCTACAGTGATTCATTAGTGTTTAAGGCATTAGTTTCCGGAGACTGATAATCGGAAAGGTTTTAACTTAAAATATGGAAGGGCTCTGAACGCATGTTTCAGCTAAATATGGAAATTACAGAACGAAAGAAACTTCGGAGGAATATTGAAGTAGAAGCAATGTAATATTAAATATTGAAAAATCTATATGTACAACGCTGAAATAAATAATACATTAGCTACTAATTTCGAGAATGGTAGCAGATATCTTTAAAAGCTAACAATCAATTTATAATTTCAATTATTGAATGATTATATTATAATTATTGAAAGTTTTTTCAATATCTAAAGCTTCAGATTAGGGAAAGGCTTTTTAAACTAAGATCTCAATAATTAAAATGTTTTGGCGTGCAGTTTTATAAAAGTTTTCTATTGTATATAGCCGACCATACTTGCACTATTTAGAATTTATAAATTGTAAATAGTTCAAGTATGGTCGGCTATATCCAGTAGAAGACCTCAATAGTTTGCGAACTATATATACAGTTCTAATTTTACATTCTTTCTAATTGGCAGTTATAATAAATTTAATAGCAAAAGTTTGTGATTTCGACTAACTAATTGCAGTACGAAAAATGAACGTAAAGCTGCAGCACAATGAATAGATTGCCTTTTCTGGGTTCCTCCCCAATAATTGAATCAGAAAAGGCAATCTATTCATTTGCTGAAGCTTTATGTTCATTTTTCGATTGATTTCACAGCATATTAAATTTTTTGTTTTAGATTAATTGCAGTACGATTCACAGTTATCAGTGCTAGAGTTGATTATGGATATCTTTCTAATATTTATTAACAGAACTGTTTCTGTAATTCATATAGTGTTCTTCAACAACAAAAAATGGAAATTGAATCTTTTTTTTATTAGCTTTTTGTTATCTGGTTTTTTTTTTTAGTTCACAATATTAAAAGTAGATTTGGAATGCATTCCGGGAATCAGAAATTATTATAACAAATTTATATCCTTAAGCTATATCTAATGTTATATAATATATCTGGGGGCACGGTAGTGCCCCCGCCAAGACGAGCCGAAGGCAGGAAGGGCACTACGTACCTTTTCTGGAAGTGTTTCATCGTATTTTCGAACCCTCATAGCTTCGGCCTGGATAATACTAGAGAGCTCAACTTTTCAGGATAAGATGCAGTTAGTAGACTAATGAAATACGCTAAGTTTCATTTATTTAGCTTTTATACTTTGGATTTTATTATTACCTAAATTACGTCGATTCTGTCACTGACTGACTGACTGACTCATGATTATCAAAACCTCTAGGGTACTTGAAGTCCTAGAAAGCTGAAATTTGGTATGCAGGCTAGGATTAGCACACAAACAACAAAAAATTAAGAAATCCGTAACTTTCACCCTCCACCCACTCATAAATGGGGAGGGGGGGTCTGGTTATGTATTATCGAACCCTCATAGCTTCGGCCTGGATAATACTAGAGAGCTCAAATTTTCAGGATAAGATGCAGTTACCAGACTAATGAAATACACTACGTTTCATTTATCTAGCTTTTATACTTTGGATTTTTATTAATACCTAAAATACGTCGATTTACTGACTGACTGACTGACTTATGATCATCAAAACCTCTAGGGTACTTAGCAAAACCTCTAAAAAGCTGAAATTTGGTATGCAGGCTAGTTTTAGCATACCAAAAGAATTAAGAAATCTGTAACTTTCACCCTCCAACCCCTCATAAAGGGGGTTCCGGTTCTTTATTATATAACAATTTCAGATAGGTATATCCCACCCAAAACATTTCATGTAAAATAAGTTGCCAAGACTCACATGCTCATAACGCTTTCACTGTTAAAATGTTATCAGATCTCATCTTACAAAAACAAATCAAATCCCACCCAAAACATTTCATGTAAAATAAGTTGCCAAGACTCACATGCTCATAACGCTTTCACTGTTAAAAGATATGAGATCTCATGTAGAGCCAAGCCCCTAACTCTACAAGGCCTAACTCTACAAGCCCTAACTCTAAAAACCCTATATCTTGGTCAAAAAGTATGGCTTGGCCGTTTCATGAAACTATTTCATCCCACCCAAAACATTTCATGTAAAATACGTTGCCAAGACGCTCATAACGCTTTCACTGTTAAAAAGTTATCAGATCTGATGTAGATCCAAGCCCCTCACTCTACAAGGCCTAACTCTAAAAACCCTACTATCTTGGTCCAAAAGTATGCCTTGGCCTACTCCATATCCTTTACATAACTCCATGGGATTGTCTGTGCGACAGCCACGAAACGACCAAGCCATACTTTTTGATCAAGATATAGGTTTTTAGAGTTAGGCCTTGTAGAGTTGGGGGCTTGGCTCTACATGAGATCTCATATCTTTTTAACAGTGAAAGCGTAATGAGCATGTGAGTCTTGGCAACTTATTTTACATGAAATGTTTTGGGTGGGATTCATTATACGATGTTAAATTGCAATTTTAACGTCATAATATTACCTCATAACCATTCACAACCATTTGGGTTTTGTGATATACAGTAAATGTATTTTCTTCCAAGAAATATTTTCAATAAAGAGGTATTGTTGGATTCGAAATAGACAATATTGATTATGTTACTTGCTTTTGTGGGATTTGCATGAGATATTACTTATTATTTGATCTAGAACATTCTCAAACTGCACCATTTTCAATCTCTAAACTGTAACTATTTACCAAACATTACCTTGCTTCTTTTTTTTAAAGAAAAAACATATTTCTTTCAATTAATATCAATAACCAATTTAAAATCTTTGTATTGCTTATTTTAAAGGGACAATGTTGTTAAAAATGTTCACTTTGCCTGTTACCTATCTGTTGCTAATAAGCTAAGCTCCTTCAGGAACAAGCGAAACACTGAATAATGGGAAAAAGAATATTTATTGCGGTAACTTAAAATCTTCATAACTCTTATGAAGATATTTGTATATTTGTAAGTAGAAGTTAAAAAGTGAAAAAAAAAAGGAATTTCATTAGATTTTCAAAGTATGAATTTCAAATACAAATAATAGGTACAAAAATATTTTTATAGTGTTTTGAAGTTAACGAAGATTGCAAGACATTGTACTTGATTACAATATAGTATTTGGCATCACTCAGCTCCTCAGTATTACATTTCATAGCCTATCACCTTGAAATTTCATTCTTATCTTTGGACGAACAATTCTGGTATTTCCGGATATAATGTTCCTGTTCAGTAATTATTTAATGAAAATATCAATGCTATAAAGCTGCTACCGAATTATGCTAAAATAATTGGAACTTTTTCTTTATTTTCCTGTTCACTAGTTCTCTATTTTCGACACACTTGTTTGCAGAACGTGTAGACAACATATTAATTCTACGTTATTACGAAATGAACTATACATTTCCTTTTTATTATATGTTATTTATGAACATGTTATTCAATTTTCATTTGTTTCTTTGGAACCTCTTAACAGATAAGAATCAGCTGTTATGTTCATCAAGTTGTGATTGCTTTTTTGTGATTGTTTCTTTTATACTGTATAATGCTAGTAAATTAAGATTAATTAAAACTTGTTTAAAAATAAAATCATTATCACAGTAGGCTTAGCTAGGCATTTGTTTTCTCCAATGAAATTATAAAATTTGTTTTTACAGTATTTAATAGAAAAATTTGCTACTTACCGTACGATCAAAACTTGATAACTTTTTGTAACTTAACGAAAGTTTGTCACATTATTGTATCACTAGGATGATAAAACTTAAAAAGGCTTAAATAAGTGGTTTGGTTTTGTCTTCGTTGAATACAAATCTTGAATTAAATTTCAACAAAATTGTTATGTAAGCCAAGAAAAGTTAAAGAAATAAGCATAATTTAATAATATTATTAACCATTTAATATTTTTATTTCTACAAGACATATATAATAAATATTTTTCAATGGCAAAACAAACATTGAAACATTGTTGACTTTTATCTCTTAATAAAAAAAAGGTAACTATTGAAATAATTTATAGAAATAAGAGAACCTTTTCAGTAATAAATGTTCTTAGCCTTTATGGTTCTTTTGGTAAATGTTTGTTATCCTAAAGAACTCTGTTGAATATTTATCACAAGAACAATTCATCCTAGTACAGAATTCATCTCTGGATAATCCATTTTCGCAAATAATTCATCGCTATCAGTAGAATCCTGAATGCCACGCGGACTTCTGAAATGAAAAATTTCAATTCTGAAATCTCGTAAAAGAGCATAAATAATTCGAGAGATTCACTAGTTCTTTCCTCTTACGTTTTCTGTACTACAACAAACAAATTCTTTATGTTGAAACAATTAATCATTGATTTGGTTTTATATTAACTTAAAATCATTCTCAGCCTACTATCTTAAGAAGTGTTAAATTTAAGTGAAAAATTAGTTAGTATGTGTGTGGGTGTTTATGTCTTTCTTCTATGTTACAATAAATCTTCTTAAAACTTGCATATCTACAAGCAAGGGGCTTATGTAATTTTTGCTTATAGAAGTTATCTTGTTGAGGAATGAGAGCGTGAAGGGCAACAGAATTCACATTAAAAACTGGCAGCAAACAACATGACTATTTACCTGTATCTAACAATGCATTTACCGACATCTAACAACAATTATCTGTTCCTGTGTTAGGATCAATATCAATTGGTTTTAATTAAAAAATTTCTGGAAGTAAAGAAGATTTAACTACATTTTCTGTTTGTATTAGGGCTTGGTAATTTAAAACTGCCTTTTTTTGTGTCGCTCTAACGATCTTCAACGAAAAGAAAAGAAAAAATAGATTAAAGGTACAACAATGTAAGCAAAGTTTTTACGTTCTTTCACATCATAAGAGATTGCATATTTTAGGTTAATGTAAATATTTTATAAATTTGAGCAAAGTTTTTTTGTAGAATACAAGTAATAACTAGTAATTATGACTTTGAATTTACAAATGGAATGTGAAGCTATCCTGTAGTATCTGAAATTATTATTTCAATTATTTCAAAATTGCATGGGCATGTAAAGATATTAAAATAAAATAAAGTTTTAATGATTAAGTCATACTTTCGTTAAAGATTTCAAGTATCTTTTTAAAATATTTATAAAAGTTTAATTCAGGCATTGTTCAAAGGACATGTTATTAAGATATATTACATATAACATTAAGCTATATGAAATTGCTAAAGTTAGACAGCCACGTACTTTTTAGAAATGTAGAGTTTTATAACCAAAATTGGTTTTTATTAAAGTAAAGAAAATGTCAATTAATTATTAAAAAATGAAATATACAGTAAAGAGGAAAAGAATGGTGTTAAAACTGACAAATACTTTTTTGAGAATAATCGTTAAAAAATTATTGAGTGTTTTTCATTCTTTTTTTGTTAGATGTTTCGTTCTCCACTATTCTGAAAAGAAACTCTGAACTTTTGTAGCTCCGTGAATTCTGTCCTTTCTTCTTTCAAATTTTTACTAACTAATATTAAAAGTGATTTATTAACACACATTTTACTTCCTAATATTGTTCTGTTCTTTATTTTGTCTTTGTAAACTCAAGCATTTTTATGTAATCTAAATAGTCTTACTATTAAGGCTGATGATGTAAGATGATATTATTCTACATTTTATTATTTAAATGTGTTTCAATAAAAATGCACCTTGGCTTCATAACTCCATAAATCACTCTGATTCATATTCATTGATGAATAAAAAAAGACAAAGTAGGCAAGGATATTACGATATATTTGGCATAATATTATTACTGACCAAATAATGCAATTGACCACTTTTGTGATGAATAATAATAAATTATTGAAAGGAAATACTGTATATCTGTAAAACAAATGAATGAGAAAAATAAAAATTATTGATTTCTGCTAGTATGTTTTTACCAAAAGTTATACTTATGAGAATCAAAACTCCAGTGACCAAATGCAGAAAACTGATAGCATGTGGCTCTTTAAGTATTGGTTTAACATTTCATAGTAACGCCAAGAAATAGCAGATGACCACGTTGGGACTACAAAGTTCACGTAAACATCAGGATTACATTCATGTGGGCAATCTGAAAATGCATAGTAGACAGAATCATCTGAGATGCAAAGATATCCGTGATATAGATTCTGAGTCAAACTCCGATCTTCAAATAAATTTAATCTCATCAACAAAAAGTTCCTGAAAAACCTTCAACTTTCCTTAAACGATATTTTTTTTTCTTTTTACAAATTGAAATGTTACAAACAAATTTATGACATTTAGTCTCAAATTACAAATATACGTCTGCTGGATTGGGATAAATGGTATTTTCCATTTTCTGGAGACATACTGACGGATGAAATCCGCATTAGTTACATAATGAAGATGCCTAAAGCCAATTAATTTTGATTATTTCAAATTGCGCGAAAATCAGCTTACCAAATAAATCAATTAACATCCAGTGATATTAAAATCACTATTTCGCCCCTGATGCTTTACTGTAGGAATTTTGTCTCACGAACTGATTTCTCGAGAAGAATATAAAGGTTAGTTCCTAGTCCTTATAAAATCGATTCAGTATTTCAATAATACTCCATCCAGCTATTCGAAAGCTATGTGAGAGGAAACACACATTCATATACACTGACTGATTTGATGAACTTTATTTCTGTAGGAAAGTGCCCTAAAAAAACCCTATTTCTTATAATCGTTTCCATTCGAACAACTTTTAAAATAATCTTTACATAATCATTATCCAAAATTTTTAGATAACAATTTCAAATTGATCGGCATTTAATGATGGTTGGCAAAAAAATTGAACAAGAAACTGAATGCTCCGTACTTCATAATTTTGATTCAATTTTCATTTTGATTTTATTCACACAAAATTTAATCTTTGATGAAGTGTTTTTCAACTAACTTACTGTACAACATTTTACCCTCCGATTTTTAATTTTCATTCAGTATTTTCACTAAATTGTAATACTGGTTTACCAACATTTTATTAAAAACTACAGTCAGCATG
Organism: Thereuonema tuberculata; assembly: GCA_023159025.1. Taxonomy (NCBI): domain Eukaryota; kingdom Metazoa; phylum Arthropoda; class Chilopoda; order Scutigeromorpha; family Scutigeridae; genus Thereuonema; species Thereuonema tuberculata. Next base: position 36,138,595 of record JAFIDM010002131.1, read on the forward strand.
AAAAAACCTTAGCATGAATCATGCTATAATTTGGGATTCATTTTTCAGAGAATCTTAGAAGCTCATCTCAGTCCCGGGTCAATGAAACGTTGGAGCCTTACCATCCAAGGTGGTAGATTTTGAATCATAAAGAAGCATTGTATCAAATTTTAAAGCTATCCGTCTAGCAGTTTAAGCATGGAGTTTCGGGGCTCAGTTTTGGGAGATTGGAGGGGTGAAGACCAAAGTCTAACAAAATGCCAGCAATGAAAAGTGTATTAACATGGAATCCTTTTTTTAGGATATTTAGAAATTGGTCTATGTTGTAAGTAGGAATATAAATAAAGTATCTAAATTGTTGGAAAACCGCCCAACCATTTTAATGCATTGGGCGCAGAAAAAGACAGGGACAATCTTGTTAATATATTCACATTTAATTGGAGAATTAAATGTGAATATATTAAAGTGGAATAGGAACACTTTGCATGCTCAGTAAAAACCCAATCTTTCAAGCGCTTTAATATATTTCAATTAACAGAATTAATCTTATCTTGTTTTGATAACTTTTCTTTTGTAAAAAAAAACCCTATCATATAAAATGCACATTTCTATGAAAAAGAAAATATTTTATAGTTTCATTATTTAGTTCCTATAATATGCTATTTGATAGAAATCAAGATGTAGAGTCTAAAAATAATATTACTAAAGTTAATGTCTGTTGTAGTATTTCAAAAAAAGGAGAAAAGATCATCTTTTACGGCCAATTTAACTTACATTTCAGTAAAGCCTAAATTCCTCCCAAATAGTGCAGTAATGTGGGAAATATATATCTTTGCTTATAATTAGACTCAAGGCTTTAGGTTAATTGGTCTAATAAAAACAGAGAAGACTAGTAAAAAGAAACATAACCAACTTACTTAATATCATGTGAATGTAGGTCAGGAAAGGAATTTAATATTTTCCAGTTTCTTTCTGCAGCAGAAATTACAACTAGAGTTAATTTACAAAAGATGAGAGTTATTCAAAAACGTAAGGAATTGAAAAAAATATTGGAAAATAACAAAACAAGAAAGTTAGAAATCCAACTATTCGTAATACTGGCCGAACACGAGGCGATATTTTGTGACAATCAGGCCCAATTTGATTGCTGGCAACCGTTTGCCCCAATTTGATTGCCCCAACCTGAACAATATTGCCCCAATTTTATTGTCGGTACCAAAGGAACAATATTGGCCCAATATTAGTTGGCTCAAAATATTGGTGGTACGAAAGCGAATCAAATGAACGGATGAAATCACGTGACAATGCTGACGTCGAAGGAGGCGGTACTTTGAACATTCAGTCACTCACGCCGGCCATTTTCTTTGAGAAACAAGGCTTAAAATCAGCAAAATGGGTCGACCCAAAACAGATAATTCCAACTACAACATTTTGTCAATTGATAATGAAAGAATCGTAATTGATTTCTACAGAGGGACGGCGTTTAATACTGTAGCAATTCTGTACGAAAACACGCTCTCTCTTTAGCTCTCCCTAGTGAGAGACGCCATAACCATAAAAATTCAGGGCAATATTGGTTCAGGAGAAACTACGTGTTCGCGCTTGATAAAGTTGTCCGCAATCAAATTGGGCCCACTGGTCCCAATCATATTGCCATAAAATCGCTCCGTGTTCGCCTAGCATAAGGCAACACATAAAAACACTTCTTCGTATATTAGAACTCTCATTGTACTTGCTGTTTTGCTGATGAGATCTGATTTATCGTCTTAACTGTAGTTGAGTCATGTAACAATTTTTCAATCCTTACATTCGTCAATTTATGCAAAAAAATCAACAGGAATATTCTTATAGAGTGACATATATCTAGTCTTAAAGGTTCAGTATTCAAATGTAAGAAGTATTTGAATTATAATGGTTTTAATAAATTAATAATAGCATACTAGGCAATTCTGGCTCCTAACTTTTTACCTATGGACCTAATGTATTGCACGTTCTCAATGCATTCATTACAGAATCTTGCAGTGGACAACCTAAACTTTTTTTTAGGTTTTAGGATCATCTTGTCGTAGGCCTAGATGGAAAGACATAGAGTTATTCTATACTCACACTATATTCCGCAGTATTATTTTCTCGACACTTTTCTCTTTAAGATATATTCCAAACGTTACAAGAAATGAATTAGAAGTCTTTTTTTTTTGGGGGGGGGGGTAATATTTAAATTTGGTCTAAAATAAAATTAAAGAAACCTATTTTAGTGACTTATTATGCTCCTTTTAGGGTGTTTAAAGTATAAGTCAAAAGTTCAGGGATCATCGGGATGAAGTTGGGTTCGGCCGTTCATTTCGACGCTATCCCACCATCCTAAAGAAATAAGCATAGAGGGCTGGGTGAAGCCTAGGACCCATTTACAGGAGAAATAACAAAAGAAAACTCACTGTCGAAAATTAAACCAGGCTCCTCCAGTTCTTTATCACTTGAACATTAAAAGTAAAGGCCAAGATGAAAGAAAATGAAATAATCAATAAATGATTTTTCTGGCAAATTTTTCAAGCCAGAGATTTCTTTTCTTTTCTCTAATTTTTTACCTTAACCAATTCCAAATTTGTCTCATTTAAAAAACACAAAATTTGAGCAAACCCGAAGAAACTTTTTAACTAAGCAGCAATTCTAGTTGAAACAAAATTAAAACTAAAAATATTACTAACTGAATCTTAGCTTCAAGATTGAAGAGTAATGCTTAATTACAACTATAGCGATAGTTTCTATCTAATAATAAAACCGAAATTTCTATTTCTCAAAGAAGAGTCTGATGTGTGGGGAACGAACTAATTCTATTATTCCTGTAAAGAACTGTTTATTCTATTTAATACTATGTATAATACTAAACGTTCATATCATATTATTTTACAATGCATAAGATTGATACAGATTGACAAGCCTCTTACTAAAACATTTTAATATTATTGGAAGAATCAAATATTAGAAATAACTTTTTCTTGATATGTTTGAAAATTTTCTTTTGTGATTCCATCTGCCTTTCGAATTAGCCTTTGAAACGTAAAGAAAATACATTATTTTTATTTCCCAACAAAATGTCTCGTATAGATTTCATTTAACATTTGAATTCATCGATTTCAGTTTTCTAGATGGAATATGATTTCTATATATTAATAGTGCAGTTTTCAATCACAGTTACATACATTTGTCTATAACTGGATTAGGATAAAAGCTAGCGTAATGTGATAGATGCACTTCAGAATAGCTAAAAAAAATTTCGAATTAAATTGTATGTGTTCATTGAAAATTCTGTATAATATAATAAAAAAAAAATATAAGCAAAAATATGTACGATAACGTAGGTAGTTTATGACAATATATTATTTATTCACTGAACCTGCGAAGTTTCATTTAAACTTTTTTAGTCTTTGTTTGGCCATTGCCTGTTTGTTTGTATGCACATCACGATAAAACCACTTTACAGAATCCCAATAAAATTTGGTAACTAGCTTATTTATGATCCAATTTATAATATAGGCCATTTTAGTTTATTCCCAACCTTTAGAATTTGTAGGATGCTTATTTATGGTGCAATTTCAAATATGAGCAAAATGTTTCACCCCTTCTCCTAGTCTTTCAAAAGCCTCTTCCTGTTCATTTCCCACATTCCGACGAATCTCCGCCCATACAGTTAGTGTTCTTACTATAGCCATTATGAAATGTTATTAAATCTTTTTTTTTTCAATAAATATCTTTGGCCTCTATTACACTAGGCCGCCAGGCGGCGCAGCCAGCCGCGAAACTGGTGACGCTGCTCGTCATTGGGTATTGATTGTTATGGAGCCTATTAGATTAGGGCAGCCGGTGGCGTCGCGACTGGCTGCCGTTCCCCGCGACCACGTTGGCAGCCACGGCTGGCGGAGAGTCGTGGCGGGGCATTATAACATACCTATTACACTAGGCTGCCAGGCGGCGCTCGAAATCCGTTAGGAATGAACAAATAATTTCATTCCAAGCATTCAGTTTCACTTGCTTGTAACTGTAAGCTTCAGAATTGGCGTCCCAAATTGCGGGTTGTTGTTCAACTGCACAAATGAAATCTTCGGTATTCACTTTTGTGTCTAATAACTTCTGGCACTCTTTCAGGGCTTCTTCCTGCTCCTTGCTTTTTGTCTTGTCTACACTTTCACTTCCACTCCTTTCCACATTGACAATCTGCAGTTCACTAGACATACTGAAGTAAAACAGTGCGCAGAAAAGAGTGCGAGGAA
>JAFIDM010002131.1:36167427-36182724 GCA_023159025.1 Thereuonema tuberculata
AGAATTATATATATATATATATATATATATATATATATATATATATATATATATATATATATATATATATATATATATATATTGTGTATCTTGCTGGCCCGATAGCCAAGTGGTAATAATCTTGACTGCGGGGATGGGGGAATCGAGTTCATTTCCTCGGGGAGATCGGGGATTTTCCTACATTGAATTCTTCTCCAAACTGCTTGGGGTCCACCCAGCCTTTTGAAGAATGGGTATCGGAGGTTAAGCTGGGCGGCGTCGGATTGACTCCTCCAGCTTTAGCGTTGACCTCTCCAGCTTGGTCAGGAACCGCTAGGAGCTTTAACTCCCCCGACCCAAAGGTTCGGTAATGCATTACTTTTACTATTTTAATATGTGCAATATAGTAGAATATAAAATTTTAGGTTAAGTCCACAATTTCTGTAATAATTAATATTTCGATTTTATTTGTAGAACAATCCCTTCCGATGATATCCTGACTATCTTAATGATAAAAGTACGTAGAATTATAAATAAAAAGTAAAGTTTAAAAATGCGTTATTCCTAATTTTAGAATATAAGATAATTATCTTTTTGTGCTTTTTCCAATTTAGGTTAATTGACCCAAACCTCATTTGCCCAAATTAGTTACCTTATTAAGTTAAAGAGAGAAACAGGATCTTTAGAATTCATCAATCGATGTAAAGCATTTTACGAACAATTACGTTGTTAGAGATGATTTATGAAATGGCTGCAATTCATCACAATGTTACACTCAACCGCCTAATTATCAGCTTTTTCACGATTCATCAACAAGATAACATTTGCAATCCCAATCCGATTAGAGTCCGGACCGATACAAGCTGATTACAGCCACAGGCCTCTAAGGGATTTGCTGAACGCGCCTCTACGGGAAATCTTCCTTTTTCCAGAATTAAGCAGAAATTAAGTTAGAACCTGAATTTACATACAATCCCACAAAACTAATTAAAGAATAATCAGAAAATAATCTCTTCGATATTTTTTGATTAAAGAAGCCGAAATTATAGGTGTGTTCTAAATACAGGAGACTGTAACTGAATTTTTCTTTTTTTTTTTTACATTTAATATTCGTTAATTCCAGTTTTGAAATTTTAATTTTAAGACGACTAAAATTCCTGCATATACTAATTAATTACTTTTTAATGCAATGATTACAACTAGATTTTATCATGAAATGTATTATTTTCAATCAGAATTTCCCAAATTATATTGACTGTATTGAAAAAGGCGGAAGGATACGCTAGCTATTTCAGAAGTCGTCTGATAGCTTTTCAAGTAATTTAGTGTCTTTCCGTGAAGATGAAATGTATGATGAAATTGGTGAAATTGATGATGAATTGTGAATTTGAAATTAGACTTCATAAAATCTCTTTAAGTCAAACTAAAATGTTACATTGGAGTATTTATTTCAACTCTAAACTTTCCATTTTGAAGGTAACTGTTGACGGATAGATGTTCCACATTAAATAAATGAGAGTATATCCTATGAAAAACAAGTAGTTAAAGGCTTAAGGAGTACTCAAAATACTTGAATATTCAAGATTTTTTTCAACAATACTTTTGTAGAAACGGCTGTAGGAACTAAAATAGGAAGAAATTAAAAGAAAATTTATTATTTAATGTATACAATAATCAAATTCTAAGGTAACAAAGATAGTGTCCATTAAAAATAGGCAAATAACTTAAAAAAAAATATACCAAAAGAAGTTTCGTTAATTAAAGAATAATTAAAGAGGACCTACAATTCTCTTGAACACAATAAAGCTTTAGTTATGAATCTAAGCATTGCAGAAAAGGTTGCTGCCATCATCAGCCGCATAGCTAAAGCTCCTTTATCGTATCAAACGACATTTTGTACTAGAGACTATTTGCTGATTACGTATCCAATGGGAAAGGAATTTATTTTAATCCTTTAAATTTATTTAAAGCTTCAAATACAAAAGAAAGACAAGCAATAAAGCTTTCAAAATAAAGCACAATAGTCGAGTTGTAAGTCCCTCAGGCGCGTTTTACAAAACCGAAAAAGCGAGCGAAACATGTCTGACCGATGAACAAAATCGAAAACCTGAAATCTCTCTTCCGGCTCTTAAAAGAAATGCAGCTTAAAGGGGAAGTCAGGTTCACAATTGAAAACGGAAGTGGAACTTACTTCCGTTCGGCATGAAGACTCAAGCAAACATTGCAAACTTGTACTAGAGAAATTGATGGGTTTCCCGTAATTTAAATTCAATGAAAAACATTTAAGCAATGAATAAAAAGCAGCACTTTAGTGTTAATGTATTTTCGAATTCTGCGCTCAATCGTCCCATAATTAAACATGGCAGTTTTAAATTTTCACTCCACTTTAGGGGAATTACAAGTTACAGTAAAACCTCGTTATGTCGTCATTCAACGGACAAAACATTTTTGACGACTTAAGCGGAGTGACGACTTAAGCGGAGTGACGACTTAGGCGAAGTGGGAATTTTTGAAAAAAAAAAACAACAAAAATACAGTGAAATACAGAATTTTCATGAATTGCTGCAGGATTCGGTGAGAAAAACAAGATTTTCAGAATTCAATACATGCAAATGAATGAGTGGAAAATAAAAAAAAACGAACACTTTTTTTAGTTACCACATTTTAATCGTTTTAAAAGAAAGGCAATGTCTGTCTTTGAAACGTTCCAGCCAACCATTGCTGCCGCCGATATCTTCAATGTTCAACTCCTTAGCAGTTTTCATGGCTTTTTCTTTGAGAATCACGGCAGAAATCGACACATTTTGCGATCTGGCATCTTTTAGCCATCGAACTAAAAGCTGTTGGCAAAAGCTGTTTTCGTAACATTTGATTTTTCAAAAAGTGCAATTAAGTCTTTTTTTTCTTTAAAAGATAACAAGGTAAGTTTTCGTTTCCCTGGCATGTTAAAAACATAATCGAACCACGAAATTGCAAGAGAAAAAATAGTCGTTATAGCGGGTCTTACTCTCTATGAAATGAAGTCACACTCAGGAGCGGTCAAGAAAAACGTCTACACTGGACAGAGTTGCAGCGAGAAGTGTGTTTTGAATGATTAGCAGCGAGATTCCAAGAACACAAATCCTCCGAAGGAGTAGGAAAGGAATGAAGTGACAGGCGTGGTCGAAAATTCCCCGTAATGGCTTGACTTTCTTAAAGTGAAGGGGCGGGGCTGAAAAGAAAACACGATGGCATGCAAAATGGAGAAGATGCTTTTGGCCATTTTTGAGGGTGACGAGTTATCCGGAGTAGAATTAAATTTGGTGACGGGTAAAAGAGGGTTATTTTACATTATTGTGTATGAGACCTTGTCGGGACTAAAGGAAAACGACGACTTAAACGGAGTGACGACTTATCCGGGTGACGACTTAACGAGGTTTTATAAATTTATTGTGAATGCAGTATAATTATGCTTTGATAGGAAACTTTTCTTCTTTAAGTGCATTAAAATTTACCTGGGAATATAGTTAGTTTTGAAAATTGGGTTTTTAATGCCCTCGATATCTGTTGAAATTTTTACGAAAGATTCTGGGAGTGGAAAAAGTTCCTCGGAATTTCGCATCATGTGACATCTCTGAACGTCCATATCTTTTGGTCGTTGCCACATCGGTGTTTTAATATCCAAATCGATTGGCAAAAGAAACTTCCAAAGAAATTCGTTGTCCTGTGACACAGTTAAGATTTTTTTCATCAGGCGGGCATTTTTCACTCGTTTGTTCCTGTGAACGACTGAATTTCCTAAAATACACGAAGTCTCGAGATTTTGAGCTACATTTCGGAGGTTTTCTCTTTTGAGTTGACAGAGGAATTTCAGGTTTTCGATTTTATTTATTGGTCGGACATGTTTCGCTCGCATTTTCATTTCTGTGAAACGTGCCTTAGAACTTAGAATCAGCTAACTAACAATGGCAATTCATTAAATGTGTGTTGGAGACAAGCATTAACATGAAAATTTTAAGTAAATGTTTATAAAGCGATATTCACCAAGCCTCACTTTTTTGTTTATATTTTTGGAAGATAAAACATTATAGTATATTAATCTTAAGAACAATAATAATAAGAAAAAGAAAAAAACTAAACATTTCTTTAAAGGAAATTTAAAATGTAAATGTAAATATAAATTTTCTGAATATTAATTGGTATTAATAACCTGAACACAATTATTTCTTTAAGCTTTCAATTTTCTGAATTTTAGACTTGAAACAAAAATCAAATTTATATTTATTTACTGAAAAATCCTGTCATAACAAAGATTTTGGAACACACATCAAAGTATCCAAAAATTATTATTTGTGTTATGTATTAGAAAGGATTCAAATAAAATGAACTTCAATTAGGATTGGTTTAGTTAACTGTTTGTACGGCAACAACATACGGAAATTTTCATGCATATCAAATACTGTGCATCAAAGTAATTAAACGATGTTTAAGTATATTTGAAACAATGTATATATACTGCGGTTTTAAGCAAATCATAGCTTTTGAATACGCGCATGGTAAGAGCCAATAAAAATGAAGTGCTCATTGATTTAGTTACGGTTTTTCGCCTGTATCTTCTCACTTAGTGTTCCGATTTTTAATAAATCTTCTTTTTAATAGGATTTTCTTTTCTTTCAATAGGATCTTCTTTTTTAAGTTATACCGTCTATAAAAGCTCAGCTTTGAAGGACAGATAGTTTTTGAATTGCCTTGGTAACAGACTGAAAATGAAGACTTTTTTGGGGGGTCCCACAGCTCTTTTTTTCTTATCATCTAATTCTTATCATCCTATTAATAGGCAAAAACTGTCCGTCCGGATGTTTCTTGGTATGTTTGTAATCAATGTGTGCTTTGATTTCCTTATTATTAAAAATGTGATTGTTGAGAATTGGTTGCGATTGTTGTGATTGTTGTGGAGTTGTATTATACATGTGATTGTTGCGCATGCAACAGGCTCAATTGTTGGGCATGGTGTGATTGTTGCGATGGTTGTGATTGTTGCTAATGGAGCTCTGTAATATAGGCAATAAACTGAAGTTTGTCATCAATCAAAGTGGAGAGAGTCGGAGAGAGAATATTGTATTAAGTGGAGTAGTCCAGTGGATAGCGTTCCTTACTGCGATTACGGAGGTCCTCGGTTCGAATCCAATGCAAGGCGAAAGAAAAGAAAGAAAAAATAATTACAAATACACTAACTAATGTCGTTTTGAAAAGAAAAATTTGTTGATTTAATGTTGGTGCGTTGTTCAATACTTACTTAAACTTGTATACAAAACAAAATAATCTTTAATTAATTTAAATCAATCCAAAAATTGTAATTCAAAAGCAGGTAAAAACAGGATACTTAAGTATAAACAAATCTCCTTATAAAAAATGAGCTTAGAACATCTTTTTCTATCTTGTGTTTTTGAAAAATTTTCCGGTATTTCAAAAAGGTGGAATTTGTTTTATTTCCGTGAATATTTCACGGGTTGCAACTAGTTAAAATCAATAGAGAAGTTTCTTACAAAATAATATATGAACTGTAAAATTTCGATGTATAGTTTTTGAAATAATAATATTTTTGCAGTTAAGGACAATGTATTTTGATAGTTTTGTGCCTTTAACTCCTTATCTATTCATTGGATATGTTCCAAAATCACTACAGATGTTCTTGATAACAATTTACCTTTAAATTTCAGTTTTCTAGCATGTATAGTTTTAACTTATTACGATGAACGAAGAATAGAATTAGCACAGAATCTTTTTTTGCATGTTCAGTGAAGATATTTTTTACGCCACTTAAAACATTTTGGTATCTAGTTTTTTACGAATCCAATGCTAAGCACAGACAATAGTCTAAAAAGAAAAAAAAATATTTAAATAGAAATCGCAATGAATATAAGCAAACTTAATATCATCATTCCAAAGTATCTCGGTTTGTATTTAAGACATAATTTCTTTTTTTTGGACAGGTGCGTAGATTAATTACAACAAATGTATATAGGTTACTTTCCTTCCTCTTAGCTTACGGAGGTAAAAGCTACAAGAAATACATGCCAATTCATACATTGAGGCAGTTATTAGAGGTCTGGTGCAAGTTTGAGATTTTTGATTGTTCAATATATAGCCAACATACCGACATACCGTAGATTGAAACTTGGGATTTGGATATTTCCTTTCTTCATATGATCCGGTAGAATCTGATAGAACATTAGAACATAAAAAGAACACAGAAACACAATGTGCAAGTATAATCTGGATTAATGTTTGTCAGTAGACTTCCTGAAAGCACTGAACATTAACTGGAAATAAACTGAAAGAACAGAATTAGAAGATACTGGCATAATGGAAACTGTCTGTAAAAAAATTCTTAATTTTGTCCTCTGCTTCTAGAAATTATTGAAATTAATTTTACCTCTCATTTTATGCACTAAACGCTTAGCTAACAAAGTGGAATGAAAAGTCTCAGTAAGGAAATTATTATTCTTAGTGGAAAGGAAAAAAATCCAAAAAAAAAACTCGAATATTAATAGAAATTATTTAACTTCTACAGTAACATTAATATTTTTATTTCAAACTATCTTCAATTATTGAAAACATTAATTTTTTTTGTATGCTACCGTATGAAAACGTATGCTATGTAGCCTTATTTTCGATATTCTTTGAATTTATTATCAGTTTTTCGAATTGGATTTTTTTTAAAATTAAGAACTATCTGATAATTTGTCCTTAGTCTGCAAATAATGGCCTAAATGTTCTGAAACCCATCGAAATCTCCAATAAATTTGGACCAATTACTTCAACATTACTGAAATCTATTGAGCTCTGTGTATGTTTAACAATTCATTAAGTGCTTTTATATTGATGACAGCGTTGTAGTTAATCGCGAAGCAATCATGAAATCGAAATTCAATATTAGAGTAAGTGTAATGAGGACAAAAGTATTATTAGGTTAATTCTCTTTGGAAATAAAGTCATGTTTAGCGTTATTAAAAGCTATCAGAATAGCAAATAATGTAAAAGCTATTACTTAAAATTAAACAATTAGTAAAAATCGATTAAAATATTGTGAAAATAGTTATTTTTAATAGAAAACTGAAGCTGATGAACCAGGGTTTCTCCCTCTCCCCTCCAATAACTTCGGCATGAAACTTATTAGAGATGTTTTAGGACTAGGCACGATGGAACGTTTATACTTGATTATACTTTATACAACGTTTATACTTGAACGTTTATACTTATCTTTTCTAACTGAGTCCTTATCGAGAAATTAGGGAGAGAAAAATCTCTATAGATTGAAATATAAACAATGAATTTCTATCTTATTTCTGATAATAGCTGATTGTCTTAGACAAACAATATTAAATCCTAATCATAAGCATATGGTTTAACACATTAAAATTGAACCTGATTTAGACAATTTAATTCTTTTATTTTTTAGAAATGGAAAGTTGTTACTATTTGCTTCAGTAGAAATTAAAATTTGACTTTTCGTTTTCATTGTTTTCACGACTTTATAAAAAAATTTTTATGGAACGTAAGCTATAAGTTCTTTCGAACTTGTAGTTTGTCTTAGTTCATCTGCCGCATATTATCTTAGATTCTCTTTATCTTAAATGCCAGAGGAGAGTGCACAAATACTGGATATTTTTTGAAGAAAATTAAAAAGAAAATCAAAATGAGAGCAATTCTTTATTTTTTTAATTTATGGCGATCTGTAATGTTACAAAAATCTATTAACGTAACCAAAACTAAAACCAAAACATAACTATTAACATATACAAAAAAAAAAATCCTTATTAAAAATCTAGAAAAATATTAAAGATGAATATATACGTAAATCAATAAAAAAAAAAAAAAACAAACTGTGCACCCTAATACTCGATATCCACTGTTGAGTCAAAATTGCTGCAATTTTGGATATCCAAGGTTAGTATATAGTAGTTTGGAATTCTAATGCAAATACAAGCATACTCTCAGGGCCGGAACTGGGGGGGGGGGGGGGCAGACGGAGCATGCGCCTCAGACGCCGGCTAGTTTTAAATGGAGTGAGTAAGGCGTGAAGGGGTAGGAGGGGGCGCCGAAATATGCCCTTGCCCCAGGTGAAAGGAGGGCTAGCTCCGGCCCTGCTTACTCTACCAGTCAAGCAAAAGTCACTCACAAAGTTTATAATGTGTTCCTCGATTCCAGCACAGAGCTCTTAACCTTCCATGACAATTGATGCACATTATCGGTCCCTCTGATAGGACATTGGAAAATGCACTTTTACAGTACACACAGCTAGTTTCTTCATCGTTCGCGCCACTGTTTTCGCTTCGCTTGATGGAATTTCTCCATCATCTTCACTGGAGGAAGAACTAAATTAAAACCATTTTCTTGACTGATTTTTATTTCTCCATACAGCTTTCAACAGCTGCTTTAGCTATAGCAGTAGCTGTTTTGGTTGTCAGAGCTTCCATTTGTGTTTTGTTAAATGACTTTCTAGTTCATTGTTGTAAGGCGATCCGGAAATTAATGGTGCTTTTCTTGTCAAGAGATATGCATAGGTTTTTTTTTTTAAAAAAAATAGAAAAAGTGGTAGTGGACTTATGATTGTAGACCTAATATAATGGCTAGATGTGTTCAGTTGCTGAATAGAAAAAGGGTCTGCTGCTATAGTTTTACTGAGTTGTCTGCTGCTTTTGTATATGCAGAGTCGCCCCTGTGGAAAGCCAGACATCTTTCATCAGTGTCCAGTGGCTCCTGATGTGATTGGCTGAGTAGTTGTTTTGAATGTGAAATTATCCTACTAAATCTGTTTCTTAAAGACAAAATTAACATTTCAAAGTTAGTTTCGATTGACTTGGTGCTTGTAAATGAACATTGAACAATACTCTCTTGTTGACGTTGATTATTTATCTGTGTTTTCTCTTAGGTCATATTTGCTGAAATGTAATGACGTTAGTTGATGCTAATTGATAGGTTTGAATGGGACAGGTTGTTATGGTGTATCGTTCCCAAGCTACTTATTATTTTTTTTATTGTTTCTTTATAAGAAAGTCCCAAATTAAGTAAATAAAGACTCAGCAAGGTGTCTAGGAGAGCAAAAATACAAATAGTTACACGAAAACATGCATAAGATGTCACAATTTTTTAATTTCATAAAATGAATAGATATATGCTTCCTTTTTCACTTTTTGCCTTTGAAATATCTTCCAGTGACATTGCTGTCAGTTGTATAAATGATTTTGCAGTTGGTTTTGCAATCATTGTACCTGAATTTTCCGTCATTTTTTTTCATATTTCATATTTAACATAAATTGTTTCACCTTATTCTTATACCTTATTCTCATTTATTCTCATTAATTTGTAAATAGACTTGAGCAGTCACTTCGATTTTTCTAGTAACTGCTTTACTCCTGATAGAAAACTTGCCCAAACCTGTAAGTTTTCTACCATGAAAATATATATTTGCTCGTAAATGTACATTTGCATGAAAATCTACTTCTTTTCTTTAAAAACAATATGATCTAATTTTAAGTTTTAAAAACTATCTACAAAAGGGAACCTTGAGGCGAGAAAAACATATTTGAAAAAAAAGCGACATCGGTTACTTCACGCTGCCATCCAAATGTAATTTGATCGTGGTTTCATCCACTACCTTCTTTTCTTCCGGGATTTTTGTTTTCCTTTTCTTTTGTCTCCGCTGTGGATAAGTCGAGTTTTAATAGCAAAACTAAACCTGCAAAAGCAACCTTTTCATCGCTTCGACAAGTCGATTTTGACGAGCGGTAACTGGGGAAACTGGCAACTTTTCTAGTGCCTAGAAAAGCAGGAACAAATTTGTTTGTAATACTGGAATCCTTCAAACCGTCGCTTTATGATGAGTTGAATTATTTGCAACTGGATAAAATTTGAAGAATTTCTCAATTTTTTTTTCCAAAAAAGGAAAGAAAAGAGAGAGAGTAAGCGAAGAAATTTCCAAAAGAATGTGAAGTTAGTTTTAAAATGCAATTTTTTAAAAAAACTTTTTATAAAAATTCAAAAATTATCTTAAAATAATAGTAGAACACTTGAACACTTATTTTTTTTATTCAGAAAGAACATTTGAATTTCTGTGAGCAGCTTAAATATATAAATATCAATCTTCAATTTGTAATTTCGGAATGTTTTGTTTGACTGCTATCATTAGGAACATAATTTTTGCGATTTTTTTTGATTATTTCAAATTTCATGACTAAGTAGATGTGGCAAACACGTATTCATCATAAATATTAATGTTTGTACATCCTAAAAAGGCTCTACTTGCGTTTTCGATCAAAGAAATGTACGACTTGAACGAGAACCAATCAATTTCCACCTTTTCTGCTTTTTTATGCATAATTGATTATGGAAAATTGTGATATATATTTCATCTTTCAATAATCTAAATTGAAAATCTAAAATTGATTTCCTTTTTATGAATCTTGTTCTTCTACAAAATTCTTTTGCAGTCAGCGGCTGTATAGTATGTTACATAGAGTAATTAACAATTAGATTCTCACTGATAACTTTTCTTTGACTATAATAGACTGCAGTAAACAAAATTCTGTTTGATAATCTTGCTAGAAAAATGAAGAGCAAAGTTTGTAGGCAGCAGGATTATCGCATCATTCGTTCTGAAAAGTAATCAAAAAGTTGAATGAGCTGCGAAAGTTTTAAAAATCTAATAAATCTTGTAATTTCTGGTCATGTTTGCTGTTAACGTTGTATACGAATGTATGGGTCGTATTACAAAAATGTACTCATAATAATTGGCTCATAATAAGAATCATACGAGGTATGAAGAAAAACGGTCCAACAGTTTTCATCTGAGACAGACCAAACAGACAGATAAGAAATAATAGTACCAATATTTCATATATTTTGCTTTCTCAGATAATTAGACTCAATATTAGAGTGTTGAGTTCTAGTGACCAAAATATGTTCTTAGTTTTATTGATAGTAGCTAATTACTACTAGCAAAAACGTTGTAACAAACAATCAAGTTATTATTAGCGCAAATCATTTAAGAAGCTTTCTTTACTGCCTTCTTTGTAAAATCCTTTCAAATATCAGAAGAAAATTTATCCATTTTTCAAGTAATCCCTGGTTTCTCTGAAGCTCAGATGTTTGGAACACGCAGAGAAGCGGCTTAGAGTTTGAACAGGCCATCCGAGTGATAGGTCGAAAGTTAGAGGTCAGGTAGAGAGCAATCCACTTGTCCTCTAAGTTATAGATGGACACTGAGTGGCGACCCAATCATTTATAAAGTTAAGGTTATAAAACCCCGCAGTTTTCAGACAGGATCGATCGTAACGGAAAACGATTGTGGAATTTTAACAAGTGTACCAGCTTTAGAAGATGAAATGTAGGCTTTGTGGAAATAGATAAGTAATAGACTGTGATCAATATCTTTCTAAAACTCCCGTTGATCCTTTAACCCTACTGTCTGAATTTATTTAGAATTTAATGAAACCACTTATTGAATTCGCTGAATCACTACCAAAACAAAAACAAAAAACTTCGAAGAAACTATGTTCTGCAAATCTTTTCCTTCTAGAAAATTTTTGATTTTCGACAAAACAGATATATTGGCATTTATCTTAAATGTAATCTTACGTTTTTCAATTTTAGGCTCGCAGAATGTGTTTCCAACACAAAAGGTAATAAAAGAAATTCTATAACAGATGAAATAGCAGAATATACAACAATAGTTATATATAAATCAGAACCGGAGTAGATACATCATATATTTAAACTTTAAAAATATAAATTAAAAAAATGCTAAATCTAAACTTTCACAAATATTACAGAATTTGAGATAAAAATACATAGTTATTTATTCCAAAGTAGACTAAGGAAATATATAAGATCAAAAAAAAGTATGATATCTGACTTCAGTAATAATAAATTAAATCTTAATTAAAATGATTAAGTTAAATACTCAATTAAAATTCTTAAAGAAGTTAATAATCAATGACGACTTAAACACAATAATTAAATCTTATGCTTGTTCCGAAATCCTTTACAGAAATATGTGTAGGTATATCCTTCAGTCATCTATTCTTTTTCTCAGCTAACTGTCAGGAAAAAAAACCGTATGAACAGTAATTAAAACATAAAATTAAAACTTAACAATACAAAAAGTTGCAAGAGTTTTCCCAAATTTGTAGTTTGAAAGTAAAAAAGACAGAATTGGTAAAAAGTTTCAGTACACAAATTAATGTCAACAAATGAATTTTCCTTACCATTAATTGATAGTGTTGCAGAATATGTAGATAATAATGAAAGTTATTTAGAAAATAAATAATTCTATAGTATAACAAGTGATATGTATAATCTCTTTAAATATAAGACAATACTTATTATCCTTTCAAACGGTATCAGTTAACTGTCTCTTCCTCTATGTCACCACATGTATTTGACTCCAAACAGAGACCTTATAGGTATAAATGCATTTTAAAAGAGTAAACTATAATATAAACTTTGTTAATTATAATCGTTCACAATACAATCTCCAGAGAATGAATCGAATTTCATAAGAAATATATGAAGATTTAAGAAATCATTCTATAGGCTTTATTTATTACAGATAATTTGAATAATTATCTAACTAACAGTAATTGATGGTCAATGCAGAGGACAAAGCTAAATATTCCGGATATTTCTCTTATTTCAGGAAATCGCTAGTATACCGATCTCCTTTAAAGGAGAACGGACAGATCTGCCTCACTACTGTATAGCTAAAAGATATATACGTAACGGAAGATCTCCATAAAAAGAAAATTTTTATTAATTTGCCTTGTCTCAATTATTAGTCCGTTCGTAGTTATATAATTCTAGATATGACTTGTGTTATGTTGTGGTGAGTGTGGGTTACAGGGAAGCCACACTCACCACATAACATAACATAACATAACATAACATAACATAACATAACATAACATAAGACAAGTCGAATTTGGAATTATATAACTCCGAACGGAGTAATAATTGAGACAAGTCGTTGTTATAAAATATGTTCTATTTAGGGAGATCTTTCTGTAGGTATATACCTTATCACAATACAGGGTGGGCAACTTCCAATAGACTTTTGTCCATTGTCCTTTCATCCTTATTCTACATACTGCAAATTATTGTGAACAATTTTCAAGTGGGAAAAAATGGGCATCAACTTTTGGAATTGAATGGAACTCATTAATAAATTAACCAGTTCCCTACTTTTGCAGGAAAGTGCAGTTTTATGAAAACAGTCAGCCTCCTTGTGTGTCTTTGTGTATTTGTGTATGAGCTTTTGTGTATGCATTAACTTTTGAACCCCTGAATGAGTCTTCTTGAAACTTTGAATGCATAATTGAAAGACTGCAGACGATCTAACTGCTGTATTTGAAATAGTTTCATGTAGATGGGACCCTGTCGAGAAATTAACCCGAGATTGAGTCAAAATTCCCATAGAAAGGAAAAAAATGTTTGAAAGGAAATAATGGATGATAAATGACGAGAATTAATGCGTTGATTTCGTAATTTAAAATTTTTAAAATTAATTGGATTTAATTATTTTTTTTCAAAAATGGAAATTTTACTGTTTGTTTTCAGAAGATATTATAATTTAGAAGATATTGTTATTGTAATTTCAGAAGATATTATAATTTAAATAAAATTAAGCTTTTCGTAAGCGTCGTTTCCACGACTTTCACAGAAAACTATATAAAAAAAAATTGAGCCTTGTTTCTTAACAATTTTGGGAAACTAGGCTTTAATTTCTTCTTTTTAAAATTCTAATTATGATAATTACTGGAAAATTATTGTAAGAAGTAAAATAATAACAGAAAGCAAAAAGAAGAAAAACTTTTTATTTTGTTTAAAATTTAGAAACTGGCAGTCTGTAGAAAGTGTAAGAAGCCTTGCTGAACTCCTTTAGTAGGTTTAGGGCTCTAAACTTCGGTCGACTTCTTCTAATAGCGACTAATGTTTGAAACCACACTTTTGTAAAGGGTTAGGATGTGCGCTTCAATTATTAAGTCTTCATATTTTCGTATCTCTTTAGCAGCGACGGAAACTTGTCTGACAGGTTCCTTTCAGATCGCGCTACACTTGTTCCGTTACTTTATCCTCTTGAATATGGTGCTTCGGTGTTTGTGTGAAAGAGCTCTGGTTAAGTTTGCGGACTCCTAGGAGAGTTGCCGCTCTTCCAAATCACCTGCGTTGCTGAAAGGGAAGTAAAGGGCCGAAGAAGTTCTGTACTCACTGAAAAGAAAGTGAAACTAGGAAGAATCGCCGTCACTGCTGAAGACCTTATAATTGAAGACACAGAAGTCTTGACCTCCTGACAGATCAGAGCTGACTCCAAACTTTCTATTACTTAAAAGGTTAGAAGGACACCGCCTAAATTTTGAGGTCAGTGGAGATATTTACTAGCAGAAGAAAGAATATACAATGTTTAATAATATTTTGAATTATGTAAACATCAAATTTTTAAACGATTCTAATAATTTCTATTCTAATACCTAACTATAAAGTCTTACATACCTTATTTCTTTTATTTACAATTATTTAACGTGCGTAAATTAATTAAAAATGGTTGAAATTTAGGCCGAAAGCACAAATATTTTAAAAAAGTTTTTTTTAAAAATACAAAAGATAATAGAAACATAACCTTTCGACTTGCCTGCAAAGTCATCGACCAAGTCTTTTTTTTTTTTTTTTTTTTTAAGAAATAGGCCATCATTAATTCTATTTACAATTATTTCTTTTACTTATTTGTAACATTCAATTGAAACTTCAGTAATAATAATAAAGGCTAGTTCTTTTAATTTATATATAATTAAAACTTATTGATTCTTTTGCATATTAAAAACAAAAGAGTTTCAACTTTTGCACATTTATTTAATTGAAACATAAAGTTAATATTCTGCAAAAGCGTTATAATTTCTAATTTAGGGCTTTCCTAAAAAAAGTAGAATTTCTGCGAATTACCCCATATTATAAAGATATGTGAAACAAAGTCTTTCTTATTCCATATTGCTTAATGTCATATATCGTACCGAATCTTCATAAAGTCAGATGGTTCTACCATTTATTTTCCTTCCTTCTCATCTTCGCAAACATCTTGGAGATTCTGAAAATAAGTCCTATAATCCACCATCTTTGAAACTTATGATCTGGCAGCAATTAAATGACAATATTTTCAATGTTTGACTTCTTGACTCTTAATGAAAATGAGCTGATGACGATTCCAACAATTAAGGCTTCTTCCTATTTGCTTTCATGATGTAGATTACTTCCTACAAACTCCCTAATGACACTCACAAGCTTATT
>JAFIDM010002131.1:36183124-36211534 GCA_023159025.1 Thereuonema tuberculata
AAAAAAAAATAATGCTTTTCCAAGAGAATTGTTCTCATCTTCACACATGGAGCATTTAAAATATAAAATTTAGATTATTCTATTTAAATGTGCAACCCAATTTTCAAGAAAATTCGTCCAGCGGTTTAAACATTATTAGGACACACACACACACACACAGACTCATGCATCACAGACTAACGATGTAAGGAGTTCCACTTTTCCAGGAAAGTAAATTAGAAATGATCAAATATAATTGTTTAAAATATAACTTTGAAAATGGAATAATTAAAATAGGAATAATAATTAAAATAATTAAAATAATAATTAAATAATGAATAATAAAAATTATTTTTAATTTAAAAAATTAAAATGGAAATGTCCTATCATGTTTCTGTTCTATATAATCAACCCCGGTTTGGCTTCGATTAGTCATTGATCGAAAGTGAAGTTATAATATGTCAATTCATATTCAGGGAATAATTTCGAATTCAGTGAAGAAGCTTTGATTAATGGAGTCTAGAAAGATTTATGAGCCGGATAGCATTTATTATAAGATATTAATGTATTCTTGTATTTCTGGTATTAATCGAAAGTCAAATATTATTTATGTGTTATCAATAATTGTCTAGACATTTTTCTCGCTAATGAGCATAGTTAACTGGTCTGAGTCGTAGTTCAAGTTTAACATATAAATTAGTTATATTAATTTCAGATTGAATTTCTGAAGCGACGACAGGTCTATTTGGACCATGTTAAGTCATTACATGACGAAGAGATAATGTTTTTATGAAGATAATGAGTGCTATTATGAAGAGAATACTTAAAATTTTAATTGCTGCAAATAACTGATGCTAGTGAATGAAATTTCAACTTTTTTATTTAAAAAACAATGGGAAAATGTTAACGATTTTTTTTATTTGAAACCAATTACATAAATATGTATAGAATTTGTATATATAAAATATTAATTCATATAAATTCTCAGTTCTGTGACTATATGTTTTTTAACAATGACTGTTTTTGAAAAATTTATTACTGAATATGGCATATTATATCAGTCTCTTTGTTGACTTATTTATCAATGTTAGCTGTATTTCGAAGTGACGTTGAGTTTAAGTATTTAGGCTATTTCTAAATAATTTTGTAAATATGGAAAATAAAAGTAGATTGATTATTATGCTACTAAATAGGCTACTTAAGTTTGCAGACTTTACTAAAATCTCAATGAAACAAAAATAAAAAGTACCGTTCAAACTTAGGACTTTAATATCAATTAATTCCATCAATGTCATCACAAATATAAGACCCAATGATCTATTATGGATTTCAAATTTTCTTGCTCAGACATTTTCAGTAATGCTTTCTTGTATAATCTAGCTAAGTTTCTAAAATCCGAAATTTTATTTCAGTTTCTTGATATTTGATTAGATCTTAGTTATTTATGTAAATAAAACCTGATTTCTGTATTATAATTAGTAATATACATCCTGTAACCGATGTTAGAAACTTTATTTCAGTTGATAAATGTGTATGTGAGTGTCTTATCCCTCATCCGTCTTAAATCAAGAGTAACGAAGAGTTGCACTCCGTGAAGACTGTTGTCTTTACATACAATTCGGAAGCCACCGTTAGATGAGAGTCGTCCTTTTAAGCGAAGAAAAAAAAATCTGCAGAAGAAAGAAATATGCTAACTCTAGACCGGGTTTCGAACCAAGGTTCCGGCGTCGTCTTGACCACAAAGTGCAATGTTCTTTAAAGTGTTTCAGTTCATGCTTCACTGTAAAACTAGAGTATCTGACAAAAATTCTAGATTCCTTTTAAATATCAACTATATTGTACCACCAATATATGTATGTTATTCTAAAAAAGTTTAGTATTAAACCATCTGATGTTTATGTTCTTAACAGCCTGATGGAGAGAAGTAATTTGAACTCTTCGAAACCGGTTGTAAAATTTATTTATAAATAGTTTTTTTTTATTACATCTATAATTAAGTGCTGTGGCTTATTTAAACTAATGTTTAATATGAACTTTGATAATAATTAAAAATAAAAATTCCCATAAAAAAATTCTTTTACTAAAACAAAAAAAAATTGTCATCAGCTATGAAGCGTGATTGCACTTACTATGTTTTTTTTTTTATATATAGGAATTTCTCATTAATTGCTTTTAATAATAATCATTTAAAACTGGTTATTCTTCTACTAGTTTATTTATTTACGATTACCTCCATTTATCATCAAAGTGTGGGTTGTTAAAGTCTGTGTATTTAGGTGTATTTCCAATCCTCACAACAACTTTTATCCGGACGAATCTTCTTGAAATATCACATGAAGTAATAACTTTTAGAAAATTATTTTTCTAATTGGAAAAATTATTTTTCCTATTTTTAATTTATATTTCATCCATCTCGATAAGAAATGAACTCACCATAAAAGCTGAAGGCTTAATATATAAAGAAGGTAATAGATAATATTTTAATAGCTGTTGAAGATATAAAATTGTACTTAGATATCACTTATCTTCTTATCAAAGTGGAATAAATCTTATAAATAATATTATCTGAGCTTATAAAAGAACAAGGCAACATGCACTGCAACATCAAAATGAAGGATATTAACAAAGGAAAGCTTTAAGCGAAAGTGAAGAGAAATTCACGACCTCAATGTTAGTAATTCTACGTGAATTGAGAGCCGTGGGAGGTTGGTATTTTCTCTTCGAGCCACTGCTGGCTCATGTGTGATCCGACGTTTCTTGACCAATTGCGACAGTTCAGAATGAATGGTCGGCCTAAAGCTCTCTTGCATTTAACATCGGGGAAAGAATCCCAGTTCACATATTGCAGAGGGCTGGTGAATCCTGAGGTTTCTTGGAGAATATGTCCCCGACTTTAGCTAAAAGCCAAAATTTAGCCTCAAATCCAGATATTTATTCAGGAGGACGTAGATACATTAATTCTTCAACAATAAAAAATCTATAATAAAAAATTAATGTAAAACAATGTGTTTTTTTGATTAGAATTTATTTTTTTTACTTTGTCTAGTTGAATATTTTTTTACTTTTACTTTTTTTTTAGTTGAATTACTCTTTCTTAAGTTGGAAAGTACACATGGGAAATACACAGCAATTGCTTTTTTTATTTTTTTTTAAAAATGTAGGAAAGTTATCCCCTTCTGTAAAAATTATAAAGAAATTATCCGCTTTCAGGTGTGATTGTTTTTTCTTTTAACAAATACCTAAATTTTAAATCTTTTGTAGCATATTTTTAGGAGAAGATATAAATTTGGTTGAATTGAAATCTGTAATAAACATTTTCATTAATAAATAAACGTACTTGGAAATTTTCACGAGCCTAATGTAATTCTCCACTACAACAAATTGACTTACGAAAAATACGACAAGAAGTAAATGAAGAAATTATACAAAATTTATAACTGATAATAATATTTTCAAAGAAGCCTTATTTCTTAGTAATGAGTAAAAAGACGTAGGAGATTCTTATGTCACTAACATTGAAGCTATAACATTAAGCCTATTGTAATTGGACTACATTTCCATTTCTATGCGAAAAGGACTGTGGCCTTTATGAAGTTTAGTATCCATGTCGCTAGATTTTCCCTAAATAGATTTTCCTGAGGGTTTTGAAGCCTTAGGAGATTTTTTGACTTTATGTCTTATTAACTAATTCTCATGTTAAACCAAAGGATTTTACTGTTAAAAAACTTATCAAAGAATAAAAGAATATAGAAAGCGAATTTCTTATTCAGTAGATCGTAATCTCATTCGATAAAACAAAGACTTAAGAACATAATTACTTCATAATTTTATTGATTAACAAATGATGAAAAAAAAAGTTCATTGCTTAACTAATATGAAACCTTTATTTTAATTCTAAAAATTAATTTTACAGACTTTTTTTTTTCCTCATAACTTGACAATTGCTCAATTATTTATTTCCCAGTATTTTTAAAATTTCAGAATGAAATTCAACTTAAAAAAACTGGGTATAATCATCTTCTTTATAATAATAAAGTTTAATTAGGAGTATGTGCAAACCTTTTACTTATTTCCTTCCTTCTAATATTATGAAAGTTAATTTACATGATTTTCGTATGCATGTGTTTTTTTAATCATTAGTTATTATTTATTGTAATGATTTATATCGCCATATATTCACTGGGTATTCTAATTTATCTTACTGTTCATAAGTGTAATGATTTTTATCAGCATTTATTTTATTATTTACTGTGTATTCTAATTTATTTTACTATTTTTATTTAATTCTATTACTTTATTTAAGTTTTCGTTGACCGTGCTTCTGATCCCTGATTCGTTATTATTTAAAAAGACACTTAATTATCAGTTAAGACCCACGTGTAATTTAAATCCCCCAATCAATTTATAAAACACGGTAACCAATCCCATATAGCTGTGTAAATAGCTTATTTAAACGCACGCATTGTGTAAATGAAAGAGATTTTGCCAGATTTTGCCGAATTAGTGTTATATTCTTGAAGCATTGCCCAAAGCATTTATTACAATATTAATAAAAAGTTAAGTAATAAGTTCCCCCCCCCCCCACAAAACCAAAATGCTTTTTCACAAAATTACATGAAGTATATTAGATAAATTAGTTAGATTAGATTAGAGTAATTGAAAGTGGGTGGCATGACTGCCGAGCACGTCGACCTGAAAGATCTTTTGTACTATCCCACGGAAAGAAGGACAGACTGAGAGAAAGACTGAGAAAGGATGTTGTGAGACAAGATAAATTAGTTACTTTAATCATTAATAATCATCATCTGATCATCTTTCTGATCATGTAAAAACTTACCATTCACTAATCCCTATATAATTCCTCTGCTTTGTTGTAAAATTGAAATCTGTGTAAATTCACTTGAAGGTTATTATTTCGAATGTTCTCTTAATAACAAGGGCTATTTTTAATTTCTTCTGAAACAAGAACGGGTTGGTGGAAATAGCCTTTTCACCCTTTTTAAATTCAGCTCGAGTGTTTAATATTCAGTGGCTATTTGTGGCCCTGAGTCCTATCTCCTAGTGACTGGAGGGTTAAAACGCCGAATTAAATTACCTTCTCATTAAAGGACTGCTGGGAACAGACTCCACTGATTATGCGGTTCCTGAAGATTTCCATTAAGAGTATCTCCACAGGTCACGTGCGGTGAACCAGTGTCTCATGTAAAGAGGGCCGAGCGGTTTACAATGAAGTTAAATGCTACTACAGCTATTTACACACTGCTCTTTTACTCATGTATTGATTTTTAAGTTTATTACAGAAATTGGAAATCTTTGGGTGAAGTTGCAGCCTTGATTTGGATAGCAAGATAGCATGTGATATGGATAGGGATTTGTTTAGAAGTAATAAAAAAAATATTTCTTTTCCATGGAAAGCCAAATTTGGTTTAAAATGATTCAAAATTTTTTGATTTCTATTGCTTATTGCCCTGAACTCCGAAATGAAATTTTGTCTTTATGTATCAAAAAAGTTAAAGTTAGCAATTAAAATTTTTTTGTTTGAATTCAATGAGGCACAGTTTTAATGCATGAAGTCATATTTAGAAAAATAATTTAGCATTATAATATATCTCTTTAAAATTGCGAAAAATTCTGAAATATTTAATTTTCAAAAAGAGAATATTCTTTTAAAAAAGAAAATATTCAGTATTATCTCTTGTTTATTTATTTATATTTATTTATTATTTATTTATTTAATATTTATTAATCTTATTTAACGTTATTTAATAAAAAAAAATATATCTAATTAATCGTCAAAATCACAGGAGTCGGTTTCAGTAGGCCATTTCATTCATCGGCCATTTCATTCATAATATTTAATGACTCATCAGCAGTTTAACGACTGTTAAAACCTTAATGAATGTTTGTGCACAGAAATGTCGATTGAGGAGATTTGAAAAACCCTCCAAGTTAATGAAAGCACACCGCCCTCAATGTTGCTTTTTTTTGGAATTCTTTACACTTAATAAATGCTCCATTTTGCTTCCACTGTCTTTTTTATATTGGCAGCTATATCTAATTTTTAATACAAACACTAGATGCTATGCATACCCGTTACTGTTTACGAACAATTGTATTACCTTTCTACTTTCTGATTGATATACAAATAAATGTGAGAGATTAACATATTTAGTATATCGTATCCTGTCAGATATATGCAAAGCATCCCTCGCGGATAGAATATGCTAAGAGCCGAAACGAATCATTTCGTGCACGAAATTTCAAACTAAGTGCATAAGCTGATGTTTGCTCTTGTGTCGGAATTATTATCTTTAAGCACCTGAGGCCTGGATGTTGGATCCATTGTTAGTTCCCATGGCCTGAAAGAGCGTTTGGGCAACTGTCTTATTCTTTTGAAAGTGCAAATTTGTTTTTCATCTGGCAAAGCATTTTCTTGTATTTTATCTCGATCTCTGACTTATATATTCTTTGTAAATAAAAAAAACAACAACTCTTTTCCCTGTTTGTAATCAGCAATGGTATTTAAATCGCTTTCTTTTCAAAGATGAGATAATCTTTAAAATGAGATTACTAATTCATTTTGTATTTCACATTGTATGAACATCAAGAGTTTTTCACCTGTTTTCTTAGTTAACTTTTCAAATCAGTCTGTGTGTATATGTGAATCCTTAATGCTCCGATTTCTATTAATTAGGGGAAAACAGGAAGTTCGTGATAATTCAAAAAATTATTTGGTCAATTTGTAGAAATGTTATAGAAACTAAGCACCATATTACATGTTACCTAGCGACCCAAAACAGTTTTGAAACCATTGCTTTTCTCCAAGAGAAGCAGGTCAAAAATAATTTCAAAGTAAAGAATACCTTAATTGGCTTTGTCACTCGTAATCTCAATGCAGGACTGACATCGACGTTTCAAGGTATTGATGATAGTATCTAGGAGTAGGCAGCAACGACCATTGTTTTTAAACCTGCTTTAAGCACTTCCAGGTTTTGCGGATAAGAGTTGGGAGTAACAATATGCTTTTCAAGACTATCCCAGAATTGCTTGTCAGGATTGCTATCGAGAGACATGGGTGGCCAATCCAGACGTAGAATAGTTTTCTCTTAAAGATATCAATCTTGCTCGGTGTTACCTGTATAATCGTCTTGTAAGAGAAATGTATTGCCAATCCATTTGCCTAATGACAAACAGAGATCCATCATCGCTATCCAGATTATCATAGTTTTCTTTTGGAAGCACATGCAGGTCCCTGCTTCAACGTATTTAGATGCTATCCCAAACCATCATTAGTGTCCTTTTATAGATACTAGGGGGACGATGGCAAGATCTTCATTCTCTATAAATCAGAGTAAGCCGTACATCACTCTCCAAAGCTAATTTGGATTCATTTGTGAATACTACAGATCTCCCTTGGTTTTCAGTGAAATGTTACGAAGTCTTGTCGATTTCAAATGTTCCATTCTCCGACTGACTTCGGTGAGAACGCTGACCGTCAAGCATAAATACTTCTCTTGCGAAGCCTTCTGATCACAGTGAATCAGACACCAGCGTTTCTCCATCCGCAGCAAAGTCATATCGCTGCGGTATCGGGATCGGAGTGTTGTTTCTTCGGGTATTAGATTGAAGCGATCTTATAAAAAGTTATATATCTAGGCCTTCCTTCGCTGTACATTCGTTCACAGAAAAACTTGCCTTCAGTCATCTTGCTACTTCCAACTTGCTTTAACCTGCCTCGCTTAAGTTCATGTGATAAATAATGTCTCGATGCCATTACAACACCATTTGCTATCTCATACTCCTTTCTTCACAATCCGAACACATGAATAGCTTCTAAACATCCCTTTTTATGATGTGACCCAATTGCTTCAAGCGATTCTTTTGGATATGATATTCTAACTTCGCATTAGTTTTCACGTCGTAAATTCAAGCTTCATGCATTTACATGTCATTTTATCATACAATCTGGTTTTTCCTGTTTTTTCCTTAATTATTTTATAATTAGTTGGTTGGATCTTTGATAGTTTTATGTTTGAAATGTATTACGTGTGGGTCTTTATCGAGAAAGTAACTATAACTCCAATAGAGAACATTAGTAGCATTGAAACAATGCTATCAAACAAAGGATTTTAATCAGTAAAGTAATCCCTTAAGTTGTAAGTGCATTAAATCGGATTACAAAAACTAATGAAATATATGGGTTTAATTTTTTCTGTAGTCTGTATTAGACAAATAGCAATATTAATATAATTTAAATATAATATTAATTTAAATATTCTTTCTTTATTTTTAAATTGTTTTTGTTTATAAAAGTTTCACGAAATTAAGAAAAAAAAAAGAAAAGAAAAATAACGAAAAAAAAATTTACTAAATAACTTCGTAAAGAAAGAAGGATTTATATACGTTAGGAACCTCTGATTTATTGGTTTATTCGTAACGATGTTTGCAAAGATTGAGTAATAGGTTATAGATGAATTACTATAATCCAGTTTCTTAAGAGTTAAACCAGAAATTTGCACAGTACATTTTGGTAAAAATAAATTCACATAGCAAATGACTAATTGATGTCATTGTTAATTATATTCGTCTATCAGGATATTTGTATTATTTCTTTTGTGAAGTTTTTTAATTTTCAAACTGTTTTCAGGTGTCAGTTGCGAAATAGAAATTTTTGAGTACTATAAATAATATTGATAACAGTCTTGATGTATTTCCGACTAGAAGAAATTGAAAGAACATCAATTTACGTTTCTGATCTTTCACTCTTTCTTATTGATCTAGATTTTTCCTGCAGATATAAATTGCAGCAGAAATTGTTGACTTTATGTAAAGGAAAAAATTCCAGAATCCAAAAATAACGAAGAAATTGTCGCACATCAATGAAGTCTTTATAAGCACGTTTGATACTTAACTAGCAGTCACTGCTGTCAAATTGCTAGGAAAAATTTCAGAGTTCATTAGAAATGTTCCAACGCCTTGGGTGGAAGAAGGCGTGGCAGCAATTGATTCCCTATTTCGAACCAAAAGGAATTCTTACAAAATAATAAACCGAGTAAAAACAAGAAATACCAGAGACGTTTTACTTGCTTGTTTTCCTATGTTTACCGTTTAAAGTAGTTTAAAGTACAAATTATGTAGATCGTTATACATTTGAAACTATGGCACGCTTTTACTGAATAAAATGATTGACCACATTCAAAATTTATGTCGTGAAAAGCCAAAATTATAGAATGACTCTTGATTTAGTAAAGACTGTGTGATTTAATTTTCGTGTTAGTATCAGATATCCATTTTGAATAAAGGGAGAAATTTGCTTACTTCTAATAAACCTGTAAAAATCAAAGTCGTACCTCGATTTCTTTCAGATGTTCTGTTTTTTTATGAACAGTAGTGCATTTCTTCAGTAAACAGGAAGCACGATAAATTCACTTAGCGTTAAAACAAACAGTGGATATCTCTGTACATTTTTGGGCTGGAAAAAAGCTTTCTCCTGAGGAAAAAAAAATCCCCCAATTAAAAATTATTGTCTCATGACATAAAACAATTAATTTTCCTGAAGAAAAGTAATAGATTAGCATACTTAAGAAAATCTTCTTCTAGCAAGATAATCCTTAGAAAAAAATTCGATCTAAAATAGAAAATTAATTTATTTATCATTCAATGTATATTTTTTTGACCTTCAGGACAAAAATGTCATTTAACGTAATTAGTCATGTAAGTATTAAGAGGACAAAACAATTCTGTAAAATTTCGTGTACAATATTAATATGCTCAGAATCTCAATAGATAATAGAGCGAAATCAAATGTCAAAGTCAACCCAATAGAGGAGATAATGTTAAAGTTAAAGGGGTCATTACATTTTGCTTTTTTTTAAATGTATATTTCATTAATCGTCCAATACAATGCAAACAGATTTTCGAGGAATGTATTATACATTAATATATATTTGTTGTAGAAAAGACATTTTTAGAAATTTTCCTAAAAGCTTTTTTTAAAACAAGAAAACCTATTAGAATCTAAAAGAGGTATTGTTTCTTTTTTTATTAGGTTTGTGGATGTCGAAGCTTAAAAAATAAATCGGTTTTTTTTATAAAAAGCAATATTTCATAGAAAAGAAATCTAAATATAAATAAATTGATAATATCTATATATCATCTTTGTAATGTATGTCCTCGGCTGTAATTCATTTCTGCACTAGTTACACGATATAAGTCTTTAATGATGTAATTCAACTATATTCACTATGTTGTATTAAATGTAATCTTTTAAAACTTGACGGCAGAAACGTTCGATTAATTCCTTCGTTTGTTGACTTAGTTTATTTAAGTTGATTTCTAGGAAAGTTTCTAAAAACTTTTCTCAAATTTCAACGTTTGCAAAAGTTTCTATCTGCTTGAAGGAGAGTCTGTTTAACATTTGTCGGGTGCCTCACGGTTCCATCCATTGCAAGCGAATCCCTAGGGGGTCAGGGTGAAACGAGTGCTGACATATAATCAGCGGGTTGCCTCCACTTGAGGTCAATTTGATTACTACAAACTCACTTGTCCAGTAGATGTCACCAAGGAATTTCAAAGCAAAACCCCGCTTGCTCATTCTGAACGGTGCCCTGTAATGCGACACAGTTCCTTTTGAATTTATCACCTGAGAATGAAAAGAAGACAATTAAAATGCTCTTCGGGAAGCTTCTGGCTAAAGTATCCAACTCGTACACTTCGGATCCAACATTTGTTTTAATTATGACGAAGCAGCAGAAGAAAGAAAAAAAAAAAAACAATTTTCTCCTTAATTCCCTCGCTTGGAGAATGTGAGATGCTTCTGGCAGGAATTTTAATTTCTAAACTTTCAAGACATGCCTAATTTGCAGCTTAGAAATGGGATTTTGGCTGCTAGCGAATAGTTATAAATATAAATAACACGTTAGGGAATTGCCTTTGCTTACTAAAAGTCAACCAGTTTTTCCATTCTTATCCTGCGATTAAAACTTCAAAAAGCTCATTTCAAATCAAAGCACAGGAGAAAATATTTTGGTGACAGTTTATATTCACTGTTTTAAAAAAAAATTCAGCCCATTAAAACAGGATTGAAATATAGTAGACCTATTTAATCATAGAAAAAGGAGTGAAAGGGCTTCCCGGCGTTGATAAAACAATTTAATTTTTTTTTTAAATTCTAAGGAAAAAAAGAGAAAATCTTATACTACAAATTCTGTCTGCCTAATCCAGATGGTATCTTAGTACTTTTTTTTTCCAAAAAAAAATAATTAATCACATAAAAGAACCACACGTAACTATCAATAAATTATTAAGCATTATTGTACTCGAAAAAATATCATTACTTCATATTTATTGTTTTTTTGTATCAATGGATTATACGCTCAACAGGGATCCAAACTGAAAAGTTAGATTGTAAATATGGATGCCAAGTTACGAGAAGATCTATTTAGCCGTTCAAAAATTATTAGGAAGAGAAACTCGTATAGACTGATTCTGTTTTCTCCTGGAACCTTTTGAAGAAAAAGTTGAAAAAGAAAGATTTAAAAATCTTTATCAAATCTATAGCAATATTTGATAGTATTAAAGCAACATAGATATTACTTTAAACAAGAATTTTCTATTCCTTGCAAGATTTTTATTTAAAATCCTTATTGTTTAAAAATCAATATTGTTTAAACGAATATTTACGAAATTACAATTATTAAACGGATTACAATTATAATAGGATTTCAATTAGGTTTGTTTCCTATTCACATAAATGCTATTTGTAAACATGTGCTATTTGTACATGAGATTAAAATCTTAAATATGCTAAATGGAATAAAAGATTGCCTTTACCTTATCTTGTAAGTCAAGGTAGTCTGCTTAGCCTTTGTTGCTTTATTGCATCAATATGAATTCAATGTAAAGATATTTACAGAAAAATATTTACTAAACAATAAAAGTTACGATCAAGTTTTGCTTTTGTATTGAAGATCTAAAAATAAATTGTTATTTCTAATACTTGTTTCTAATATGACAATGTCTTCTTCCTACCTTCCCTATATTTCCCTACATTCCTACCTTCTCTCCAATGTCTTCTCGCATTATTGAGAATAAAGCCTATTGATAGTTTCTGTATTTTGATCAGTAGGGCTGAACAAAGTAAGAAAATTCAAGCGAATTTACAGTCTGTCATATCATTAGTAAAGAAATACATGGATAAAGAAGTGAAACATCCGTAGGCTCCATTTGAGTTGGTTGACGATGGTGCTTCAGAAAGGGGAGGTGGGAAGGGGAGACAGCACTGAAGTCAAGTTTAAGTTTTCAAAGGGATTTAGAGTTTTATGGATGCTCACATTTTTATTTATTTATTTTTTTTATCATATTTTTATGGCTTTTTATCATTACTTAATGTTCTATAGGCCTAAATTAAGTTATTGAGGCTTAATTCTTTCTTTTCAAAGAAGTACTTTAGTAATTTTCTAATTTAAATTCCTTTCAAATACTACAGATTAAATTTCAGTTATTTTTTTTAATGTACAATTATTTCTAAAATTAAATTTATTTTGCGAATTCAGGACATGGTTATAAACCTTTATTTTTATGATAGCAGGCTATTTCTCTCCCCCCCCCCCCCCCCCAAAAAAAAAAAAAAAAGGATGTCAAAATCTTAACATAATGGATGGGATGCCGTCGCACTTGTTGAAAAATAAACAAGGAAATTAATACATAATAGGGGCAACTAGTTTCGGACAAGAATTTTGGTATGTCCTTCTTCAAGCCAGGATTAGAAATAATTTTAAATTTGCTTCTTGTAACTGATGCTCATCTTTCTGCACAGTCGCGGGCCAGTTCGGGTTGCACACCCCCATGGCAATTCCAAGACACACCCAACAAACCCGTCCCCCAAACAAACAGTGGATCCTCCCACTCACCCCCAACTCCGAGCAACCCGAACTGGCCCGCGACTGCGCAGAAAGATGAGCGTCAGTTACAAGAAGCAACTTTAAAATTATTTCCAATCCTGGCTTGAAGAAGGACATACCAAAATTCTTGTCCGAAACTAGTTGCCCCTATTAAGTATTAATTTCCTTGTTTATTTTTTCAACAAGTGCGACGGCATCCCATCCATTAATTCAACAAGCGCACGTTAAACCTTTAATTAAAATCTTAACATGTTTTATTCAATATTAACACAACTTCACTTTTAACTTCAAAATATTTTTTTTTTCTTTTAAACAATTATTATAACAAAACGAAGACAAATTTAGAATTTTTTTCAAAAGGATTTACATATTTTGAATTTTAAATACTGTTAGAAATTGATTGGAATGATTAAAAGTAATGATTTTTGCAATTGACAACATATAAAAAGTCAAGTAATGTTTTTTACAAAATTGATTTAACCGTTCAGAATATACAATAATTTTTACAATTTGAATGAGATTTAATTACAAATTAAATTTACAAATGATAAGATACGCCAGAAAAAAATTAGTATTATTTACAAATTGATCGACATGATTAAAAATTTAAAGACCATTGAATGATGATTAGAAATGTGAATGCTTTTTTTGCAATCCAATACAGGCTATTAAAAATTGAAAATGTCTTGTAACTGTATAAAATTTTAAAATTTGAATAGACTATTAACAAGTCGCACTCAAAACCTAAAATGCATCATATTCTGAGTAAATGTGTTGTCCAATGAAGATATGATAGTCAAATATCCTAAAATAATAATTTTAGTAGTGCAGTCAAGTATCCTAAAATAATAATTTTAGTAGTGCAGTCAAGTATCCTAAAATAATAGTTTTAGTAGTGCAGTCAAGTATCCTAAAATAATAATTTTTGATAGCGAGATAAGGACTGCTACTCCACACATGCTAAGAAATCGTCATCTAAACTGGAAACGTTAAGTCAATTCCTAATCAAATTGATGCTGCCCTTGAAACACAATATAAAGCAGTTACTTTCACTGTAACATTTGCCTTTCTAATTTGGGGCCATTCTTCATCGAGCTTCAACGAGCCTTCCCTTCTTATTATATATATTTCTTTGCCCATAGGACCCATGCACCTGACATCAGTACGAGCATCTCGTGACATTGATTGAGCATTAGAGACAGAACGATAATTCGCAATGGCAGACAGAGAAAGTGGTGCGTTTTGACTGACATTAAGTTTATTTATAATTCCAAGGATAACATCTCTGCAGCAAGACGTTTATTTCAAGAGGAATATGGTTTTTCTCCGAATCAATCAATCAAGAAGAAATTTGAAGGCACTGGTTCTGTTGCATCAAACCATACTGCGAAAGATCGCACACCACAATCACTACCGAAAAAAAAAAACCAGTTTTGCCAAAGCGCTGCTGAAAAACCCGAAAAAGTCGATGCAAAGTTTTCTGGTGGAAACAGGCATTGCACGTGCATCAGGACAACGTCTTATTCACTATCTGCATTTGAAGCCACATCGTCCACCAAAAATTCACGCACACTTTGAGAATGATCCTGAACAAAGGATTCAATTCGGCACCATCTTGCTAGATGAATCGAAACAGCACTAGACACTTTTTGATCGAAGAGTGTGTGGTCAGATGGGGAGAAATTCCGTTTTGATGGATCCGTAAATCGGTACAAAACCTACTACTAGTCGAATTTCAATCCCCATGGGGTGATGTCTCAAAGAAATAATCCGCCAGGAATCACTGCATGGGCTGGAATTTCTTCTAATGGCACTGTGAGGCTGTTCTTCTTCTGAACGGTGAAGGCTACTTGGAGTTGCTGAGGACACCCCGCACTTCTCAGTATGTACTGGACATGCACAAAGTGCTACGGTAGCAAGATGTGGCAACATCTCATTATCAGACTGATATTCGTGCATTCGTCAATCAGAAACATTTCCCGAAAGTTGGATTGTCGGACCTGGTACAATCTATCACCAGAAAACACATGGACATTAGCCAGAAGGTGTGCAGCAATGTCGCCACCAGACAGCATTACTGCGTAAATGCTGTAAGATCTTCAATTCGTGAGTGATAGGGCATAACACTGTTGTACTGTTTGCAAAATTGATCGGGTCCAACTGATACACCCTGTACATTGAAAAACTACTTTTAATAATCAAAACTCAGGATAGCTGAATCCATAAATCTCAATGTGTGAGCTATCTGTTGATATTATTTTGTAAAACTTTGATAGGAAATTATCAACAATTTCGGCGAATGCTTTCTTTCTTTTAAAGTTTCCTTAGAGATTATTAGTATTCAAAATAAATAATTGTAAAGGTGATCAAACAGAAGGAAAGCGATCGGTATTATTTTTAAATATATCGATTATGGTATCTGAGGACATTTCTATCTAGACAGTCATCTCGACTGTTTTCAAATACTCTCGATTCTTGATTTCTAAATTGAAAGTGGTAAGTAAGATTTCTCTATATAAAATGCAAATTAAAAAATCTACTAGTGAGAAATACTAAATCGGTGTCATTCCAAATATCATGAACATCGGTCATGCAATACCATAATAGAGATATTAGTTATGGAAGTTTTTTTTTTCGTTTGAAATTTCAATTGAAAAAAAAGCAATTACGTAGATATTCTGGAACATTTATTAGCATTTTGTAACTCTTAGAAGGCCAATATTCAACAAAGAGTATATTAGTAACCTGTTATCGATAATTATTAAAATAAAAAAAAGATGCAGGCAGAGATGTTCGTTGATTCTTTTAATCTTTACAAAACACTGCGATTTTAGAAATAGATGATATGTTTGACAATTCTTACTGAGGATCTTTTTCTGTAAAGGCAGATAACCTTTAAGTTGTGGGTAAAGATATAAGCTAACATCGAGCCATAAGAGGAGCATTATATGTAATCAGGTTAACTAATTCGATATACAAAGAAAACGTCTTTTTTTAGAAAGATTTCGAAGAAACATGGTAAAAGAAAAGGTCATCCTATCAGTTATTTTAGCTGATATTTGACTGAACACTGAACTTTACTTAAACAATTTAACATCACACAACTTCTGACAAACACTACATTCCTATTCCTTTAAAAATCACTGTGCAACTAAGTTTTATACATTAATTTAATAGTATAAAAAAATTAGAAAATGAAAATTAGTAAATGAAAAAATTAGAAAATAGATGTGATAATGTTATTAAAAGTTTGAAGAGATCACAATTTATAAATTGTTACAATGCATTATTAAAAAAGTACAGTATCTACACTAGGTATAGTTGGTTTCACATTGATACTATCTCGAATGTGCTTGCTGGAAATAAAAGCAAAGCCTTAATTAAAGAATTTGTGATTGGATATTAAAGTTCTTTCTCGATATTAGAAGAATATTAATTAACGATATTAGAGGTCTATCATGTTATTGCTGAATTCTCCACTTTTTATCTATTTTTAATCTTTTTCAAGTCACGACTAAGGGTTGAAAATATTGTTTTTCTGCGACTTTTCTGAAATATCTATATCCTTACTTTGATGCTTACAGCATGAATATCTAACTTGGATATCGGTCTTATATTTGCTAAGATCGGAAATCCGTATCACAATTTTTATATTACCGTAAGCTGTTTAGATCATATTCCAGGGTTGATATGCTCCACTCGCGTCACTTTAATAAAATACAAAATAAAATATTTTATTAGTTTGAAATGAGTTTTGCCCTTTTTCATTTAATTTTGTGAACTACCATGATTATATTTTTTTTTTAATCTTCATAGATTTTGAATTGCCGGAAAATTGTGACTTAGAATCCCAGGACAATTAATGTCATAATTTTCTGTGTATTAATCAGAATATATTTTTCGGGACAGTTCTGAACTTCATAGCGGAATTATGAAGTTGAGAAGCTCAATAATAAACGAGCAGTTTATCGATTTTTAAATTGACAGGAACTATCCTGAAGCTGTAGACTTTTTATTTATTCGGGGCAACCCCATTACAAGAACCCCATAAATGACTTCCGTTTTATATTGGGAGAAAGTAAAAGAAAATTCCAAGAAAGTTCCATAAAGACCATCATAAATGCAGAGGAGATAAAAACAAGCAGTATCATATAATACTACAGCCAAAAATGAGGTAGAATTAGAAAAACATTGTGTTTCTGCAACTTTTACATCGCGATCTCCACAGTAAAACCTTTATATTGACGCTTTTTTCATAATGTATTTTTTGACTGTTCATTACATTTTAATTTTTATTTTTAAGTCAAGTCTTTTTCTTTTTTATCTTAGAGTATTTTAGATACAGGACATCTTTGACATCTTTGTTGAAGCGACATTCAGAAAGTTTGCTGAATACCCAGATGCACGCTACCGGCGAAATGTCTTCCGCTAGCTTGATTTCAGTATGTGATTGTTTGTGAGATCCAATTAACGGGTCGTTTCAAGGGAATTTACATTAGTGTTATTTGGATACTGCTAAAAGCCAGAGGCAACTCTGATTCCTTGATTCAACAAGTCTAACCCTTTAGAAATCGAGAAATTACTGGACTGATTGTTTCAATTTAACACACAATGCAGAACTAATTGCTACTTTCTAATTGGCAAGAATTCATTCTCTAAAATCTACTGCACTTGTTAAGAACTATTTCTTAATTTTATAGGAAATTATTTGTAATTACAAAGTTTATTGATGCTCCCAGTATCATAATTGCAAAAAATATCGTTAATATTTTTATTAACTCTTAATGTTATAGTCATTTGTTTTTTCTACATCAAGAAGTTCACGAAAGGACTTGAAGGAAAGTCTACTTACCTTCAAATGTTGTCTTTAAAATAGCATTTTTTTTCTGTTTTTTAAAGTCGAGAAGTCTTCACTAAAATATGCTGAATAGATACAATAAAAATTTATGTCATGAATGCCTATAATTAAATCCGTATTATTTATATTAGTTGCTTATTAGTTTTTATCACATCAAAACACTTGAAATTAGTGGATTATCTGCATAATTAATTCTCATTCGTAGGCTTCGTTATTTCAGTTCTAAAGATGTTTTTGAGAATTTTTATACTTTCCCAACAAGAACTCTTAAAAAAAAGTAAAATATGAAATTTAGATCGTCTTTTGTCCATCAATATACATGGCAAGTGGGAAGAAGATGCCTCACTTTCTTAGTAAGGGAGTCAAAAGTAAATATTTTAGACCTTCAGTCTGGAATACTTTAACATAATCCTTGAATCCTATTTAGTAGAACAAGGCAGGAATTATTTCACACGACGCAGATAAAGTAATAGAGGACTTTCTTCCCTTTAACCCTTTCTTTTATCGTATGTCATTAAACAGCAGGAGATGAATGCGATGGTATGACTGCCAAAGTTGCCAATACTTTAGAATTATTCAGGCTGGAACTGGTGAACTACCTTTACACCCGCAGAAAAGGACGAAATACAGAAAAAAGTTACATCCATGCCGACTAAGAGACTTGAACCGAGGTTCCGATACCTCTCCCTCGTGAAAGGCTGTCGATTTGACCACAAAGCTATGCCGTACGGGTCTTTCAATCTTTGTTTTTAACGTATTTTGTAAATACGATAAGAGTAATGTATTGGATTTTGTTATTCACGTGATTTTTCGAATGAAATGATTTCGGAAAACCAACTACATCGCACCCTATTTTCTTTACAGAAATCTTTGTTTAACTCAAATATTTTTTTAATTCAAAAAATATAATAAACAAGTCAATTCGCAGTTTTGTAAGAAATAAAAAAATAGAGCTACCCTGTATAATTTGTAATCTATGAAACGCTTGTGTTGTTTAAAGTGGCACTATTATTGACTGGCGGGCAAAACTGTTGTATTCAAGTAGTTGTAATCCAAGATCAAGCACAATTTGAAGCAGTGGCTTGCGGTGACAATTGTGAGAGGGACAAGCTGTAAGGGGACTCATGGACCTATTTAACAAATCTACACACACAAAATATAAAAATGTTAAAAATGTTAAAGACTAAGCTATTCTTTCTAACAAGAATGGAGATATGAAAATTTTTACTACAGAAGGCCGGAGCGTGTGAAAATGTTTAAGTGGTCAAAGGAACAGGAGTCTCGGAACTAATCATGTTGGGCAGCCGATTGTTGTTACGGCTGAGGGTGGGGGATAGAATGCCGGCTGGCCGAGTCCAACTGTACAGGCACTGAGGGGAAGAGAACACCTAAAGGGCTAGCCGGTCCTACTAGTCCTGCTAGTCTATTGACTGCACGCCACTGATATGAAGCGATACTCACATGAGCTCATAAAGATTTTCCAGGCCCCATTTTTCATCATTCGGGCAATTCCCAGTAAATACCCAATTTGAACCGGAAGTGGCCAGTAAAAGTGGAAGTGGCCTGAACAGGAAGTTGGATTTTTTCCCCAAATCTGTAGACTATGAGGAATCCAACGAATCACTGCGAATCATGGTGGGACTCCCGGTTGGGCTGTGGAGGACTTTGGATATGGGAATCCTAATAGCTTCTCCTTAAGGGATTGTTAAAATGAATGAAAACCTTTAAAAACTGAATGAAAAATCCATTAAAAACTTACGTGACAGCTATTATATAAAGCGCTGATAAGCAGATAAATAGGGGATATTGACAAAGAAGACACAAGAAAAATACTGTGATTGGTGAATTCGAATTAGTGAATAGCATTTTATTAGGCTTTCATGAAAAAAACGCAATAAATTTTCAGTGTTTGAACTGAAGAGCAAAAAATCAAAGAACATTCTGCAGCTTTTATTGCAAATGAAGAAAAAGTGGAAGGAATTTGCTTTCTGAAAATGTGATCTGCGATTTTTTCAAACTTTAATCAGCACTGCCGAAAAAAATATTCGTAATGAACTCAAGACTTCAAAAGAACGAAATTGAAATTCAGTACTAAGCTGCTCGGAACAATTCTTCGATTGAATGAAGTCCGTCTCCGATTAAATGAAATTCATGAAAAAGAATTTGAAGAAGGAAGACTTAAAATATAGGCTATTATAAAGAACTACTGAATGCTTAACGCGCTGCGACCTCTTAATTTCCTGAAAAGCTATCAATAGCCCAAATTCTTTTACTGGTAGATATTCAGAAACACTTGTTTGGGCTTTTGGCTATCTTTTGATATTCTGTTAGGATATTGTAAGAGTTTTCTTACATATTGAGAAAAGAGGCCAAGAAATTACTGAAAAATAAGTATTTATTGAATAATTTGAATGAATAAATAATTAGAAAAATAGTAGAATGAAACTGTAAATATAAAAAAGCATGATTGACCTGCAGTAATGTATGAAAATATATTATGTAGATTTTATGAAAACCTAATCTATTGTAGGAAAATAAAATTTATAATTTATAATTCACTTCCAAGAAAACTACTAATTAATGACAATGAATTAAATAACCTAATGAAAACTGAATTAATGACATTGGTGGACTAATGAAGGAATTAAAGAAATATTTAAAATGTTATATATCAACGATAAAAAAAAAAATCATCATGACCTAGAGGGAAAAAAAAGCGATAAGCGCACATTACACTGAATAACTCAATTGATATTTGCGATATATTTAACGTGCAAAAATTCTTTTGTATCCTATATTATGTGAGACTTCCGAGACAAACCATCTTCTACTGTTTTATTGAAGAAAGTCGGGGGATAAGTCGCTCAGTTTAAGAAATAAACCAACTAATAATTGAAGAGCAAGTTTTAATCGGCTGTATGTATAAACGTCTATGGAAAAATGTTTTGATAATAATGTTTCTAATGCTTGTAATAATTTTTTAATACTGTTAATAGTCCTTCCTGAAAAGAAAAGTAACTGTTAAATAAGGATAGATTCTCAAAGTAGTTGAAATCATCATATCCGTTCGTTCATCTACGATAGATAACTTATAAGCGAAGTATCTGTGACCTGTCCAGAAATTCAGTATCCAAAACACTTTTATGTACTAATTTTGGGTATAGTGAGTACAGTGATCTTCTGATAAGGCTAAGGGCTGGAGGACCCGTGTTCAATTCTCAGCACAGGGCGGAAAATTTTACCTTAGTGTTTCTCTTTCAGAGGAGTCCTAGGGTTCACGCATCCCTAAAATGGGATCGGATTTCGTTCACGGGAGTTAAATCGCGGCGAGTGT
The DNA here is from genome assembly GCA_023159025.1 of Thereuonema tuberculata. NCBI lineage: Eukaryota > Metazoa > Arthropoda > Chilopoda > Scutigeromorpha > Scutigeridae > Thereuonema > Thereuonema tuberculata. The sequence goes on from JAFIDM010002131.1 coordinate 36,204,198, forward strand.
CGGTGTGCGCATCCCTACTCAAATTAAGGCCGGAAGCCTTACCTTTTGATTTACCCTTGGGTCTGTATTGCCATAACTTTTTACTTTAGTTATTTATTTAGTTTTTTATTTTATTTTTGAGACTCCTGGCGTTGTCATTTTACTGTACAGTAGAACCTCATTATAACGGACCCTATTATAACGGACGTCGCTTATAACGGACAGTTTTTAAAAAAATTGGCAGCCTACAATTAAGGTGAGCAAAGTGGAAGACCATTTAAATTTTGTTATTCAATATGTTGAACAATCGGCAAATGAAAATGTGTTTGCCTATTATGAATATCTCCGCCAGTTATTAACTGAAGAAATAAGCAGCAAACAAACCCAGCAGAAAACTAATTATTTTTTCAAACCAATAAATGTACGCAATCAACATGAACCAGGACCTTCTTGTTCTAAAGAGTAATTCAGTGTATATGTACACATCTTTTTCAAATCAACCTACTATGTTGAAGGCTGTTTTTTATTTGATGTATAATAAACACTTTTTATAGCTATCTATTGTACTTTCATTGATATAAACCCTGCTGCATTATACCGCAATAAGAATTATTTGTTATAAACCGGACTTTCATTAAAACGGACAACCTTCAGCCCCTATTAGTCCGTTATAATGAGGTTCTACTGTATTTTGAAATCTTTCGCTCAAATGATAATTAAGTATCCTATTTGTTCTTTGCTGACAGTTTCACTTGAGATCCTACTGCTGGATAATTTTATTAAATAAACATTTTAAAACTTGAGGCAGCGTAGTGAATTTAATAATAATTACTTTAAAATTTAGTAAAATAAGCTATAACTTTGACATTTTAAACTTCTTTTAGCGAATTCTTTTCAAGAGATTTCAAAGAGACCTTTCTAAATACTGTGATAATCCATCGTCACTTTATCGTTCATTTATATTTCGATGTATTTATTTCGGTCTCTACATTTCTTTTCCCGAAATTCTAATGTCTTTCTGAGTTCTACATATCTTGCTGCACTTTTCCTTTTATAGTATCCTTTCTTGTAAATAAAAGAAATTTAGTTAAAATTTTTAAAAACTTTAGCTTTAACTTGCATTTTGAATTTGGCCTGTTCGATTTCCTTTTGTCGTTGAAATAAAAATCAAGCAGTTTTCTTCTTTTGACCAGTGGCGATTTCAAGGTTTGCGCAGAAATTGCAATTTGTAGCAATTTGTAGAAAAAGACCATCAAACTTCATTCGCCTCAGTTCAATTTGATAAAAAAAATAAGCCTGAATTGTTGGACAAGGCCAGGTGCTTCCCTTATCAGAAATAAGGACCTTATTCCAAGAAAATGAAACAAAATGACTATTTTAGAACGTATTGGAGTCATAAAAATAAGGATCTAAGAAGCAAAAAAAAATCATAATTCCTTGCTCTTAACGTATCATCACCTTAATATTATTAGCTCAACTTTTCTCAAAGTTACATAACTCAGTTATCTGAAACTAGAATGGTTGAGATGATGATTATGTACATAAATATAAAAAAAATCTGATTCACGGATAAGATTTTGGCTATGAACCACCAATTTGAAATTAGTAACTAAAACTTCCTTAAAAGAAAACGGTCTTATGAATAAGCTCTATCTTGGCGATATTCGTAGTGTACCACACCAAAGGTAATGTAGAAATCTCAGGAATCTACACTGGTCCGAATGAAGATAAAAGCGGAACTAACTCCAATTTTCTCAGATTTGTTGTATCCGTCTGAAATTTTGTAGCTAGATACTTAAATAGCCACTTCTTTCTTTTTCAAAATCTAAGATCAGTAGCTCGAAATACCTATTTTCTACAACCATGTAAACATGATCATTGAATCAGGAAAAGTTCAGTACGTTAAGTGTATAATTAGTACCTCTAATTTCTTTAGCGTTGATGATACACAATTTTTGTTTAATATTAGTGTAATAAACACTAGAAACTTAATTAGTTATAAAGTCATTATTCAAAATATTTGTAAGCAAAATAGTATTCAATTTACTAAGTTATGAATCATCATTTCCTGTGGTGTTAATCGGTAGAACATGAGTAAAATTTAACTTTACTGTGACCTAAAAAAAAATTCCCCCCGAATTTCCGCTTTCAAAAAATATCCAGAATTTTTCTTGAAGTGACTATAAAAACATATCAAAAATATACATGCTAGTTTATGCTAGTGTGGGGAATATTTTTTTTTGGAATCTCGGCAGGAATGTATTACAAAACATCGAACTTCATACGGCTGGAGATCCTTAATAATAATAATAATAATAAAATCATCGTTCCAATCAGGAACATAGGTCGTCTACAAATCGTTTCCAACCAGCACGGTCTTTAGCAAGCAATCGAAGTTCATTCCAACTTTTATTGCCAGTCTCCTTAATTATAGTCCGTTGCCAGGAGGTGCGAGGTCTTCCTCTTATCCTACTACCCTGTGGGTTCCACTGTAGGGCTACTTTACAAGGTTCACAATCAGCTTTACCGAGTGTATGTCCAATCCCAACCAAATTTTCGTTTTCTAATTTCTTTAATAATATCTGTCTGACCAGTAAGGTTCCATAACTCTGTATTAGCGATAACTCTAAGCCACCAGATTTTCATGATGTTTCGTAAACATCTATTTACAAAAGACTGGGGTTTTCTCTGGAGTTCGCGGGTAAAACCCCAGGTTTGGCAACCATATAATAAAACAGGTTTAACATATACATTGAACAACCTTACTTTGATATTTTTGTTAATATAGTTGGCTTGCCATATCCTTCTTAATCTAGTAAAAGTAGCTCTGGCCTTTTGAATCCTAATTTCAATATCCTTGTAAGTTCCTCCGTTTTCAGACACATTACAGCCGAGATATGTGAAGCTATTCACCCTCTTAATAGTTTTGTTTTCTACAATAATAGGACATTGTGATTTTGCATTGATTCTCATCTCTTCAGTTAACTTACTATTATTTTTGGAGAATAATAATTTTTTTTCATCGAAATTAATACTTTCTATGCTTTTTAAGATTGTCCTAGAGGTCGTCACATATTTTTCAAATTTTAATTTTTTACAATTTTTTTCTTATTCTTCTTTCTCAATGAGCCGTTCTCTCTTCACTAATATTTATATTTATTCAACATTGTGTAATGACAATGATAAATTTAAATGTCTGTAACTCCCTTACTAACACATCATCTGCTCAGACCTGCTATGTTTGCAAAACAACACCCGTCCAAATGAATGACGTAGACAGAATACTAGAAAGACAGGGCAACGAAGAATTCTTTATATTTCGATTATCAACTCTCCATGCCTCGATTCGATCGTTCGAATGTCTTCCACGTATATCCTATAGGCTGGTCATTAAAAAATGGCAGGTGCGAGAGGAAAAGAAATCCATTGTTGAAGCACGAAAGAAGAAAATACAAGAAAAGCTTAGAAATGAAATGGGGTTGTTAGTGGATTTTCCGAAAATCGGCCAAGTGGAAGATCAAACGACGGGATTTTTTTTTCAAAATCCATCTAAATCCGCTTCCATTAAAGATGTATATGTCTTAATAGACAAGAAGACGTAATTGGAAGATTCAGCATAGACCTGTCTGCATTATCTTGTGGATAGAAATTGAACTATGAGGCTTTCGATGAATAAGCAGTGCAAACAGCTAGATTGTTTGTGGCAAAATATCCATGTATCACATGCCTGCATCAGTTCACAAGATTTTGCTTCATGGATCAACAATAAAAAGATCTTCATTGTTATCCATTGGACAACTATCCGAAGAAGCTTAGGATTCCCGAAAGAAAGATTTGAAAAAATTCCGAGAGTTTCCAAGTAGAATGAGATCGAGGATTTCTACGAATGAAGATTTATTAAATAGGTTCCTAGTTTCATCGGATCGATTAATATCATCTTTAAGGAAGTTACCAAAGAGAAAAATATCAAGTCATAGTTCAGAAGTTATTGGACTGTAAAAGGAACCAGACGTTAAGCTGAAAGAACAATCACCTGCATCTGTAATGGAGGAAGGGGGCATCGGAAAGGATACAGATATAAGTGATTCAACTATTTGTAAATTATTTATAAACAATATAATTTAAATGTCAATATCTAGAAAAATAATTCAATCATTTATATATTCTAATTTTTTTTATAAGGAATATTAACATACTTTGACATAGTAAGTAAATAAATAAATAAGTATTTAATCAAATAGAAATTGCAAATGATATTGTAAGTGATACTACATAAAATGGTTTCATTTCATAACGATATTTTATCATAAGGCTTAACTTTTTATTTCAATCAAAATCTGTGAAAATATTTTTAATAATAATCTTTTTGCATTTCTAAAAAAGTAACGTAGTTATTATTCAAGTTATTACAATAGAAAATATGCAATAAGTCTTTTTTTTTTACTTTTTGGCTTCTTTATACTAATTATAAAATTTTAATATTTCAAAATAACTTTTACAAGTAAATATATAAATCTGTCTGGGGGTTACGATTTTATGTTTGATCTTTGATTGAATTTTTTGTTGATTTTTTATCACAAGGTTGTAGCTTTGTAGTCAATATAACTATATATTTTATAAAATATCCTATTAATGATATCAATTATTATTGTTCTATTAATAATATCACCATATTAATATTATTCAGACGCACCTAACAATTAGTTTCGTTTCAACATGAATTCCGACCACTGTGGAATCCTAGGACATTGCTTAGAATAGGAATTAAAAGGAAAATGCTTAACTGATCTTGAATGTAAGCTATAGCAAGGGATCAAACTTTGAACGTAAGTTTTTATAATTTTATTATAACATAACATAACATTAAGGTGCCTCGGATCTCTAAAGCCACGACTTTCAAAATGTCTTAGGTACATTCCAAATTTTCGGCAAAGAATGATAGATAGAACAAATGAACAATCGCCTTTTCCATTTTCTGTAATCCCTTTCTTTACATCAATTTGGAACAAATTCTACAGTTACCTTTCTTACTTGCTTTTAAATAAAGCAGTAAGTTAATTAACACTTTAGCATGCAGTATTAAAGTCTTCATCGAGATTGGGCTATGAAACACATATTTAACAGAGCATTTAATAAAATTAAATTAATTAATGAAATTAAATTAAGGTTTAAATCAAGTCTTATTAACCTGAGGACGAAGTACGAAACATGAACTTCGAAACATAGTTATTAGTAGTTATGTGAAATTGTTAAATATTTGTGTTATTGTTAATGTTTTGTAGTATGTGCTACATGGACCAATCTGGATTAACATTATTATAATGGTTACTTCTATAATTGAAATACATTTAATTTTGGTATTTTGAAATTTTAGCCAATGTTTAAAACTAATTAATTTCGATTCCCAAATTTTCATTTAAGAGAATTTCTAATACATATAAATTGTTAATTTTACAGGTGATTCTGATAGGTAAATTTTGGTGAGATTCCTGTGATAATTTTAGAGTTGCCTTTCTAACGGAAATTGAAGTGAAATTTATGTTTTTGTTTTTTTTTGTGCCTAATCAAAAATTGAAGAATGGGAATTGATCATTTTCTCTCTTTTCTTCTTGAAATCAAACACTATTGTCAAGGGACATATATATAAAAAAAAGTATTAAAAAAAATGAGAAAGTTAGAAAAGAAACTGACCGTCAAAAACTTAGGTCAAAGTGATGTTGATAGGCTTGATCTCGCTGAGATTTTTTTTATATCAAGGAATGTATCGTTCATAAAAATGTCCCAATGGACTTTCATAGACGTAAACAGACTTTTTAGATTTTTTTTCTGAAGTTACCATCAGGTTTCCAGACGTGTCGTTCTCGAAATTGAAAAGCATCAACCTTATTCACTAAGTCAAAAGGAAAAATGTTTGAGTCTGCCGTTTCGTAGAACAAGAAAAGGATGAATCAATAACATATTAGAAATCTATAGAGAACTTTTATATGATAAAAAAAATCAACACCAACAGCATGAATTTAATAAAATCAGCAGTAAATACAAAGAGCAAACGAAAATTACTTTTTCTTCAATTGTTTGCTTTCACGCCTTCAGCCATCATCGAGGGAATCTGGGACAGCTGTTTCGTCCTTATATTAGGACTCATCAGTCAGATTTACACTCGATGATCATCAAGCTCAGAACGCATGAAAGCCTAGGATCCTTCTCCCGCTCTTGGAAGTGGGACCCCGCACAGCAAATAACAATAGAAAAATCGTTGTGACCAGTACAGCGTAATAACCCTAGCCCGCTAAGCGCTGAGCACAAAAGGCATTTAATAAAAAGATAAGCCAAACGCATTTGCGAAAAATTAATACGTAAGAACGTTTAACGTGCATTGCATCGTTTTTCCGTTTTTCATATTACATTTAATGCACGTTAAACCTTCTTACATATTACCGCTTTTGTTTTACTTATATTACTTATAAATCTCATTAATTTTTAGGTTATTTTCCATTAGAATAGTGAGACTCATCTAAATAGTCATTCAATGTGTGTATGGTGCGTCTCCTCTTTTAATAACTTTTGAATCGCTTGATGGATCTTCATGGAACTTAGTATGCCTATTGAAAGAGTAAGGACGATCTAACATTTATATTTGAAATCTTTTCCAAAAATGGGTCGTTCTCAAGAAATTAGCATAAGAAAACGACGAAAATTCTCACAGATAAGCATAGGGATCTTAATTATGAATTTGTATCATATTGCTGTTATGGTCTTAAACAATAAGAATTAATACTTTAAGTAATCCTTTCCACGTGGTTTGCTAAGATTAAAAGTAATCCTATTTAGACAATTTAAAGATGTAATTTATTTTTATTCTAAAAATTAAAAAAATTATTCATATTCAATAGATATTGTAATACATAAAATTAACGTGCATGCAACATCATAATAAAGAAAAATAACAATAAAACGCACAAAACTAAGAGTTCACTGATCTGTTTTTGGAAATTGTGATACTGAAAACCCAAGATGGACCATTTCTGGTTTCCTGACCTTCGTTAGTTGGGTCTGTCCAGTATCTTAACATGTCGGTGAACTCTAGAAACATAAATAGAACAAAAGTAAACATCAAAACGGCCCTCCAAGTAAAAAAAAAAAAAAAAAGAATTTTGTACTTGGAGGGCCGTTTTGATGTTTACTTTTGTTCTATTTATGTTTCTTGAGTTCACTGAGATGTTAAGATACTGGACAGATCCAACCGACGAAGGTCAGGAAACCAGAAATGGTCCATCTTGGGTTTCCAATATCACAATTTCCAAAAACAGATCAGTGAACTCTTAGTTTTGTGCGTTTTATTATTATTTTTCTTTAAT
>JAFIDM010002131.1:36212960-36244897 GCA_023159025.1 Thereuonema tuberculata
TTTTTTTTTAGTTATGTGCGTTCTTTGTTTTATTTTACTGTAAAAATATACTAACGCACGTTAAATCTTTTGTCTAATTATTATCTTGTTGAGAGTATTATTTACGAAACTTTATAACAGGAATTTTATACAATAACTAAAACTTCTAATGCTATCTTTCTCAATTTTACTGGAAAGATGAATTTACTGTAATGAATTTATTCCTCTTTAACAAAAAGGTTTATATTTTAATTATACCAATTTTAATCATTATAAATAAATCCGTAATTCTTTAACTTCCATAGAACAAGGTAAAATTATCTTTAACAACTATTTATTGTTAAAACAGATCCAGTTACGTTGGATTGATACAATACGAGACTCGTAAACTTTTAATTTGATTGAGAAATAAAAATATATGTGATTAAAGATATAAAAAGGAGAACAGTCAGGTACTTTGAAACTTGATATTATTATATATCGCTTCCCTATATTTTACTGAATAGCATTAATCCATCGATTGTAATATGTTTGCAAATAATTTACTTTTCTAATCCAGGTCCACAAATAGAAGTAAATCTGGGGCAATCAAAGGACAAAAAGTCCAATTACACTCAAGAAGAGAGGAGCTTGGTATGTAGTTCAGATAGTTTGTAAAGAAAAAAGTAAATCCCAAAGATATTATTACGTTAAGAAGAATAACGCATGTTCTGCATTAAACTCCTTACTTAAGAATTTATTCTTTTTGTGGCATTAATTTTTCAAGGATTTGTAGAGAAAATTGTGTATGAGTCTGTTTTCAGAAAGGATATTCTTCCCTAAGGACATCTCCAGCGGGTTAGTGATGCATATGAGATGATAACTGAGAAAATGCAGCAAAAGGTCACAAAGTAAACCTAAACATTATGATAAACAGAATTGTGGGATACTTAATACTCTTGCTTAGAGAACATTTAAGTATATAGCAAAATTTAGTGTTTAATTCATCTTGGTTATAAAATAAAAAAATAATTTATATACATTCTAAAGAAACAAATTTAAGTTTAAAAAGTCAAGTTTAATTCTATTTAAATTTTATATACACTGTCCGTCTACTTTATTAGGTACATCTACCTAGTAGCTTGTTGGGCCTCCTTTAGCCCTCAAAACAGCCTGAATGGATTACAAGGCATGGATTACTCTAGATGCTGAAAACTTTGTTGAGTTATTGTGTACCATGCAGACATGAGTGTGTCATGCAGTTCCTGAAGAATGATGGAGGTGTAGGCCTGGAACGAACAGCCCGTTCCAGCCCATACCACAAATTTTCGATCGGGCTTAGATCCGGGGACGAGAGGGCCATTGCAGCAAGGAGAAGTCATTGTCATGTTCCTCAAACAATCCCGTAGTGATGCGGGCTTTGTGCACCGGCGCATTATCCTGCTGGAAGAAGCCATCTGCGTGAGGATAAACTATTAATATGCACGGTTGCATTTGATCAGCTAGGATGTTAAGATACGCTCTAGCATCCTGACGTGCCTCCAGAGGTATCAATGGATCCAAAGTGGTCCAGGAAAACATTCCTCACACCATGACACTGCCACCACCGGCGTGAAGAGTTTTTATGAGACACGACGGGTCCAGATATTCATGCGCACAGCACCCACTTTGTTAGTCCCTAATAAAGTGGTCGGACAGTATATATAAAATAAGTTGCGAACAAAATTAAAAATTAATACACAATAACCTGAAAACTTAAGTTACAACAAAGTTAGAAGTAAGATTTTTGACTTTGAATAAATTTCAAGAAACTTCATGAGCTTGAATATTAATAGTTACCCGAATTTATATAAATGAAAAGGCTTCATTGTTAGTTTATCTTTTAAAAAAAATCAGAAATTTAATTTTAAAATCACCAACATAATCAAACAGTTAATCATGAAGATCATTGGGGAATTTTTACGTGTACTAAAGTAATTTAATGACATATGTGGAGCCGTACACCTGTACAAGATAAACAAGAATTTAATTACAAAAATTAGATACAACAGTTTCGCCAAACGAGAGCTGGCTTTCTCAAGTAACATTTATAGCTTGAAACAGTCAATTTAAAGATACTAAAAAAAGAAGTTGTGCCTTCTGGGAAATTTTTTGAGATGCATGTTGGGTAGGCTTCGGACGACCTCGCTGCTCCCAGTGTGGAAAACAAGAACTTTCAAGGAAGCCCCGTAGAAATGTGACGTCAGTCTGCAACTGTCTTGAGCGTCAGTTCGAGTTGTTGCCACGGCAACCAAGAAACTTTTAAACGTAGTGGACCTATTAACATGAAACTATTGTTTTTGGATTAATAAAAATTCGTTCACAATAAAAATAATGAAATATTAAGATAAACTAAAATAAGCAGATGGGCAAATTGATTTTACATTACTGAGGTGATTTAAATGATAAACATATTTAAAAAATTTTGAAAATAAAAAATTAAAAACTTTTTTTTTTTTAATCTAAAATTAATCTTTAAAGGCCTTAAAAAACTTGAAAATCTTTAAGAAACGAAGACTCCTAAGAGGGCAGTAAACTATATAGTTAAGTGTTCTTTTTATTTACTTTCTTATTTTTATGTTTCTTTTTGGAAAGTCCATAACCACGCATGGATGGTACTGATAAAGATGAATTGTAAGAGTTCGGCAAAGTCAATATAAATTAGGTTTTCAAGCACTTTCTGTGGAATTCAGCAGGGGATCTCGCTAGGATGCGTCCATTGCTGAAATCTATGCCACGGGACATCCTTCTTGCGTGCTTGTATGTAAGGTACTGTTCATTCCTGAATTATAGGCTCTACGGTGGTCCCCCAGCCTCTCGGATAGATCCCTCTGGGTCTGCCCCACATAAAGACAGGGGTGGTTTATACATTGAAGCGCATAAACCACTCCAGCGTTGCAAACATCCTGTTGGCATTATTCTTGAAGCATGCTATTATAGTTGATTTGGCCGCAGAAGTTATACAAATGTTATGAAGTCGATAAATCTTACGAAGCTGAGGGAAGATATGAGGATGGTAAGTGATGGAGACAAATTCCAGACGTGGTTCGGGATGTGTTGCCGCTGATGAGTTGTTGTAATGAGCACTTATAACCCTTTTAAAATATTTATCAATAAAATCACATGGGTAATCATTGTTGAGAAGTATTTGTTTAGCTTTAGCCAACTCAAGATCAAATGCTTCTAAAGAACTTGATAATTTGAAGCTCCTATGCAGTAACATGGTGATGATATTAATTTTAAACGATAAAGGCACTTGGAAGTTGAAGTTGAGAGTAATGCCAGCATTGGTGGGTTTACGGTAAACAGAAGTATGGAAGCCGTTTTCATGGCGTTTTATGTAAACATCCAAATACGGAATGCCTCCGTTTCTTTCCCTTTCAATTTCGAATTGGATATCTTGGCATATCTGATTAAATACATCCACGATGCCGTGGAGAAGGGAGGAATCTGCGTAAAGAAGAATGTCATCAACCTAACGTATGAGAAGTGGAATGTTAACCTGCCCTATATCCAAGAGTTCTAATGCTTTATCTTCGATATAAGACATTATCCATTCCGCCGGGAGTGCAGATGCAGCTAAGCCCATAAAAAGTCCTTCACTTTGCTTGTAGCATTTATCCTGAAAAGAGAAAATTGTATATCACATAATGCTGTGATTAGAGGTTTTAATTTTCGAAATGTAACCTGTTGCATAAAATGAGAACTGTTTTCATTTATTATATGTTCCAAAGCTTCAAACACTAATTCCTTATTTATAGATGTAAATAGAGCAATAGCGTCCATGGAGCAAAATTCATAATTACCTAAGAATTGTAATTTCTTGATTCTATCACACACTTTGACACTATTCTGAACACTATAAATTGGTCTTACGTTTAAATTTTTCATTTTCTTATAAATATGCTTAGAAAGTAATTCAATCGCCGAATTTTTACAATTAATAATCGGCCGAATGGGATATTTCCGTTATCATGTTGCTCTTTGTGTAATTTAGGAAATCCTTTCAACGCTGGAACCTTTAATGAGGCGTCTTTTAACTTTTCTGCAAAATCCGCTGAAATGTGTCAGCCTTCGAATAACCCACGGATAATTCTTCTATTAGCATTCAAGATAATTTTTTGATTGGAAGTTTGAAATATTATGCCTTTCGTATTTGTTAGAAAATAGTCCACCATTCCTTTATATTGGTAGATGTAGAGAATAACAGGCCTATTTCCCTTATCTGACATGGTTACCACTATATCTTTGTTAAGTCTCAGTTTTCGTAGCTCTTCAATTTCAAGAGGAGAAATCGTGGGGGTGGTAGATTTTTGCGCTCCGCTCCTTATGGCGTTGCCTACTTGGGCTCTTAAATTGTTGGCTTTATCCGTCTTCAAAGCTCCAAAATAATATCATCATCATGTTATTGCATAGGAGCTTCAAATTATCAAGTTCTTTAGAAGCATTCGATCTTGAGTTGGCTAAAGCTAAACAAATACTTCTCAACAATGATTACCCATGTGATTTTATTGATAAATATTTTAAAAGGGTTATAAGTGCTCATTACAACAACTCATCAGCGGCAACACATCCCGAACCACGTCTGGAATTTGTCTCCATCACTTACCATCCTCATATCTTCCCTCAGCTTCGTAAGATTTATCGACTTCATAACATTTGTATAACTTCTGCGGCCAAATCAACTATAATAGCATGCTTCAAGAATAATGCCAACAGTATGTTTGCAACACTGGAGTGGTTTATGCGCTTCAATGTATAAACCACCCCTGTCTTTATATGGGGCAGACCCAGAGGGATCTATCCGAGAGGCTAGGGGACCACCGTAGAGCCTATAATTCCAGGAATGAACAGTACCTTACATACAACCACGCAGGAAGGATGTCCCATGGCATAGATTTCAGCAATGGACGCATCCTAGCGAGATCCCCTGCTGAATTCCACAGAAAGTGCTTGAAAACCTAATTTATATTGACTTTGCCGAACTCTTACAATTCATCTTTATCAGTACCATCCATGCGTGGTTATGGACTTTCCAAAAAGAAACATAAAAATAAGAAAGTAAATAAAAAGAACACTTAACTATATAGTTTACTGCCCTCTTAGGAGTCTTTGTTTCTTAAAGATTTTTAAGTTTTTTAAGGCCTTTAAAGATTAATTTTAAATTTTTTAAAAAAAAGAAAGTTTTTAATTTTTCATTTTCAAAATTTTTAAAATATGTTTATCATTTAAATCACCTCAGTAATATATAAATCAATTTACCCATCTGCTTATTTTAGTTTATCTTAATATTTCATTATTTTTATTGTGAACGAATTTTTATTAATCCAAAAACAATAGTTTCATGTTAATAGGTCCACTACGTTTAAAAGTTTCCTGGTTGTCGTGGCAACAACTCGAACTGACGCTGAAGACAGTTGCAGACTGACGTCACACTTCTACGGGGCTTCCTTGAAAGTTCTTGTTTTCCACACTGGGAGCAGCGAGGTCGTCCGAAGCCTACCCAACATGCATCTCAAAAAATTTCCCAGAAGGCACAACTTCTTTTTTTAGTATCTTTAAATTGACTGTTTCAAGCTGTAAATGTTACTTGAGAAAGCCAGCTCTCGTTTGGCGAAACTGTTGTATCTAATTTTTGCAATTAAATTCTTGTTTATCTTGTACAGGTGTACGGCTCCACCATACGTCACTAAGTTAATCATGAAATCCATGATAAATGGACCTTCAACACCAATATGCAGCTCTGGAAGGTTTCCAACAATTCTGAAGGTAACATCTTTGGAAGAGGGATGAAAACAGTAATTCGACATTCAAAAGCATCCCTTTTACTGACCGAACATTCGTTCTTTTTCATTAAGATGTTGTAGATAAGACGATCGCAGTGTGGTGGGACATTACTATGAATTCTTGCTGCACTATCTTTGCAAATAGAATAATATATTGCTGAACGATCTCATCTTTATAATGTTACGAATTCATCATATCAGACCGAAAGACAGATATTACTATTGATGGTTATGTCTGTGCATAGACCTCTCTTCTTTAGATGTGAAGTGATGGATTAATATCTTGCAACTTGCTCTTTCCAGATAAAAGCCTTCCTGAAATAGTATAGCAGACTGACTCATCTCTGAAGTCATTTCTGTTCTGAAAGTTACACGTTGATGATAAAATCCAAGGAAGTCCCTTTTTGAATCGCGACAAAGAGAGTAGTCTATCTCTAATGCATAATTCTGAGAAGGCGACTTAAAATTCTCATTCCTGTAGCTATCACTTTCAGTGGTTTGGGAATCGATCATTCCTTAATGATGGTTATGGCTTATTTGGTAACAATCATCTTAAGGTGACATTAGAAATTCTAACGATATGATGGATGGCCTCGAAACATTTTATGGACAGATGAAGCACCATCTGAATGGTGCAGTTACTACCAACAACTGCAGAATTAGGACAAAGGACAATTCACAGGTCTCTTCAGGAGATCCCGTGACATTCACCTGAAGTGTTTGGTATGGATTTATGGTACAATTTATTATTGGTCTTTTTTTTTTTGAAGAAATCCTTCGCACAGGTTAGACGAACCGTCAATGCCCAGCTCAACATTCCATTTGATTATCTACGTTATTCCAGCTCTCCGGTCCAGCAAGGATGCCATGAAACGACTGTGTTTATGCAGGATGGTGCGTATCCCTATAGTCCGTCCATGTCAAGCAGCTGATTCGAGTATATTTCAACAACAAATAGGTTATTAGTAGCCACTTCCCTACAGCGTGGCCTTCAAGTTCACCCTCATCGAATTATTAGCTCATCGAGCTATTCTTCATCGATTTTTGTCCCTCCATTTCAATCTATCAATATTGTAAATAATGAATAATAATCTACCGTCTTTTAAAAAAATCATCTATTTATTCAAAAACATAATAAATAACCTTTTTTTTATAATCAGTCATTTTCTTCATTGCAATAATAAGTAGCTATTGGATATCTTTGAATATGCTATTGGATATCTTTGAATATGCAATTGGATATCTTTGCATTAAATGTCACAATTTAAATAGTTTTATGTAGAAGGAATAGAAGCAGTGGCGTAGCAAGGGGGCGGGGGGGCGGTCCGCCCCGGAGGGGTTTATCATCAACCCGCCTTGGAGGGGCCCCACCAGCCAACCTAGGGGCCCACCTAAGGAAAATTTCCATTTTTTTCTATTTGGTTATTAAATAGGAAATTCCCTTTTTTTTTTTTGGTTGTTGCTTAATAATGGAACTCTCGCCCCGGGCCCCCCAAGGCGTTGCAACGCCACTGAATAGAAGACCAATAAAAATGACTTATTTACAAAAAAGAAGTCAATAAAAGTGAACTAGTAGGAAAACATAACATAAGTAAAGTTCAGCAGTAAAAATAGACTTTTTTGAAGATAACAACAAAAAGTGTATCACAAAGTGTAATGTCATCCTTGTTAATATCTTCACCATATTTCGTTACTTTCTTTCGTTACTTTCTTTGTTAATCTTTAACTAAAATAACGTATTATGTTTAACAAGATTATAAAATCTTTTTACCCTACAATGGTTTCCCAACAGAGATCCACTATCTAATGATTTATACTGATCACATTTTTTTCCTTAATTTTACATCAAAAGCAGTAATTAGAAAATCCTCAGAAACAAGAATTCCTTTGATACGAGTCATTGATATTCTTTCTCAAATGCTCTTTTGAGTAATAATATGGTAGTACTGCTTATTAACGTTTACTATTTTGCATTTGACATCTATTAACTTGAAATAAAACCTAGTGAAAAGTCTGGTATTAGTAGAATTTAACAATAACAACAAGATATTGCTGCTTTTTCTAAATATGAGAAAAAAATATTTTTCTGACTGCACCAAAATCTTTCACCTTTCTATGAGTAGTTGAATGTCCAAGGAAACAAAGTAATCTTGCATTCATTAAAAGATTTCCTACCAGAGGCACGTAGCCAGGGGGAGGGTCAGGGAGGTCCAAACACCCCCGTTCCTTCATGGAATAAAAAAAAAAGAAAAGACAGTGGAAATTCTCAAGTGTATATGTGTAATTGATGAAATTCAAAGAGCCTATTCTCGCCATACATTTTTAGTATTAAGATCATTTTACTATTAAAGTTTCATTTAAAGAAAGCAAAGTCATTTATAAAAATTTTAATGCAATGGACGCCCCCCCCCCTTAACAAAATCCTGACTATATGCCTGCATACCGAGTAAAAGATTTTGAGGGAATTATAAGATTTACTAAAAAAAACCCTGATACTAGAGATTATTGAGAGACTTTTTGGTTACATAAATATTCATCAATTAACTTCACTGATTTTGACTAAATTTTAATTCTAATCGTAAAAAGAAGATATTTATCAAACTTTCTTTCTTCAAAAACTGATTCATCTGTACATTAAAACCACAAAAGTCTAAGTTTGGTGAGATGTTGTGTAACATGTTTTGAGGTATATAAATTTAAATCATTAAATTTTTAAATTTAAAAATTTAGGAATTATTCTATCCTATATTAAATTATAAAATACAGAACTTCATTGCTCAAAACAATAATCGATTTCGAGATGCTAATTCACAAAACAATCTTAGATTTCATGATAATCAAAAAATGATAAAGAATAAATTTAGATTGTATTATAATAGTATTTATAATATTTATAATTTATAAGATAATAAATAGAATACGCAACAAAAAGTTTAAGTATTTCCGAAAATTTTGTTTTTTGTTTGGTCCAAATCCAAATCTTTTTCTAAGGTTTGCTTTAGTCTAAATTGTGAAATGTGTTATGTCAAGTTAAATTAATTTTCGTATTCCTTATTAAAAATTAGACTACCGTTTTTTTTTAAGTATAAAAATATGTTAGAATTCTGTTCATTTTACTCTTGCTGTAATTATTTCGTTTCTGGTCTTCAAGATAAACAAGAAAAACTCTGTTGTGGAAACAAGCTAAATTTGGCCACAAGTTTATTAGCGCTTCTACGAATTGGAAGAAGTGTGTGCGAATCATGGTAGTGGGTAAATTGGCACCAAGCAGGCGATGAAGATAGCTGTCGCTAAAAAACAGAAAGGAAATGAGAACCGGCAGGAGGCGGGAGCAAGGATACGTTTTTTCGATTATCAAGAGGAAGTCAGGTTCATTGTTCCACACTGCATGACACTTTTTCTACAGACTCACGTCGCAAATTCGGTTTAGTAAGTTGGATGACTTCTGTAGGTTCTTCTAATTTCGACTGAAGTCAGAATTAAGTTAGCATAAAGAGGAGAAGCGTAAAGTTTATACAGAAAAACAAAACAAATGGAAAATATTTAAATTGAAAACTTGGTATTTGGAATTGACTTACTTTTTCCGGATTTGATAAGAACTAAATTTAAATTTGGCATTTTTTGAAATATCACCATTTATTTAACTTAGGCTTTTCAATTAACAATTTAAATTAAAAATATAGTTGTTAAGTATTTAATATTCTTTATTGCTATTTACGAACAATTTAAAAATTTAAATGGGAAATTTTTGAAACTTTCTATTCAAGTATTAAGGAACTTATTTTTTGTTTAAATATGTGAAGAACTTTAATTTAAGAGATAATAAATTTTATATTGTAAATTAATTATGATTAACTCAGAATCTGCTTTCTTTAGAGCATGTATCATTTCTGTGAGTTAAAAACAATTTTATAATGTTATATACTAATGAAAGGTATTGCCTCAGATGTATTAGAAAAGTTTGTTTGTTTGATTGTGTTCTCATTGTATCTCATTTGTTTCCACGCTTAACATAAACACTAGTATATTTTTTTTTTTAGTAATTATAAATTATACACACAAAAAGTAGACCTAGTATTGTAATACTTATTTCTTAAAGTCAGCATGAATCATAAATGAACTTTTCAGTTATAATAGTCACAATAAAAAATTTAAAGACAATAATAGCTGTTAGTGGTATTTGAATAGAAATCCCAGTAACATCTAGAAATTCTCTTTATTGTCCTTAGTTCTGAAAGAAGGGTCTCGAGAGGATTTTGGTTTTCTGAATTTTTCTAGAATTCTGATGGACGGGCTTTTCAATTGCAGATAAATTGTCGATGTCTGGGAAATCATACTGCTAACAATTTTATTTGAATTAACCTGATAAAGATAAGTCGTAATGCAGTTTTAACTAAATGTAGATCATTGTACTTATATGTCCCTTAAATTTATGTATTGCAATTTAATAAATAGATCGAACAGTAACATCATTGCTGAGTTGACTATACATATGAAAACAGATAGAATATCTTTCTTATAACTAGTAAAAAAAACTAATTACAAAAAAAGCAATAAAAAAGTTGTTAAAAATTATTATAAGGTGCTATTGTAGTCTAACATATAAGTTTTCTTGATTATTTAAACAAAATCTAAATTAATCTTAAGTCTCTTCTATAGTTATGCAAATCTGAAGACAAGGTGATAATTAAAACAAATGAAATGATTTCTTTAAGTTTTCTTGAATTTCCCTACGGTTAAGTAATAAAGCAATAGAAGTTGACTTCTAATATCAGTGAGCTTTAGCATTTTTTTAAATTGTTAAAACAAAACAAAAGAAAAACAAAATAAAAAGTTTTTCTATTACTTAATTCTGAATTATCCATTACTTAACGTTATATCAAAGCTTTAGACTTTAAAACCTTGCAAAAGTAGAAAATAACTACAATACAAAAATTATATTTAACGTTTATTATAAATAAACGTATTAATTGCACAAAAATTATTCAATATCATTTGCTACGTTATTTTTAATGTAATAAACGCAGTACTTGTTTTATTACTTTTAAGATTTAATATTAGTAGTAAGCTAATATTATAACATTTAATTAGTTTTTAATAAAACTAATAGTAAACATTATTAGTTTTCTAATAATGTTTATTAATATTATAGTATTTAATTTCTTTCTTTACTTTTTTTGGAGAAAAATTACTAAAACATTACTTTCTTTATTGCTTGATAAAATATTGGCCTGATAAATATTATTTCGGTAATATTTTTTAAATAAGCTGCAACAGAGGCCCCGCGACATACATGCCCCTATAAGGCATCAGCCTCTTATCTCTGAGTATCTGGGTTCGGTAATCACGTGTGTTTCGAGGCTCACAATCCGCCCTGGGCACATTTTCTCGGGGTAATCCTTTTTCAACTGCATTGTTCTCTCCATTCTTTCTTCATCATTCTCTTCCTTCCATAGAGCAATAGATCTAAGATCGCGGTGCTCGCATTCCTGTTACCCACATTCACACATAACTTATCACATTAGTTTTAACCGATATTTCACAAAATACTTGGAACTTAATAATTGTTCAGAATACGTGTTTTCTTTTTCATAATATATGTTCTCATCTATACAATGTTTACTTCAATAACAAATAATGTTTATTATTTCATTCATTCGATTACATCGCTGCTATCAATGAACTAGAAAAGTATTGTATCACCGAATAGCATACACCTTGTGATCAGAAAAATGCGATAGTGGATTGAAGCCTAGATGGCATAACCACTTGACGTACCGGTATAAAGAAGGCAAAGAGTCGTGTGTTGTTAATTGATACGATGCAATAGCAGAATGGGTCGATCAGCAGAGTTCAGTGAACTTCAGTAATAAAATTTTCAAGGATATTTCAACCCTTCTACAGGTGCCGAAATCGACTGTTGGTGATGTGATTCTGAAGTGAAAAAAGGAAAGACGCAAACATAACAAACCTCGATCAGGTAAGCCGCTTATAATGACGGATCGGAAGATGGTTTGTGCAAATAGCCAGACATTGATTGTCTGGCGACAATCACCTGTGAATTTCTTAATAATACTAACCCTCTAGCCAGTACTATGAGTGTTCGTCAAGAGGTCAGGGAAAGTGAGTTTCCTGGGCGAGGAAAATATTTCACCTATGATGCTGAAGTGGTGTAAAGAGCGACGCCACTGAACACTGCAACAGTGGAAACGTGTGATGTGGAGTGATGAATTATGCTACACCTTGTGGCGGTATGATGAGAGGATTTGAGTGTGGCGATTGCCCTGGCAACGATATCTGCCATGATGTCTAGCTGTGATAAAGGCAAAGGGCGGACCCACCACATGGGGAGTGTGTCATGTCGAAGGTCTGACTACGGTTCACATATTTTTGATCAGGTAGTGTATAATCTTTCTCTGACCACCGTTGTAAATCATACAGTAAAGTCTAGACATCGTTCAGTTTTTAATAATTTGGTGAAGTAAATAGTCGTACAATAATAATTGTAGTTTCACGTGCCTGAAAAAAATTTGTAATGACAAAACGAATTATTATTTAAGTATGAAATGAGAACAAGAATTAAGTTTAAAATTTGTGAAAAAAATTATAAAAATTTAATTTTGATAGCTTGCTAAATATTTAGATTTGTAAGTCATTGATTACATATCTTATCTTGGAATGGTTTTTTAGAAAGTTTGGCATGTAAAATGAATTTTTGGAAAAGGAATTTTACATATCCTAATTTTAATTTTCGTTGTTTATCACAATTTTTCATTTTTACTGAATTCTGTGTTGCAGAATAAAAACTAACTGTTTGGTAGTAACCAACAATGCATTTTTTAGTTAATGAAATGCAAATGTAAGAAACTAATTTGAAAAATATCACGAATCAAACTGTGAAATGTGCAATTAGCCAATACTATTTGGTTACTTAAGAAATGATAACGTGATCTTCGAGATCTTAATTTGTCAGCCAATTGCACTGAAGTTTTACTTGTATGAGAAGGGTGAAATATAGCAGAAAACTCGATTATGATAATTTTTTTCAAGGAATTTGAAGAGACTTTTTGAAACACGAATTCTGCTGCTGCTGTAATTTGAATATCCTAATGGAGGCACTTAGTTAATTGCCTTCATGGAACCAATGGCGATTGTTAACAGTCTTTTCGAAATTAAGCATGAAGGCTGGTTTACTTCACAACAAAATAGTTTTTTCTTCTTCTCCAAATTTGCGCTTCAGTTCACATTAAACAGACTTAAGAAAATAAGGAATAAGAATTCAGAATATTTAGAATAATTTAACAGTTACAGCAATTACGTTAAAAGAATGTTAAATTTATTTGTATTCAACATCTATGAGATAATTGAGCAAATGATTTTCAACTATAGTTTCTCGTTTTTTATAATACTTTTAAAAATATACATTATCAAGAACGTATCTTACCAGAACAGATTCGGAAATTTCATCTATAATCTGTTTTGTGGGACTACATATAAATTCAGAGATGAAGATGTTTTCCAAAAACCCAAACGGAATAATCAGGAATATGTATTGCAAACGTTAGGATTTTTTTTTTCACTGATACAGTTTTTCAAAGTAGTACATAAAGCTTTTTTAGTTTTAGGAAATTTTATATTCATGTCGAATTTTATTAATGACTGAAAAATAAAACGATTTTATGAATAAAACTTTAAAGAAGAGTAAAGTTAAGAAAGTTTGGTTTCTCTCTCCTTAGAAAGTATGTAAGGAGTTCAATTGAATATTTATGTGATATTAAGGAATTCCCAAGTCTTCCTAATTCTGTTTTTCCTTCTACAGAATCAATTTTTAGTGAATACAATAAAGGTCTGTGATTGTATATTTACTAAGCTTTTTCAGTGTTTTTTTAATTTAAAGTAATATGATCTGAATTCACTGAAATTCATTTTGCTACTTCCGTCGATTACATTGAAAAATTTAAAAATATTTTACAATAACCAATTTTTGTGGCCTAAAATTGAATTCGAAACAAAAACAACATCATTGTTTTTTCCAGTATTTTGAAGAGAAATGTAACATTGTTTTTTTTTTTTTTATATATCTTGGGAATCTTCGTTCTACTTATACGCCCACTCATACCATTCCCATCTGTCTTCATATTTTTTTCCTTGTTTAGCAATTGTATCTTCAAATGAATATAACATTGCCAGGAGACTGTCTTTTCAAAAGCCTTTTTCCTTCTTCTAGTGAAAGTCTTTTTTTGACAAAGGACTCTTTTGAACGATGGTCTTAAGCTGTAATCCAAGGCTTTTAAGGAAGCTTTTTCTCAAATGAAATACAAGTGCAATTTTGTTCTTATGTTAAAACCACCATTAAAAATCGTTAATGTTACAATGGCATTACAGAAAAAAAATCTCTTCAAGAAATCAAGATTGCACTGTCTTGATCTTCAAATCGTAAGAGGATAAAAATGAAAAAATAAAGTTAGCTCTTCAGAAGCAGTCAGAAATAACATTTTCTTCTTATTAATTGCTTCAATATTTAAAAAAATCAATTAATTCATTTTCATTTCTTGAAGATTCTATTTTTTTCCCAATTTAGTAACTTTGTAATAAACTTATTTATAGTTTACGTATTCTATAATAAATCAAAATCTTGGATCTTTTACTGCCATTGAAGTGTAACAAATTTCTTGTTTGCCATCAACATTCATGAGATAAAGAAACATAAATAATCCATGCATTCAAATTAAAGTATATATACAAATAATGAATACTAAATTAAAGTTGTGAATCTAATAGTATGGATATCGGATGGATGAAAGAGAAGTCCAGTTCCCGAAATAGGTCTGGGATTTCTTCCCAGTTTGTTTCTCTTCCAGACGAACTTGAACCCAGATCTCTTAAAATTAGGACAGGGATTCTTTCTCGGAGTTGAAGGAGAGCGAGCATCGGACTGATCACCTACTTTCAACTTGTCAGTGTAACGGGGCTTTATACTCAGACATCTCCTACAATGAAAAATAGATGAGAAGTAAAAAGTCAAGTCAAATTACTAAATGAAATCAGTTATATATTAGACTAAAATATAGATTTCAACCTAAAATAGATTAATGATATCACCACGATTTATAGCTTATTTTATAATATTTCTTAAAAGAATTTCCAATGATATATATGCCGTGTGGATGATAGATGGAATTTTTTTCACAAATTTGAAAATAGAAGTATTATTATATTCTTGTTGCTAAAGTTTGCAATTTATTTAAAAGTGAATCAAAGTCAATATATTTTGAATGACAAACTGGCTTCTTCTTTACAGTTTATTATGATCTTTGAACAAATCTATCGCTAACTATATCAACATATTATCTATTTATTTCGTTGATACATAGATTTTTCCGTAATTTCATAATGATAAGATGTATGTTTTCTGATCCCGAAGTATAGGTGCTGATCTTTGGACTCTTCCCAGGGTGTTTTTCCTCCATAAAATTGGAACAATTTCTTTCCTAGGGTTAAAGGAAGCTGTAGTAAATTGAGCATCTTTGGGAGCCTACATCTTCAAGGAGTCGAAGGAGACTGCAAGGCCTGTTTAAAGGGATCATTTAATCTAAAGATTTTTTTTTTCCTTTTTCTCATAAAAGGAAGTTGTTCTGAAAAGCCGATAGTTTCTATAGAAAACTTTAAGAAAATTTTAAGAAAGCCTAAATCAGAAATAAGTAGAATGATTTAGATAGCTTTCTAACCAGTTTTATTTTCAATGGAACTTCAATTGTAAATGTAATTTTAAATGAAACTTCAACTGGTTAATATGATTTATAGTTGTTTCCGGATCGCTTCCGTTTACGTAAGCATTTTCAAAATGGCGGCTCCAATGGAGAAGAATAAAAAAGTAGATGAAATTTTTCAAAGACAAGAATCTTGAAATGAAATAGCCCGTCCCAACATTATTTTCGGCACTTTTAGTACATATATTCATCGTCAATATCACAGAAATCGCAGTCGATGTCAGTCAGCTCGAAAAAGGTAAAAAGGTAAAAAGGCTGTTGATGGGAATTTTCTAATTGAGAAAGCGGAAGAAATTGGGCAGCTAAAAATATTAATGATTCACCAGCGATTATCGACATCTAAATCACTATGATAGGTTAAGGGTAGGTTTGAACAAGGCTTAGAGAGGTGTGTACCAAGCTTGCCTTAATTTTAACGTAAGCTTGGTACTCACCTCTCTCAGCCTTTTACAAATAAAGCTGGCAGTTGAAGTGGAAAGTGATTTCCACAATATTATGTCTAAATCATTTTTTAGTTTATTAATCTGCAAATCTATGAGTATTTTGACTATTTTTTATTCACCTGATTTTCAACTTTAAAAAAACGAAATAAATCGATTAAATTTTAATTTTCTTAAGCAGAAAGAATTAAAAATAATCTTGGTTTTGCAAATATTTACTTTTATAACGAGTTTCAAGGATGAAATTACACAATTAAAAAAAGGAAAATATGAAATGAAACTTAATCAAGCAACTTCATGTTTAATTAAAACGCAATCAGCAATTTTAATAAACGTAAAATAAACTTCGTTACACATAGAAAAATAAAAATTAATTTTCGATGGAAATGTAGTAATGTAGATTACATTTTTATGTTTTTAAATTTAATGAATAAAGGAATTCATTTTCTTGTTGTTAATGAAAACAGTGGTAATTATGTTTCAGAGGCTTTTTTTCTAGCTTTTTGGATTATTTCATTTGCCAATCCAGGATCATTACCTTAAGGCTAAAGTTAAGTTTCGAAAAAAGAAACCAAGCTATTTGAAAAGCAGAAATTAAATATTTTTATTTACCTACCAAGCTGATAATTGCTTTGATGAATCTTTATACTATGAATCTTCTTTTTTAACTTTCACATGTATTTTTGGGTGAAAACTAAGTTTTTAAAGTATCTTTTTTTTTTAAAAAAAAAAGCCTATTAATAAGTCACCAGGTTCAGTAAAGTCTTCCTTGTATTTCTGGTCGCTACTTACCATCCTTACCAGTGTATCCTTAGACATTGTCTTAGTTAAGACCAGACCAAACAGCTTTCACGAAGCCTTGAGGAATTCGCCAGTTCCGGATACTTTGAACTTTCTCAATAAAGGAAAATAAAAGAAACACAGCATTTCTAATGAGTTAACTTTGTGTTTAGATTTTTCATGAAAATTTACTTGATAGATAACTTCTTAGACTTTACAATCACTGAACACTAAAAAGTCCAAAATTTTAAAATAATAATAAAATATATAATCTTATTCTATTTCCAAAATTGAAATTACGTAATATTTGAAAATCTTCATATTGATTGTGGTCCTTTATCAATTTGGTATCAGATATCTTTAGAAATTGCCGTTTACCTTGTTTTTTACTTTCCACTCTCTTCCACTGCAAATTTCTAAATAAAATAGAGATGGTAATAATTTATAGTAATATTTTATATTAATAGTAATATTTAATAGTTCAACCACGTATTTCTTGTTCTTCTTGACATCAACTTCACGTGAAAAACCTTCATTCTTATTTTTTATTATTTTCCTTACAGCTATAAGAAAAGCAGCCTTAATAAAACTCAGAAGCTGCAACGAGTCATTTCATTACTTCTAATATAATATAGGAAATAGATTTTTATCAATATTCTCAGTGATGTAATTTCTTACAGCCTGTCCTTGGACTAGATTCCTTGCATTGACTAAAATTATGTATGAAACCTTATTGAACAAAATACATATAAAGAGAAACAAATATTATTTCAAAGAAATCTACTACATTAAAATAAAAATGTCAAGGGCAATGTTTAACTTTTCAAGCTCTAAAATAATAAATAAGAATTAATTTTAAAATTCGTAGCTATTGAATTTTGAAAATTGATTATAGTGATCCCTTTATTTCTGTACTATTTCTGTACTATTTCTGAAGTGATAGTGAAATTCAAAGATTTTCTACAAACTAATTTTTCGTATAAATCTCTTAAAAACAATAACTCAGTGTAAATGTTTTTCTTTCATTTGGTTGATAGGCTACATTTAACATTAACTGGCAATTTATCTCTAGAAGTTGAATAAGAAAAGCCTTTTCTTATTCAACTTCCAAATCACCTCCGTTTTCAGACGTGCAATGTTCATTCTGACTACTCTCAACTGATGATCACCTAATAAGCGTGAAACAGGCTTGTCTTGAGATGTCAGCTTGAACATTGAGTCTCAAATTTTAATGTGTTTATCTCTAGACTTCGACATGAACTTTGACCTTGGATTTACTAAGAGATACGACCTATGACAAACAGACAAGTAAGGATAAAAACACTCAAATCTATGTCAGAAAGGCAATCCTTATTAGAGCAAAAAGAAATGTTGAGCAACACTTGACTTTGCCTGGACCCATTAATATTTCTTTAAAAAAAAGCTATTTTATAAACTTACAAGTTAGTCTTCACTAACAAAAAATTATAAAAATTATAAAAAAAATCTTAATTTATTTAAAAATTAATTAACTAAAAATCGAGTTATTTCACACAGAATAAACGAATTTACGAAATAATTCTACGAAATTATTCGAAGAAAAGAATAAAGATGGAAATAAATGAAATAACTTGAAAGAACTAATTAATAAAAAAAGAAAATCTTTCATTAGTTTCATTCTTCTTTGTCTTCTTTTATATTAAGTTTAATTTCTTCGTCGCCTTAAGGCTTCTTTCCCTTCCTATCATTCTAGCTGACAGCTAAGGAAAAATTCTCTGCAATTACATCGACGTCAGATGTAGACAACTCCGGTCACTTACCGCAAGTTTCTTCCTGAATAGCATTCCAATACAACTTTCGGATATAAATTTTGAAGCTGGTCGATTAAATAAAGCTTAAGGCCTGGTTTCCTATCAGAGGAATGGGAGCAGAGAGTGGGCTTCCGGCAAATGATAGCTCGGCTTCAGCGATAGACGCTTGACCGCCCACTGATCACTTGCGTAATTCCATTATCGTAACACTCGCTACGCATCACGGGAAATTTGTGTTAATTATTATTCAAGAGTAGCAGAAGCACTTTCTTTGGAAAGGTCATTTTTTTTTTTTACTTGTCACTCTTCCAAGATCTACGCAAATTGTTAAGAAGTCACTAAATACTTTACCCAAGCTATCTTTTTAATTTTGGGATAATTTTCTTTTATCCAACATTATTTATTTTTGATCAAAAAAATATAAATTCAGATATTAAATATTATAGATTCAGATTCAACAGCTCTCCGAAAAATGATTAAATATGGTAAACACATTTGATATGCAAATACATGTGTTTACTGGGTGATTCAAAATTCCTAATGCAAGCTTTAAAGGTAGGTCAGGAATACTAAAAGAAACCGTATTCATAGTGGAGCGTATGTCCCGAAACGCCAACCGAATGTGCTAGAAGGTACACTAAGGTTCAAAAATATAAGACAACAAGTAGGGTAGACAACATGTTTATTAGCCCTATTTTTACAATATGATAGTAAGGTATGCACTCACAGGTTCAAAGTAGATGGTCAAAGTTCTTCCACTAACAGTAATATATATGCCTCACAACATCGATTCACGGAATATCAAGCTTATAAAATGCGAGGCCTTCGCGGACACATCCAGCTGCCACAGCGACTCTTGCGACGAGGTCTATCTATCTATCTATCTATCTATCTATCTATCTATCTATATTAAACAATTAGTTCTTAAAACCTAAACTGTACTATTATACCTAGCTATACTATAACTATTTCACTGTAGTTTTATATTATTATTATTATTCTAACTTCAAAACATAATTTTCCATTGTTTTCCGCGTTCCATTAACTTTACATTATATAATCTCGACATAAATTTCTTTAACTTAAGTCCATACTTCTCCCTTATAACGTTTCTTCTTATCTTATATTATAAAAGCGTTATTCTATCTGTCATCAGACTTCACGTTTTTCTAATTTTGCGACCAAACTATAAGATAGATTGGTCATGTAATTGGACAAAATGTAGATCTTTTTAAGACAAATAAAATGCTACAAAAATCTTTCGAAAAAAATTTTTGGTTTCCAAGATGGCGCCTTTTAAAAGGTCAAATTTTGACTTTTTCTCAATTCAAACGAAAAGTATAAAAGATGGAAGAGAACATTCCTTGAGAAAATGTTGGTATTTGAAAGTTCTATCCAACGATGCATCACTTATTCACAAATGCTTCAGCGTTTGGAAAATACATGCAAAAATGTGAATTTTCGGTGTGTGACGCCGACCCGCAATACATCCGAGTTATTTGGAGAAGCCACAACGGGCTGGGAAGTTATATATTCTCCGACGATCGCAACATTAATTTGCTAAATAAATAAAGTTTGTTTTTTGAATGCTATATATGCAAGGGTTCCGGAGCGAAGCGACGGTACCCGGCTATTATTATTATATATAATAAAAACGCTATTCTGTCTGTCATTCTGTAAGCAAAATGTTAAATTACAAATTACTAAAATGTTACTAAAATAAAGAATCTATTCATAAAAAATGAAAATATATTAAACAACTGTCCAACTATACTGATTGGCGACGAAAATATAGATATTTTCAAAATGAATAAAAACAATGCAGTACAGAAATACGTAAAATTTATGAGCAATAATGGTTTCAAAAATCGTCTTTACGGAAGAACAAGAAACAACTGTACAATTCATGGAAATACGAAAACAAATATAGATAATATTTTCATAAATAAACACGAAAAATAATATGTAAAGAACGAATCGGATAAGAGTTGAAAATCAGAAAATAACAGATCCAAATATAATCTATAAGGAACTAATCAGTGATGTTAACAAAAACAAAATTCATGAAAATCTACATGTATAAAAAGAAAAGTCCTGACTCACTCATTGACTGACTCATCAACGCCCACCCCAAACCCTTGGACCTAGAAAGCTGAAATTTTGCACAGAGGTTTCATTTATGATGTAGACAAGGAATAAGGCCGAATTTTTCGAAATTCTTATACGGTAGGAAATAATCAGGCAAACTGACGATGAAGTGTATGGCGGCAACCCCAGGTGTGTGGCGCCAACCCGCAATATACCTGAGTTAAGTGGAGAAGGCCACAATGGGCTGGGAAGTCGTATATTCTCCGATGTCAATATTAATTTGCTAAATAAATAAAGTTTTTTTTTTTTTAATGCTGTAGATTAATGCTCAGGAGCGAAGCGACGGTACCCGGCTAGTCATATAATAATATTCAAAACACCTCCAACGCCAAATATATAAAAAAAAACCACATTTATATTTGCAACGACTTTTCGGAAAATCTTCTTCTTTCTTTTGTAAAGTTTTAAAATAACATAGCAACAACAAGTCTTAAAATAGTACCAGTTGGGTACCTCACGAAAGATTCTTATCGTTATTTCCTTATACTATCTGTAGTGAAAGCATCTATAATAGACCAAAACAAGAGCCACAAATAGTATAATGCATGGGTTTTGAGAGAGTTAATATCTGTATAGAAAGATTGAACTATTGGAGAATAATTCCCATAGATTTGTGTTTTTACACAAGCAGTCAATCAAAAATCTAAAATGTCCATTTTCTGTAGAGAATAATTGCTTCTACAGACAATAACCATGCGTCACTCAATTCATATCTTGCTCTAGATAGTCAAGCGTTGGGAAATGTAAATGAAACCAGAGTTGAAATGCAAATTTGATGTTATACAGAAGATTGATCCGTATTGAGTTCGTGATGAACTCATTTTACAGACGAAAATGTGGTATAGTGCAATTTCGATTTCAGATATCGAAGCGATCCACTGGCTTTGACCGTGCTGGTTTTTGGCTGCAGGGAGTATTTCTAGAAGAATGATTATCGTACCAATGTTCGATCGATGGCGTATTTCAAAACTATTGTTTCGCAGCATTTAAGAAATATTAAGCCTGATCATGAGAAAGAAACAACTTAGCATTAAATTGGGTTTAGACAGGAATCCAAGAAAAATTATTACAACTTACAACTTGATTGTAAATAAAACGTAACTATCGTTTTCAAAGTAAAAAAAGAAAGATTGAAGGCCTACACGATGGCCACTGTTATGGAACAGAAGTAATAGTGATTATTTATCTCTTCCAAAAGACGATTGTAGAATGTACGTAAACGGAAATACAAAAGCCTATTGGTATAAGAATAAGAAATTTAAACAAAATTTAGAGAAATAAATTATTAAAACCGAAGAAACAGAGCACGGCAAAAGAAAAGAAGAAAATAAAATAAAATAAAGAGAAACAATAAAATCATTTAAGATGGAATTTTAAAATTCCACAATTAATGAAAAGAAAAGTATAAACAAAATCAGCGGATAATCTTACAGAAAGCAATCATCTAAATATTATCATATTTGTTCAGCAAATTGAGTAAAGGTTTGAAAATTCGATCACAACATGTACATTTGTTAGAAGAGCTTTCTCAAGTTTGATCTATTAAGTCACTGTAAAATATCATTGTGGTTGCCATTTTTGTTATCTAGAATTTGTTGGGCTTCATATGGAATAATGATTTTCTTTTCAGATTTCTCTTCCCAATTTAGTCTGTACTTACAACATAAAACTTTTACAAAAAAGTTTCTACTATACAGGGTGATTCATAATGTATTGGAAAAATAGGCCTTTAAGATCGAACATCGAAATATTTTTCTGTCAAATTCGGTGTATTCGGTGGGAAAAAAAGTAAAATAAGGCATGGATTTCCGGATCGAACGTGCGATTGTGAGTCGGATGATGGGTCCCCATTTTAGCCTTTTTTCTGCCCCTGTGAAAAAAAAATGGTCTAGTTAGCACCCTTCACAACCGGGAAGAGTAAGGAAAGGGAAGCGAGATTAGAAAAGGCTAACAAGAAGAGGGCACGGGTTGTTGAAAACAGATTTTTATGCCCTTTTGGGAGATGAAAGTACTCAAGAAGTTCTTCAAAAATATACCAGGTTTTAGGGTCCAAAACTCAAGCGTTTTGGAGATATTTGATGATTTTTGGGAGTTTTTCTCACTTTCGCTTAAAAGCTTCCTGTCTGACAATCGAAACAGGAATTCAGCGTTAGATGAATACATAAGCTGTTGGGCTGGAGATCTCGAGGTTGCTGGTTCGAGTCAGCTATGTGACGATTTTTTTTTAAACCTTTTTTTCTTTTTCTTTTTTTAATCCATGTCTTATATGCTAATGCAGTTTCTTATCTTTTTTTTTTAATTTTTTTTCCTTTCTTTTTGCTTCTGCTTCTTTATTTCTTTTTCGTGTTTTTTCTAGTAGGCAGAAATAAAAATAAAAAGTAAAAATATATAAATCTATTAACTTTTATAATTTAAGTGACTTTCAGTTTAGAAAAATAAATTCTTCTTGTATTCTCCTTTTCCAGTAACAACAAAACTGTCCTTTTTTTCTTTTTATTATTATTAAAATTGGAAGTAATGGAAGAAAGAGAGAAAAATTCTAAGCTTACTATTTGAAATTTACAATTGATACAAATAATTTTATATCGTTATTACTTCTCCCTTGTCTGTCTTATCAACATGCGCCTGTCCCTGACTGTTTTCTTTCGGTACAACTTTATTGCACCTCCATCATAATACCTTCGAGCATTCGTTCCAGCATTCGTTTAGTCCTCCCTTTTGCCTTTTGTATCAGTCCTTGGCCATCTTCAGATGTCCTAACCGGCTGCTTTGCCTCGAGCCTCTAGTTTACCCTTACGACATATGCAAATTTTATTTTTCTAAACTGAAAGTAAATTCGTCGGGTAGCTGACTCGAACCAGCAACCTAGAGATCTACAGCCCAGCAGCTTATCAATTGATCTAACACTGAACCTCCTGTTTCGACTGTCAGACAGGAAGCTTTTAAGCGAAAGTTAAACTCCAAAAATCATCAAATATCTCCAAACCGCTTGAGTGTTGGACCCTAAAGCCTGGTATATTTTTGAAGTACTTCATGAGTTTCATCTCCCAAAAGGGAATAAAAATCTGTTTCGTACAACCCATAACCTCTCCTTGTAAGTTACGGTAAATGGAGTATCAACTCCATTGAGTTTATTTCAAACACCAGAGTTGTATTCCTAGTAGCTACAGTAGCGCTACGTAGTGGACCACACTCGCGAAAACGTGTTCCTCGTAGATTGTAGTGCACTACTTCCGTGTTCCTCATAAACCATAGTGCGCTACTGTAGTCGACAGTAGCCGCTACATTGACTACAGTATAGCGCTTGCAACGCTATGGAAATGAAATGGCGGACATGTAAACAGTGACAAAGCAATAACATACGATTTCTTCTAAAATCACATGAAAACATATGACGAAGATATTTCAATTTACTTTCTTAATTTATAATTATGAATTAAAATTATAATGATACATTTTTGGGTTTTAAAGGTTATAAGAAACGAATTTTCTATGTTTTTCTCGGAATGAAAAAATAAACTTGATACACTTAAAAAAAATCCGTCATAAAAACGGAAAATAACTAACTTTAATTATTTTTATAAAGATTTTTTTTTTTAAATTGCAATTAATTCCCTTTTTTTGAGACAATAATACAGGTAAAAGTTGTTGAGACAATAATACAAAAGTTTATTAATTTTGCTTATTTTATAATTGCTGAGAAGAAAATTCACGATATAAACCGAAACACACATTTGTCTGTGAACTTCGAAGCGCATATAAACTGTTCCTCATAGCTACAGACTACGCCACTACAGTGACGTCATATCCTGTAGGCCTACTACATGCCCGCTACAGAAAACTTCGTAGTGCCACTACTGTAGCTACGAGGAATACAACTCTGAAGCCCGGGGGGGGGGGGAATTGGAAACTCCCAATTGGATTTGTTGGGTTGGGTTTATCACAAAGAAGCCTCTGGAGCCTCATTTCGATGTTCGTTCTTCATAGGCCTATTTATCCAGTACTTTATGAATCACCCCGTATACAATATAGTAGAAACTAGAGTTATACAGAGTTATTCAGAGAAAGAGTTACATAGTAGTAATCAATGCACTTTTTTTATCTTGGTTTTCCAAAGTTCAAAATCAGATTCAGAATTTGGTAACCAATTTGTATCACAAGTAATATGTATAAATATCGACATAGAAAATACAATGAAAATACAAGTTTGCTATTTCAGGCTATCAACTTTTAAAATCAATCATAAAAGAACACAGATATAGATGAAACACATCTATGCATATTATAGACGTCCCACGAAACATCATTAAACGTATGATTATTAAACATATGAATTTCAGCTGAACTTAGAATATGGATATTTTGTATGATTATGAACATCAGCTTCCAGAAATTAAAATGATTGAAAATAATGTTCAGAAAAATGTCAGTGCCATCAGCATAATTTCTTTATTTCTCCATGAATTTCTAATGAGAAATGAAAAGAATAAGATCTTAACCTTGATAATTATATAAAGGCAGCTATATAAAGGATATTCTGGCATTTCATAAGGTTTTTAGATGACAAAAAAGATATGTTGTTACAAGTCCCTCCATCCTTTTTTGAAAAACTTAGCATTTGTAACTAAAGGTTCCATTCCGGTTTGGTGTAATGGTCTAGAAGGCGGCCTCCCACGAGATAGATGTGTCGGAACCTAGGTTCGAATCCCGGTAGCGGAATGAATGTTTCATTTTTTTTCCTGTGTCAGTATCTTTTTCACTTTCTCTTCGGGTCTGACGCCATTGCGCAATGACTTCCTGAGGAAGGTAATGGAAAACCACTTCAGTATCTTTCATCAGGATATTCATCAGGAAATTGCGTTCCACAGAATGCGTACCTCCGTGCTCGGAGATAGCACTTAAAGAAAACTGAAGATAGAATTTTGTAACTTACTAGCAATAAACATACTAATAAGAGAAATTTTTGACATAAAAATATATATCATACTTAATTCTTTACAATATTTGTAATTTGTAGCGAGTCCAAACCTAAGAAAACACTAATAACTGAAAATGGAGTCTACTCAAAAGATACGCTGTGCTTTTGAATTGTTTTCTTGCATTCACTAAGGAGAAGTTGCCAGATCGATTCTGTGGAATTCTAAATCAGTTCCACAAATCGATCTGATGTCTTGAACTTGTAGCTTAATACTGAATAAAAGTTGACTGTGATAAATTTTACGCTTAATACTATGGTATTAATAGTTTAGGTGCTGAGCTATGGTGGGAATGTCAGGAGATCCTATGGAGCAGCATCGATGATAAAGGAAATGAATAATGCAAGAGGTGGCTGTTAAAAAATTGACCACATAGCACCACATCAACCCTTTGTTGTGTCAATTTGAATTAATAACTGAAGAGGAGTTAATTCTAATATTCTAATATAACTTTGACATTATTAAGGTTCAGTCGTTTTAATCATTATATCCGATCACTATCACGCTTTATATCACTCTCTATCCATCACTTTCACCTGAACTGCGACAATTATATGATAAAAAATTATATGATAAATGTTAGGTGCTTTGTTATGATTTTGTTTTAGTTTCTGATTGTGGAGCTGAAACAAGTGATTGCATTCCGGTTTCGATTGCTGTCTTATTATACTTAACGCTTCATAAAGATAAACCATACCTTGTTTAGGAGTCATTACGGACGCACATGCAATTGATGTCAAAATTAGCTACTTGCTGTAATAACATAATAACGAAAAATCCACAGAGTATTCGAAAAAGACAACAAATTGTAGCGGAATTCCCCTATCCCTCAAAATCAATAGGAACTAACCTTCACAGCTTCCTATTCTAACATCAATGGCGCCAGAATTTCATTAACTTGAGTATGAAGTAACATTAAATAGTTGTCACAGTTAAGTCACAATTTTTTTCTGCACAGTTTAACTATAAACAACGCAGGACATTTTGGATGTCAACAATGCGATTGGCAGATTCCAATGTGACCGTCAGCTGGCGCTTTTCCACGTAGTAGAATTTAATTGTATTTGGTAAGTTCTTAGAAAACATCCATTATTAAAAACCGAATTAAGTGATTTTTTTTTCATTTAAGATTATTAAAAAAGTGATACAATCCTTGCCTTATTTCACAATATAGTTAAGCGAACTGAAATATTATTGGATTTTGCCATTTGAAGTCAACGAAATATCATCTCTCAAACGGAAATAATTTTCTTTGAATCGAACAGTGAATACAGACACTCTACGGTACTAGTCGTGGACCAGAAAGTCATCAGGACTGCAAAAAAAAATTTCTAAACATTCAAAAGAAAATTTTCCCATAGCAGTAATTCATATAAGAATGAAAAGGGTTACACCAAGTGGTTTCGTGTAGTTGTTGTGATCGCTTTCCTTACTTACCACTTCCCGATGATCATTCGGTGTCCTGGGTTTATTGGTCATAGATCGAAAACTGCAAGGTTTTTATTTCACCATAAAGACTAGAACTCAATATTTTATGGTTTCCAGCGTAGATGTTGCTTAAACGAAGAAGACAATATCGTAATGGAATCCCTAATTGGGGAAAGGTTTTACGTAATGCATTAAGCAACAACAACGAAAGTACGAATTTCTGAGCGTGATTACAGTTACTCATGCGTGTGGAGATCTTGCAAAGAAAATTTCAGGAAAAAGCAATAAAGATCGTGTTTTTTGAAAGAGAACTTTGATGTTTATAAATTAAAATATTATTGACAATGCAAAAAGAAATTTTGTATAATCTGCTTCGGAAAATAACGATTTTACAAACTGTTATTTTAGAGGGAACTCATTACTTATTGAACGCCCGGATGAAATGACATTTAATGTTAACTAGTCAACATCTGATTAGTTTCTTTAAAAAACTCTAGCCTGCTGAATAGGAAGTAGTTTGATTAAAAGAAGTTTCTTTACTTTTTTCCCATTCTCCTTTCTCTTCTTCTGTTTTCAATAAAAAGAATCATCACTCTAATAATGATTCCCTAGTGTTTAAGTGTAAATGTTAAGTCTCCTATTTACTAAAAATAATGGGATATCAAAAGCGAAATGGGAGTTATTAGACATGATGATATTTTTATTAGACAAGAACTCGTTCCATTAAGAACTCCACACTTGTAAGTGTGTGACCTATACGTTACTACAGCCAATTGAGAATAAAAAGATTACTAATCACAAATAATCAGAACTAATTAGAGAGAAAATTGAATCTAAAATCATCAAATTCTATGAAAAAAAAATATGAAATCCTTTCAACTAAGAGCATTATGGTTCAGTTAACTGTAACTGAGTTTTAAATCAAACCTGAATAAGATTTTTTGTAATTTTTTTTTTCTTTTTAAAAATGATTTTCTGCCAAACAAAAAAATTCCCCCCCCCCCAAAAAAAAAAATTTAAATTACATCTTACGGGAATTCATTAAAAGTCAGTTTAATGAATGAGTATGTTCTGAAGAGTTTTTGCTGTTTTTAATTGATATAAAAAGATGTTTACTTTCTAATTAGAATGGTTGTAGTAATCAGAAATAAATGTGGAGGAGAAGATGAAAAATTTAAATTAAATTTTGTTTTAGATTTCAATTTTATTTTAACGTTTATTTTGTTTATTTTTTTTTTTGATGTTGTATTAAATTCCTTTCTAGGTAAATTAGATCAATTTTAAGGTCTGTTCTAACATTAATGACAGTATTTGTTTGAATGAAATACGCTACAGTTTTTTTCTCTAAAACATATTTGAAGAACTTAATTCTAATACATGTATTACTACTTTTTTGAAAAACTTCTTGTTAAAAAGTTCTTTTTAATATGTTTCTAACTTAAACCTGATTTATTTTGGATGTAAAAATAATGTATTACCTATTAGGCAGCTGTTACAAATCTCATAAATTTATTCATAACAATAAATAAAATACTTCAGACACATATTACAGCCAATTTTTGGGGTCTATTATCTACACCCCTTTCTCAAGCCTTTTTTATTTCCAGAAATAAATACAAAATTATATAAGAACTAGTCGGCTACCCGTCGCTTCGCTCCGGAAGCCTCGCGTATGTAACGGAAAACAATTTGTTATTTATTAAAAAAAAACACACACACAAATTACATCAAGTAAAATAAAACTGAAATTTTTTTAATTTTTTTTTTAATTTTAATTTTTGATGTATATATTCTCTCAATTCACGACTGCTTTTAGAATCAGCGTGTGAATCATATATCTGTGATATATTTTTTTTTTTTTGTAGAGATTAGAATGTAATCCTTGTGGTCTAATGCCTAAGACATCTAACTTCGGAGCAAAAGATTGCATGTTCGATTCCAGTAGATAACTTGTAGAAATTATTTCTATTTTTGTAAATTACAATAATTGCACCAGACAGACAGAGAAATAAAAGATTTTAGTAATATAGATACACTTTTCAGTGGCTTTTGAGGTACAAATAGTGAGCTTTCAGTATTCTACTTAATAGAAATAGTGCTACTTTCTTTCTTGAGTCTTTTTTTTTTATTTCCATGGATACTTTGCAGTGGTTTTTGAGTTAGAAATAGTGATTGTTTTTGAGTAACAAATAGCGATTTTTCAGTATTCTATCTAATAGAAATAGTGATTATTTTTTTTCTGTTCTTTTTTTATCCAATTCCAATTGATACTTTTCAGTGGTTTTTGAGTTACAAATAGTGAAAATTATCTACTAATCTAGGCCATCAGATTGTTCGATATAGATATTTGAAAAAGAGATGTTCAGATGGACGTTAGTTGATATAGATGATAAATGAAGATTATAGATTGTATACAAAATTCTTCGCAACAAACTGATTGTGAGTATTCTTTAGAGTGAAGATAACCAAATGTTGTTGAATTGTGACTCAAAGACCTAAATTTGTACGTGAGTGAAGACAACGATTTTCAAATATATGGCAACTTTATTTAGAGTTTGTCCTTAAGCTTTATTGATAAATATCACATAAGAAGGTCTGATCGGAAATTGTTTTCTTGGGAAAGTGAATGGACGTAGATTACCGCATGGTTCCATAGACATCCTATGGATGAAAACAAAATCTCCTTTGTGAGTTCTGTTATAATTTCGGTTTCTATGAGATCATTATCGAATGAACGGCATTTAAGTTGAGTTCCATTGCAGTATGCAAACTTGGGATTGATGTTTCGCAACAATATTATTGGAGATCCAATCTTCAATGAGAAACGATGTTGAGGAATACCGCTGAGATTCAATGCTTTCAGACACTCAGGTAGATAGAGATGTTCGTGTGGTGGATTATCAGAAGTGTCAATTTTATTCGCACTTGCATTGTATGCTCTGTAGTCTCTCCTTGTATTCTTAGACTTATCATTCGATTGATGTTATCGACACTTTCGTTCATCTTGATTGATAAGCCGCATATTTATCGTTTTGACTTTGATGTGATTCTAGCTTTATGAGTTACAAATAGTGATTTTTCAGTAATCTATCTAATAGAAATAGTGCTTTTTTCTTTCTTGACTCACTTTTTTTTTTCCAATTGATACTTTTGAGAGGTCCTTGAGTTACAAATAGTGATTTTTCAGTATTCTGCTTAATAGAAATACTGCTTCTTTCTTTTTTGACTTTCATTTTAATTACAACTAGTCGGCTACCCGTCGCTTCGCTCCGGAAGCCTCGCGTATGTAACGGAAAACAATTTGTTATTTATTAAAAAAACACACACACACAAATTACATCAAGTAAAATAAAACTAAAATTTTTTTTAAGTTTTTTTTTATTTTAATTTTTGATGTGTATATTCTCTCAATTCACGACTGCTTTTAGAATCAGCGTGTGAATCATATATCTGTGATATATTTTTATTTTTTATAGAGATTAGAATGTAATCCTTGTGGTCTAATGCCTAAGACGTCTAACTTCGGAGCAGAAGGTTGCATGTTGGATTCCAGTAGATAACTTGTAGAAATTATTTCTATTTTTGTTAATTACAATAATTGCACCAGACCGAAAGAGAAATAAAAGATTTTCGTAATATAGATACAATTTTCAGTCGCTTTTGAACTACAAATAGTGAGCTTTCAGTATTCTACTTAATAGAAATAGTGCTTCTTTCTTTCTTGAGTCTCTTTTTTTTATTTCCATTGATACTTTACAGTGGTTTTTGAGTTAGAAATAGTAATTGTTTTTGAGTAACGAATAGCGATTTTTCAGTATTCTATCTAATAGAAATAGTGATTATTTTTTTTCTGTTCTTTTTTATCCAATTCCAATTGATACTTTTCAGTGGTTTTTGAGTTACAAATAGTGAAAATTATCTATATCTATTAGCTAGGCCATCAGATTGTTCGATATAGATATTTGAAGAAGAGATTTCAGATGGACGCTAGTTGATATAGATGATAAATGAAGATCATAGCTTGTATACGAAATTCTTCGGAAGAAATTGATTGTGAATATTCTTTAGAGTGAAGATAACCAAATTCTGTTGAATTGTGACTCAAAGACCTAAAGTTGTATGTGAGTTAAGACAACGTTTTCCAATTACATGGCAACTTTATTTAGAGTTTGTCCTTGAGCTTTATTGATAAATATCGCATAAGAAGGTCTGATCGGAAATTGTTTTCTTGTGAAAGTGAATGGAAGTAGATTACCGCATGGTTCCATAGACATCCTATGGATGAAAACAAAATCTCCTTTGTGAGTTCTGTTATAATTTCGATTTCTATGAGATCATTATCGAATGAACAGCATTTAAGTTGAGTTCCATTGCAGTATGCAAACTTGGGATTGATGTTTCGCAACAATATTATTGGAGATCCAATCTTCAATGACAAACGATGTTGAGGAATTCTGCTGAGATTCAATGCGTTCAGACACTTGGGCATATAGAGATGTTCGTGTGATGGATTATCAGAAGTGTCAATT
Source organism: Thereuonema tuberculata (assembly GCA_023159025.1). Lineage (NCBI taxonomy): Eukaryota > Metazoa > Arthropoda > Chilopoda > Scutigeromorpha > Scutigeridae > Thereuonema > Thereuonema tuberculata. The sequence goes on from JAFIDM010002131.1 coordinate 36,244,605, forward strand.
TTATTCGCACTTGTATTGTATGCTCTGTAGTCTCTCCTTGTATTCTTAGACTTATCATTCGATTGATGTTATCGACACTCTCGTTCATCTCGTTTATCGAATTCCAATTGATACTTTTCAGTGGTTTTTAAGTTACAAATACTGATTTCTCAGTATTCTACCTAATGACGTACTGCGTCTTTCTTTTTTGACTTTCTTTTTAATTACAATTGTTACTTTTCAGTCAAAGTCAGTTCAGTTTTGACCGATAAGTCAAAAAAGCAATATGAAGAGAGTTGTAGTTCCCATGGCCT